>PVJD01000419.1:0-449186 GCA_004026545.1 Mormoops blainvillei
AGACAGCACAGCCACTCCCGACACACACCAAGTAACCCCAGAGATACCATTCATGGTGTGCCTATGGGAATGGCCCTGGAGTTGTGAGCAGCTGCCATCTATAGGACCTGTGGGCTCTACAGGCATTACCCTATTTGATCATCACCACAGCTCCAAGAGGTGGGCATTTTTCTCCCTCTTTTACTGTTGAAGCCAAAGATTGAGCAACTTACCCAAAGTCACCCAGCAAGAAATGCTCAGAACCTGCCTGCCACATGCCTAGGTCTCTGATCACTAACCCCTGGGGTTGCACTTGCTGTTCCTTCTTTCAGGACCACTTCTTCTCCCTGACTTGACTGTCTAAAATACTGCTGCTCCTCCTTCACACCCCAGGTCATGCCCTCTATGAGGTGACAGGTTCCTGTCACCTCCATGCTCTGCGGCAGAGGCAGGTGGCGCAGCCTGGTTGTATGTTTGCACAAGCAGCCTTGTCTCCCCAGGTCTAGGCACCGTTCTTTTCTCTGCCCTCAGAGACCAGCATGAGTCCACACATAGTGCAACATCTGACAAAGGAAGGAAGAAACGCATTAGCAGGATCTAACTGTAATGATGGTTTCCTGTAGCCTAAAGTGCAGAGTATTTCCTGTCCAGAAACTACTCAACGATAGATACCTGTTCTCTCTACAGGCAAGAACTGACACTGTTACCCACTCTTCATGGGGCAGCTGTGTGGGGCCTGAGCTGCCTGCAGCCTCTGGGGCCTTGCCGACAAGCCCTATGAAGCAGGTTACCACATGGACATGTTTGAGAACCACTGCACAGGCCTGAGCTCTAGCCCCCATGGGTCAGAGCACAGTAGAGAAGCTGAGAGGGCAGTGAAGGTAGTGAAGGGGCTCCCCTGCCAGATGGAAGCATCTGCTCTAATTCCATCCTCACACCCACCTGGTAAAGGATGATCATCCCATTTCACAGTTGAGAAAACTGAGGCTCAAAGGAGGGACTTGTCTCAGTCAACCAACTTATAGATGGTGGAACTGAGATTTAAACCCAAAGTCCAAGCTCCTTGTCCAGCACCTAGTGTCCATAAGAGGAGGAGGGAGGTGCTCACAGCAGACATTTCCAGTTAAACCAAAACTACCAGAGCTGGCCGTCAGATCCATTGTGTTCCCTGCGGAAAGTATCAGCACCCCCTGGTGGCAGCAGAGTACTGCACCTAGCACAACTGGAACCTGGGAACTCCCCAAGAAAGCAAAGCCCACAAACAAGAAGCTAGGATCTGTATTTCCCCACTCTGAACCCCACTCTGGAAGGTCCTACCAGCTAACCAGGCTATATTCTGCAGTCTCTGGTAAAGGGGCTCAGTAGGAGTTTCCTTGCACCATGAATGTGGGGCTTGGTCTGACCTAGACATTGACCCTCAATAGGTTAATGCTGGACCTCACTTCCCACCCCTTTGGGAATGTTCTACTTGAATCACCTTGGAGTCAAATGGGAGCACTAATCCCTCAGGTATATTTGGCCCTTCCTGTGTGCTTGAGCACCTCCCTAAGTTTCGACCTTCACCACCTCCCCACCTGCTTTCCTGCTAACAATAAGTCCCTATCAATTCCAGTTTGAAACTATCCAGCTTCAAGGTGGAACTCACACTTCTCACTTGAATTAGTCTAACCCGGTTCCAGTAGGCCACATATATTCATCCATGGTGAGCTTCTGAAATCAGTCTGTCTCTATTCCTCCTTAAGTCCTTCTAAGTTACCCAGACTCCTTCTCCAGTTAAACTCTTTAATTTTAGGGAATACCATTGTCTTTCACATACCCAGGCTTGTGTAGATGTTGTTTCTACTGCCTGGACTCTGAGCTCGTTATCCACTTTTTTAGCAAAAAAAAAAAAAATTAGTTTATTAGTAAGTAATGAATTGATTCATTAGTACATGCTTAGGCTACCTCTAAAATTCCACTTTATGAAATCTTAGATTAATGACAATAAATTCACAAGTCCAAATGTTTTGTTTTCATGACTTTCCAAGTAGCTCTCATGCATGTAAGACAACCCTTAGGACAAAGAGTTGGAGGGTGTATAAAAATGGTGCCCACCATCCACCATGTTAGTGCCCTTTGGTATCCCTGAGGACAGCTCTCCTCATCTTATCCTGTTTCATTCCTTCCAGATCATGTCCTCAGTTGAATGCCTACTATGGTGTTAGTTAACATCTAAATTAAAAGTATGAGCAGAAAACTCTGAGAGGAAAAAAGGGGAAAATAACAATAAAAACCTTCCTTCTTGGTTCTAGATTACCAGACCCACTGTCTCTGACATGTTAACAGAAATTAAAAGCACATGGTTTATGATCTTAGTAAAGCAATGGTGCTGTCTTTGCAGTGCGTGGTGAACCTAAGAGATTACATCCAAATAGGGCACATGCAGCTTTCACCTCAGTTCACTAAACAGAGAGTGAAATAGGGAGTCCCGTGTAGCCCTAGAAGAGGTAGGATAGGGAAGGGCAAGGTCTGATGAGCTATGAAGATGAGAGAATGCTCCAAGAGGCAGGTTTCCTGTCACTTGTTCTATTTTATTTTAGGCTCTGTGTGGGGGCCCCCTGAAGGTCAGTCCAGGGCAGGCAGCCCAGAACTATGAATCATTGTACACATGCACAGTAGTCCCTAATTACATAAGTTCCTTATGTAAGCATGACATGAGCAAAACTGTTCTGTGCAACTGCAACACGATGCCACTGTTGTCTAGCTTGTATAAAACCCATGTAACCAGTAAAAAAGCACACTTGTGGCTTGAAGTGTGGATCCTATGTTGGCTCCTTGTGCTTTCTTCCCATTGAACCTCTCATCGCCAAAACCTACCCTGGCCAAACAGCTGGGCTCTGACATTTGGTGTAGTTGGCAGGATGACGTGAGTAGTGCCCCCACCGCCACTGAGGGCCCCTGGGTGGATGATCTGTGGCCCCCAGGCTCCTTGCCGTACCCAGTAGAGGCCTACCTCTCAGCATGGGTGCCTCTGCAGGAGTGGGATGCTGTACTCCCTGTTCTGGAGGACATCAAGAAGGCCCTGGAAGCAATGGAGGTCAACATGCTTATGGCCCATCAGGAAGCAGCAGGCCGTGTGGCCTGGTTGTTCCTGTCTGTATTGTGGTGTGCCAGCTGAACCATCCAGGAACAGGCACAACAGGTACAGCAGCTGCAACGCCATGAAGAGGCCCTGGAGCAACACCTGGCAGCAGCTGAGCATATGTTAACAGGATCAGAAACCTCCATCCTATCAACGTGTGATGGAAGTCCTGTGTCAGGACCCGACCAGGTAAGGCCCATTGTGTGGCAACAGATCGAATTGGAGCAACCAATGGCACCTGGGGGAGCAGGAGCTGGAGCCCCACAAGCAAAGCAGAATACCACAATGACAATGTGTACTTCAGTGGAACTGCAAGACTTGACCAAGCAGGTACAACAGAGAGTGGGTGAAACTTTTCCCAGCTGGTTACTACGTCTGTGGGATGATGGAGTGGAAGGTACTGAACTGTCTCCTGAAGAAATGTCCCAGTTAACCTCTATAACAGTTACTCCATCCATGTGCCAACACTTGCAAAACATAGGCCATACAGCTCTTAATGCTGGGAATCATTCCCTGATTAGTTGGTTAATGTCGGCTGCTCGCACTGTATGAGCAGGTTCTGGCAAGTTACCAGGCACTGTGAGTAAATGAACAACCTATTTGGACTTAGCCCAGATTATCGGGGAAATGGGCATGCAACAAATTATGTTCCACCAGACGTATACAAGTCCTGCTGAAGAAATGTTTACCACTCACATGAAAGATCTCATTCTAGCTTCAGGTCCCCAAGGAACATTTGGGACAGTGACTGCCCTGTTGGTCCCATGCGTGGAACACCAGATACATGAGGTAACCTTGGCAATGGCCATCTTAAGTGATGTGGCGATGCACCGCAAAGACCGCACAGGAGAAGTGCATGCCATTGGTGCCAGCAAGAAAGCCCAAGTAGGGTGTGGTCGACCAGAAAAACCCATAAGCCCTAGGTCAGCCGTGAAGGTGACCCACCAACAGATGTGGTGCAACCTCTTGGCAGCAAGTGTCACAGAGGAGAAAATAGACCGCAACCACATGAGGTCCTGTTGGCCCCTTGGAATCAGTTGCGACCAGAGCAAAAATTTACACCTCTGCCAAAGAAGGGACTCAAGAAACCTGTGAGTAGGGAGCTTCACTTGGTGGACTTCATAGACTAGGGGTCAGGCCGGGGAGCCTGGCTAGCAGGGGAGCCGGAAGACCTGAGGCTGCATGTGGAGTTAATCATTCACTGGTCCCCCCACAATGTGCAATGTGTTTTGGCATTGGCGGACATAAGAGTGGATAACACCCTGTTATATGAGAACCCTGGTAAGTTTCAGGGCTCTACAGCCCACATTGAGGGATATGGAGGATGTCTCATCTGCACCCTCCAAATCCCTCATATCAGGTCCCCATAACCCTGGGCATAGGACATTTGACACCAAAGATGTATGATGTGTACATTTCACCCATTCCAGATTATATTCTAGGTATTGATGTTTTGCAAGGCTTGACAGTGCATGCAACAGTGAGAGAATTTCACCTTTGGATAAGAGTTGTAAAGACCATTGTAAGAGGAATTCCCCACCATGGCCCTTTGGTTCTGCCTCAGGCCACTAGGACTCTTCACAAGAAATAATACCGTTTGCCCAGAGGACAAGAAGAAATAAGGTGAACTATTCTTAAGCTGGAAGAAGCTGGAATTATTTGCCCTATACGCAGCCCTTTCAACTCACTGGTATGGCCTGTGTGGAAGCCAGATGGCTCCTGGAGGATGACTGTAGACTATAGTAAACTAAATAAACTCACATCGCCTTTACATGCTGCTATGCCCAATAAAACAGAGATAATGTGTTGTTTGGTACATGTTTTAGGGTATTTCCACTATGTAGTAGATTTGGCAAATGCCTTTTTCTCCATCACCATTGCGGCAGGAAGTCAAGAACAATTTGCATTCACCTGGGAAGGTCAACAATGGACTTTTCTCGTGTTGCCACAAGGCTATGTACACAGTCCCACCCTTTGTCATGGACTCGTTGCCCAGGATCTGGCGACCTGGGAGCACACACATTCAGTCTCTCTGTTTCATTATATCGGTGATATTATGCTAACCTCTGATTCTCTTGCAGATCTAGAAGCGGCAGCAACCAGCTTGCTGTCGACATTCACTGACTGGGGCTGGGCCATCAACGAGGACAAAGTGCAAGGGCCTGGTTATTCGGTCAAGTTCTTGGGAGTTGTTTGGTCAGGTAAGACAAAAGTCATGCCAGAAGCAGTAATAGACAAAATCCAGGTCTATCCCTCACCCAAAACCATAAATCAGTTACAAACATATTTGGGTCTTTTGTGGTTTTGGCATGTATTTATTCCCTATTTGGCAACACTTATGTGCCCCCTTCATGGCTTAGTGTACCAGGGGCTACTTAGGACTGGACTCTGGAGATGGAAAAAGCTTTCAAAGCCACAAAACAAGCAGTTGCCCAGGCATAGACTCTCTGTGTAGTTGATTCTGCCCTCCCCTTCCTCTAGCTGTGCAGGTCACAGAAGCTAGAATGGGTTGGGGCTTATGGCGTAAAACAGGGGTCCCAGAATGTACACACAGGACTTTGGTCCCAGCTGTGGAAGACAGCTAAAAGCCATTACTCCCTCACAGAGAAGCAACTGGCTGCCAATTATGCAGCCTTGGAGGTAACCGAGGCTACTACGGGACCCAACCCCATGACCATACAGTTGACTTACACTGTAGAGGGGTATATACAGTCCTGGGTAAAGACACCCTGAACTGGGGTGTCACAGACCCCTATGCTGAGTAAGTGGGGTGCTTATTTAGAACAGAGGGCACAGTTTTCCACAAGGCCTTTATCTGAGCAATTGCACGCTCTGTTAGGTCCCATGCAATTCAGGGCTGAAACCCCTCTAGAGCCAGAAGTCTCTGTAGAGGTACCAAGCCCCTACCAAGAAGGACAGGCTCCTATACCGGCGGAAACTTGGTATACAGACAGCTCCTGACATGGGCAACCCCCAATGTGGACTGCTGTAACCTTACAGCCTCACAGACTCATCTTGGTATGAAACAGGGACAGGACAGTCCAGCCAATGCGCAGAACTGAGAGCAGCATGGCTTGTGTTGATGTATGAAACCGGACCACTGCATCTCTGTACTGATAGTTGGGCAGTGTACTGAGGTGTGACTTTGTGGTTCCCTCGCTTGGCAGCCCAAAACTGGTTAATCAGACCCATTGTGGGCTAAAACCATGTGGGAAGACCTCTGGAAATGAGGGCACACAACAGGTATGACCCTCCTCTATGTCCCGGGACGCCATCCCTTGCTGGTTCCAGGCAATGAGGCTGCTGACACTTTAGCCCAAGTCCTCAAGGCCAGGACAGGCAGCGGTTGCCCCTTGGTTGCACAAAAAGTTGGAGCATACAGGGGCTTGAACCATGGAGCAAGTAGCTAAATATTGGGCTTGGAGCTCACTCGTGCACTGGCCAAGGAGGCTGAGCACCAATACCCACAGTGTGCACTCCTGTATCCCCATCAATGGCACCTGGATACCAAGCAGGGATATGTGAGCAGAGGCTTGCGGCCCCTACAAGAGTAGCAACTGGATTATATAGGTCCCCTACCCAGGGACTAAGGACATAGCTATGTTTTGACTGCTGTAGATACTACTGCCACTGGGCTGGGATTTGCATATCCCATAGCCAGAGCCAATCAGCAACATACCGTCCAGGCCCTTGAACAATTGGCTGCAGCCTATGGTCGAACTATATTTATTGCTAGTGATAGAGGTACACATGTCACAGGACATTTGGTACAAGAGTAGGCTAAAGAACATGATATTCAGTGGCAAGTGCATGTACCCTATCGGCCCCAAGCAATGGGAATGATTGAATGCTTTAATGGGTTATTGAAAGAAAAGGTACAAGTTCTGGGACCAACCTGGCAACATTGGTCCCATAATGCACCATGGGCATTGTGACTCCTGAATGAACAAACCCAATGAACTGGTATGTCTCCTTTAGAAAAGGTCATTGCAGGCTTGCCTTGTGCCATCCGCTTGGTACCCATAACCACAGATGCAAAGTCTTTGCCTCAAGTGGCCTCCGGGATGCTGCTGTTACATGCACCAGAACCCTTAGCAGAAGGATGACCAGCCACCTGGCAGTGGCCCTGATCATTGGCTACAGCAGGAGAACTGTAGGTGACCCTTATAGACCCCTGGAGACCAGGACATGATCAGGCCTTACAGGTCCACCCAGTCCCCTGCCTTTGTCCCATGCCTTTGATGGTAACCTTACCGGTAGATGGTAAAAGGTCACTCCTTGCCAGAACCCTGTGTTTGAGTCTGTGGCCATTGCCATTGTACATGGTACAACCCATAGAGCCCCCTTGGCCTCTCACAACTGGAGAGACGTTCTAGTACCATCGACCTGGAGAAGTGCCCTTGGCTGCCACATTGTTATCGCAAGATAAAAAAGTGGCCTGTATTTTACCAGAGGGCCGTGACTTACCACTAATGGTCTCTCTTTCCTCTTCAGAGTCCGGTGTTGACCACTGGAAACAGTGTGGTCGCCTGGGCTCACCCCTTTGCTCAAGAGCATAATGCCTCCACCTGTTGGGTCTGTACAAAAATACCCACTAAAGCTGCTGAAGGGCTGCCCTGGCACATTGTACACACTACAATCAGCAACTGGACATGGCTACGCACTTGGAACTGCACTAAGGCCTGGGACGAATGCCAACCTGCCGTAGAAAGTCTCCTTCGGAGGGACCATAATAATGTCCCACCGATTCTCAGTTATGCTATTTAGAATGGATGGGGTTGACTTTCTGGAGAACATGTAGAATTACATACTCCTGCTCCTTTCTGTATAGAACAACACCGAGCCTTGCCAAACTGTATAGAGGGGTGGTTGTCTCCCCACCTGTGCTTGAACACCACTGTAGGGACTGATGTTACTCATTGGTGGTCAGGATGGCCACATACTGGTACTAAGCCTACTGATTGGTTGCCAGCTGTGTGCCTCTGGGTTTGTGAGCATTATGGATATCTCTCTGCAGGATGAACTGGGAGCTGTACTTGGGGACATCTGTGTATTGCAGGGTGCATACTGACTACTTTGACACAGGCACCCCAAAATGTTGAGTCCCTGTATTATCGCTGGCATTGGCAATGCCGAGCTGCATGGTGGTTTTACCCCCTTGCTATTTTTCTGCCTGGAGACGGGGGTTATTGCTGTGGAACTGCAAGTAGGAGCTTTAGCTGCCCATACTGCCCATGCCTTAAATGTAACCTGGCAAGCCCTCTCATCTGTTAGGGATGAGACCACCCAAATGTACAAAATAGTCCTGCAGAACCACATGGCCCTAGATTTATTGACAGCTGCAGAAGGAGGTACTTGAGCTGCCCTCCTCACAGAATGTTGTATGTTCATACCAGACCACACGGAGGACATGCAGCAAACATTACAAGAGATGGATAGTGAGGTCCAAGCTGTTCACACCCTAATGGAGGATCCTCTTGCCCACTGCTGGGCGTCTTTGGGGTCCACTTGGCAATGGACCCTTGCTGTGCTCACTATCCTTGCTGGTAGTATAGTGTGTCTCTGTTGTTCTTTATACTGTTGTCGTGACCTCTATGCACAAGGTAATGCACTTTGGGTTAAGTCCCATGCTGCAGCCCTGTGAGTGGTGGAGTGTGGGGGCCCCCTAAATGTCAGTCCAAGGCAGGCAGCCCGGAACTATGAGTCATTGTACACATGTGCAGTAGTCCTTAATTACGTAGGCTCCTTATGTAAGCATGACATGAGCAAAACGGTTCTGTGCAACTGCAACACGATGCCACTGTTGTCTAGCTTGTATAAAACCCATGTAACCGGTAATAAAGTGTGCTTGTGGCTTGAAGTGTGGATCCTATGTTGGCTCCTTGTGCTTTCTTCCTATTGGGCTTCTCATCACCAAAACCTACCCTGGCCGAACAGCTGGTTTCTTACACTCTGTGAACCCCTTCCCAACCTTCTTTTCTTCTAACTGCACCCAAGAAATCAGGTAAGGAGTTGGTCAAAGCAGGTGCTGAAAGGGAGCTGAGGAAGATTAAAATTGTCATGTAAAAGATGATTTTCCAAGTATCCATTTCTTCCATTGAATTACTCTTGTTAACTTTGTGTTCCTGAAGTTTTTTGTTTTGGGAAGATACATAATATCCTATAATATTTAAGTTTTTAAAGCACTGTATCTAAAGTTGGCTCCTTTTTGTTACTCCTACCTCTTGTTGCTCCAAGAACTTTATTCTCTGGCCTCCAAGGGGATATGGCTGAATCGCTGTTAAATGAAAAGACGCAGGATAGCAGCAGGCAGTGAAAACCTCTTCCCAGGATCTCTTAGCAGAGAGCTCCATCTGGCTCAACCTTAACTTTAGGCAGACTTTGTGCTTTCAGTGGTTATTCAGGGTCACTGCGCAGAGCTGGATGTCCATTACCCTGCCTCCTTGGATTTATACACTCGAAGGTTTCATTCCACCTTCAAGGGCACCTCACAGTCTGGGGTGCAAACATATGCCATATTTAATTAAGGCTGATCACTGATCCAGTTTTACCTGATATTAGGGCAATTATTTAAAAAGAACTTCTCATGAGGAACATACCAACAGTAACTAATAAAAAAAAACCCTCAGTTTTCAAGTAGAAGCAAGAGTCTGATGACAATGTTGTCATACTGCTGATATCATAGATCTACTTTGTCATTCCTACTAGGAAGCTTTTGTATTTTTAAGATAATAATTGCAGAATAATGTGATGTGGAATCTATAATAAATTCATCAGGAGTACAAATTTAACATTTAAATGATCTATAAAACAGCTAGCCAGAGAAGCCATATAACTACATGTCTTAAAAATCAAAAGAACAGCTTCAGATATAGAAACTACCCCTCACACACATAGGCAAAGACCCCTCACCAATGTGCTTAATAGAATATCAGGAAATAAATTAACATACCCCAGCTGCTGATCACTTAACTGGTTATTTTAAAATTCACTTGCAGTTTGAAAATTATGAAGCTCCTGGAAGAGGAACACCTGGTAGACAGAGAATATGCCCCCTGAAAACCCAACAGGATCGATGACAGTAGCAGTCACAGTGGCCATCATGCAGCACTGTGGGTGGCTCAAGATGGTGATGCGGGTGTTGGTTAACAATCTAAGCGGCTACAGCAACGTATCTCTAGATACGGCAAAATTTACAACAGCACTCATCAGGGTCCTTGAGTCCAAGAGTACAGTTGGCTCTACCTGTTCTCCAAAATTATAATAACATTGTACTCAGCTGATATTGTTCAAGTGTGCACCTGAAGATGCACAAGGCTTCTTCCAAGGAGAGCTCATCTGTCATGACAAGCAGTTAGCACAAAAGCCACTGGGGAAGAGCTTCATTTTTATCACTCAATGTCCATGTTCAACACATTTATGTCATTCTAATGGTCTGACTATTAAAAACTGTCCACAGATTTTAAAGGATGCTTTCCAAATTAGTGGCTACCAAGTCTCCTGAAGGAAAATGTCAGACTGAAATTCTCAGCGAACAAGCTGCCAGCAAGCCAGTTACAAACATCTAGATGACTACAAAGATCTAACAGGAAAATAGACTGTGGAGACCTCCAATGCACTGGGAAGAAGGCACTTGCTTATATCTAATGTCTGCATTCAGCTGGGGGGATATCTTTGCTCAGTTTGGTCTTGCCCGAGGTAATCAGCAGCTTGGGATTAGTACTGCTACTGAAATCTTTCTATGCTGGACTGTATTTGAAAGTTTCGTTGTCTGGGGCCCAGTTGAAAAGTTTGCTTTCTAAGAATTCAAAGTTGGTTACAAATTATGATGATGCCTAAGTGAGAGAATAAACCGATATATATTATATATAATTTGGAAACAGGAGGTATCTGCATTTTATTTTTTATCTTTTTATTTTCAATTACACTTTGCATTAATTATTATATTAGTTTTACTTGTACACTCCAGTGATTGGAAATTACATAACTTAATAAGTGATCATCCCAATAAATCTTACATACATAGTTATTAGACTATTATTGACTATATTCCTTCTGCTGTACTTTATATCTTCATGACTATTCTGTAACAACCAATTTGTACTTCTAAATCCCTTCACCTTTTTTGCCTATCCCCCGAACCCCACTCCCGTCTGGCAACCATCAAAATGTTCTCTGTACCTATGATTTTGTTTCTGTCCTGTTTGTTTACTTTGTTTTTTTATTCAATTTTCATAGATATATATTTATTGCCATTTTATTGTTTATATTTTTTATCTTCTCCTTCCTAAAGGAAACCCTTTAACATTTCATATAATACTGGTTTGGTAGTGATAAACACCTTTAGCTTTTGCTTGTCTGGGAATCTCTTTATCTGTCCTTTGATTGTAAATGATAGTTTTTCTGGGTACAGTAATCTTGTTAGTAGTTGAATGTTTCTTGCCAATCCCTTCTGGACAGTTTCTGTTGAGAAATCAGCTACAAGAGAGTTCCCATGTAGGTAACCAACTGCTTTTTCTTGCTGCTTTTAAGATTCTCTCTTTAAATTTCTGCATTTAATTATGATGTGTCTTGGAGTGGGCCTCTTTGCATTCATCTTGTTTGGGACTCCCTCTGCTTCCTGGAATTGCATGTCTATTTCCTTCACCAAATTAGGGAAATTTCTTTCACTATTTTTTCAAATAGGTTTCCAATTTCTTGTTTTCTCTTTTCCTTCTGGCACCCCTATGATGTAAATGTTGGAATGCTTGAAGTTGTCCCAGAAGTTGTTTACACTATCTTCATTTATTTGGATTCTTTTTCTTGTTGTTGTTCTGATTGGTTGTTTTTTGCTTCCTTATATTCCAAATCATTGATTTGATTCTTGGCTTCATCCACCCTACTGTTCTTTCCCTGTAAATTGTTCTTTATTTCAGTAAGTGTATCATTCACTTCTGACTGGATCTTTTTTATGCTGTTGAGGTCCTAAGTTCCTTGAGCATCCTTATAATCATTGTTTTGAACTCTGCATCTGATAGATTGCTTATCTCCATTCGTCGAGTTCTTTTTCTAGAGCTTTGATCAGTTCTTTCATTTGGGTCATATTTTTTTGTCTCCTCATTTTGGCAGCCTCCCTATGTTTGTTTGTATGTATTATGTAGAGATACTATGATTCCCTGTCTTGGTGGCATGTAGTAGGTGTCCTGTAGGGTCCAGTGGCACAGCATCTCCTTTCACCCAAACTGGATACTCAAGGTGCACCCTTTTTGTGGGTTGAGCCTTGATTGATGTTGGCAGGTCAATGGGAGGAATTTACCCAGGCCAGTCAGCTGCAAGGACTGGCTGTGACCACTCACCACAAACCTCCACCCTCCATGGAGGATCAGCTGTGCAGGGGCAGGGTGGTGGTACTCTGATGTGGTCTGTAGCTGTCCACTGGGTGTGCAGGCTCTGGGGTTCCACAGGTCATGAAGGCCAAGTTCACCACCCACCTGTGTTTTTCCCAGGACCACCCTGCAAGAGCTGCAAAGCAATCTGAGATGGCTGCTACGGCTGCTACTTGTGCTGGGCTTGGAAATTCTCAGGTGAAGTCAAGCTGTGAACCTAGGCCAGCTGCTGCTAGTGCCAGATCTGGGGCCACTTAGCAAGAAGTACAGGAACTGGAGGCTCACTGAGGCCAGCTGTTGCTTGTTGAGAGGATTTAGGAAGTTGTGAAGCATGAGCCAAGACCAACTATTCATTTGGAAAAGTCACTGTTAACACATTGGGTGGGCCTATAAGTTGTGCCAGAGTCTCAGGGGACCTCCAGGGCAGAGCAAACAGTGTTAGCCAGGTTTATGGAGTCTCAGATATGGCAACTGTCTGCCAGTTCTGTGGCTCTGTAGGTACAAGGGTTTAGAAAACGGACAATGGCCCCCGCCCACCTTTCTGTCTAGGAGAAAACTGTCCCTCGGCTCTTGCCCTTATGCCAGACACTTTAGTTCCTCCCTGTATGCCACTATGGTGCCTTTCAGGCTGGTACCCTAGTGCTGGAACTCAGAGGGAGTGAGTCTGAGTAAGACCATATGTGGATTCTTTAAGAGGAACTGCTTCAGACTCCAGAAGTTTCTTCCACTGAGTCAATCCCCACTACTTTTTGCAACCAGAAGCTATGCGGAATTACTTATCTCCCTGGCACTGGAACCCTGGTCTAGGGGATCTGGTGTGGGGCTGGGACCCCTTGCTCCTGAGATATCCCTCCCAAATTTCTATCTATCACATGTGGGACCAGCCTGTTCTGTGTCTCCACCCCTCCTACCAGTCTGGATGGATGTGATTTCCTTAATTCCTGAGTTGTCAGACTTCCATTCCACTCAATTTCTGACAGTTCTGAGTGATGGTTGTTCTCTATTTTAGTTGTAATTTTGATGTGGTTGTGCGAATAGGTAAGCCATGTTTACCTATGCCTCCATCTTGACCAGAGGTCCCCCTTTTTTTTCAACTAGAGTTGACATACAATATTATATTAGTTTCAGGTGTACAACATAGTGGTTAGATATTTATATAACTTACAAAGTAATCACCATGATAAGTCTAGTACCATTCTGACACAATGCACAGTTATTACAATATTATTGACTATATTTCCTATGCTATACTGTACATTCCAATGACTATTAAATAACTGGCAATTTGTACTTCTTAATCCTTTTCACCTTTTTCATCCATCCCCTTAACTTCCTTCCCATCTGGTGAGCATCAACTTGTTTTCTGTATCTAAGTTTGTTTCTGTTTTGATGAAACATTGTTTAAAGAAATTATAAAAGATCTAAATGAATAAAAAAATATCATTACCCTTGTATCAGAAGACTTATGTATTATGTTAAGATGACAACACTCCAAAATTGATCTATCTATATAGATTTAAAGCAATCCCTATTAAAGCCCCAGAAGTCTTCTTTGCAAAAATTGACAAGCTGACCTTCAAATTCATATGAAAAGTCAAGGAAGCCATAACATCTAAAACAATCTTGAAGAAAAAAAACAGAGTTGGAGGGCTCACACTTCCCAATTTCAAGCTTCCTACAAAACTAACGTAATCAACACAGTGTGGAACTAGTATAAGGATAAACATATAGACAAATGGAATAGAATTGAGAGTCCAGAAATAAATCCATATATCTATCATCGATTGATTTTATATCTTCAACAAATGGTGATGGGACAACCGGATATCCATCTGCAAAAGAATGAATTTGGAAGCATACCATACATGAGATGCAAAATTAACTAAAAATGGAACAACCTAAATATAAGAGCTAAAGCCATAAAACCCTTGGAAGAAAACATAGGGATAAACTTCATGACCTTAGATTCAGCAGCAAATTGTTAGCACAACACCAGAACCATGACCAACAAAAGTAGATAAACTGAACTTCATAAAAATGAAAAAAAATTATACATCAAAGGACATTACAAAGAAAGTGAAAAGACAACCTACATAATAGGAAAAAATATTTACAAATCACATATGTGATAAGGGTCTAATATCCTTGAAAAACCTCTTATAAGTCTACAACAAAAAGACAAACAACCCAGTTTAATAATAGGCAAAGGACTTGAATATACATATCTCCAAAGAAGATAACCAAGTGCCAACAGACACATAAAAAGTTGTTCGATGACCTTAGACATTAAGGAAATGCAAATTAAAACCACAATGAGGAATCACTTCACACCCACTAGAATAGATATAATTAAAAAATAAAAATAACAAATGTTGTCAAGGATATGGAAAAATTAGAACCATCATACAATTGCTGGTGGCATCTCCTGCTGTGGGAAATAGTTTGGTGGTTTAAGTTAAATACAGACTTCTATAACCCCACAATTCCCCGCCCCCCAGTATGTACCCAAAATAATCAAAAACCAGAACTACTGAAGTACACGTACATGCGTGTTCACAGCAGCACCATGCACAGTAGCCAAAACATGGACACAGCTAAAATGTCCATAAAGATGAATGGATAAACAAACTGCGGAATGAAATATTGACACATTGGTGTGACTCTGTTAAATTAACATTTGTTAAGTAAAGCCAGTATGGGATAGTGAGCCACAGTTCACCAAGAGACCTCGAGGGAAATTCGAATGGAGGTTTATTCCTCCCAGGTCCTGGAGGAAATACACGGCAGTGGGTTTCAAGGGGCTATGCAAGGCACTCAAGGCAGGGTGCGGGCAGGGCACGAGGCACATGCTGTATTGGGATCTGTGGCTGGAGTGCTTTGGGTTCCCAGTCTAAGATGGGATTGGTCAATTTAAACTAAAAGCAGCCCGGTTTTCATAAGTTCCACAAGAGTCTATCCAAGGGGTGCCCAAGGGGAAGGCCCTGAGAGGTGGGGAGACTGTTGCTTACATGGGTTGCTGGGGATGTCATATGAGGAACTTCCATTTACCTGTGACTCTAGGGCTGTTATCTAGGGCATATGGTCATTGAGGGGCTAGTTTAAGCTCAAGGTCCCTGGAGGCTGCTTGCCACACAGAATGGATGCCAAGGCAGCAGTATCATGGAGTAGTTTAGCTAAATTCTCAACAAACATGCTATATGTAGATATGCCTTTTGATCTAGCTACCAATTTACAGGAAACACAGAGGACAGACAGGCATGTTGTAGAACACCATGAGAATGCAATCAGCAAAATGTAGAAGTGGGAAGCTCTACAGATCAAATAATGTGGGTCTTCAATATGTAAATTATAAATATACAAAAGAGTTGTAGGGGAACTCTATATATTAACAAGCATTAAAAAAAATATGTCATAGCCCTGGCCAGTTGGCTCAGTTGATTGAAGCATCATCCTTTACTCCAAAAGGTTGAGGGTTTGATCCCAGCTCTGGGCATATACCTAGGTTGCAGATTCCAAGGTAATCAATCAATGTCTCTCTCCCCCTCCCCCCGCCCCGCCCTTCCTCTCTCTCAATAAACATATCCTTGGGTGAGGATTTAAAAAAAAAAATTTGTCATATTTTCATTGGGTTGGCCAAAAAATTCATAAAGTAAGACACATTTTTTTCATTTTCACCAATAACTTTATTGGTTTGGATATTCTGAGTGTGTCAGCTATCTCCCCCCTCATGGTAAAACATTGATCGTTCTCAGTTAATGTCTTGATTTGATCGCTATCTACTCCAACTGGTCTACCCAACCTTGGAACATTGTCCTGCAAGAAATCTCCAGCATGAAACTTCGCAAACCACTTGTGAAACATTCAATCAGTCACAACACCTTGTCCATGCACTGCACAAATCTTTTTTTTTTTTTGCATTTCAGTTGTGTTTTTACCTTTCTTGAAATAATAAAGCATAATACATTGAAAATGTTGCATGTTTTCTCCCATCTTCAGTATTAAAATAGCTACACAAAAATTCACCAATTTTGATAAGATTTTTTAATTGCATGCTGATATGACAGATGTCTCAATACAACCTAACAAAATTGTTTTGAATGAAGTTAAAGACAACTAAGCGCTACAAAACCATCTTACAAAAAAAAACAAACAAATTTATGGTCAACCTAATATAAAGAGGGTAAGACAACTTATAGTAATGCCCTCCTGGGTAATAATTAAACTACAGAACAATGAAGAGAAGTGATTATTAGAAATCAGGATAGTGATTACTCTGAGGGGGAGAGAGAAGGATGAGATTGAGATTGAGCACAGGCAGGTGCTTCAGGCAAACTATATTTTTGGTCTGAAGGTAGTTATAAGGTGTTTCCCTTATAAAAATTTATTGTCATGCATTGTTTTATGTGGCTTCTTATAGCTTTATTTTTATTTGTAAACAATTCCCTACCCCAGAGATTTGATTCAGGGAGCATAGGACAGGGTCCAGGTTTTCTTTTTAATTAAAATATAATGTACAATATCATATTAGCTTCAGATGTGCAACATAGTGATTCAACATTTATATCACCACAATAAGTCTAGCAATCATCTGTTACTGTACAAAGTTGTTATATTATTGACTATGTTCCCTGCATTGTACCTTATATAACCATAACATATTTATTTCATAACTGAAAGTTTGTACCTCTTATTCCCTTTAACGTTTTTCACCCATATTCCCACTCTCTCCCCTCTGATAACCATCAGTTTGTTTTCTGTAACTATGAGTGTGTTTCTGTTTTGTCTTATTTATTTGTGGGGTTTTTTTGTTTCTTTTTAGATTCCACATATCAGTGAAATAATATGGTGTTTGTCTTTCTCCGTTCAATTTATTTCACTTAGCTTAATACCCTAGGTGCATTTATGTTTTCACAAATGGAAAAATTTCGTTCTTTTTATTGCTGATTAATATTCCATTCTCTCTATATACCACAACTTCTTTATCCTAGAAAAAACCATGGGTAGTAAGTTCTTTGATACTGGCCTTAGCAATGTTTTTTTGGGTATGTCTTCTGTGGCAATGGCAACAAAAGCTAAAATAACCTGCTGGGACTACAACCAAACAAAAAGATTTAGCACAGAGAAGGACACCATCAGCAAAAAGATAACCTACTGAATGGGAGAGATATTTGCAAATGATTTCTTCAATAAAGGGTTAATATCCAAAATATGTAAAGAACTGGTATAACTCAACACAAAAAAAAGACAGATATTATGTTTTTAGCATTCCCCAGGTGACTGTGATTGTGCAGATAGGGTTGAGAATAAGGAACAAGAGCATCCCTAATCAACCTTAATACTCAGGAGAAACAGAACAAGAACCAGAGCCTAAAGTGTTTAAGTCAAACAAAGACCCCTATGTTCACAAAACAACTCTGAAGATTTTTCAAAGATTCATATATAGATAGGACTTATACCAAATATACTAGTGTGGATCCTTGTGAGGAGAAAAGGGAATGAGAGGGACAGATAAGAAAGGACTGGGAAAATAATAATAAAATAAAATTTAAGAAGAGAGGGAATGATGATGAGTGCCACGAACTGAAAATTCTGATTAAAAGATATTACTAATCCCACTTTACAGATTAAAAAATAAGGTTCAAAGAGAATAAATGACTTGCTCAAAATTATACACAGAGCCCAGACTCAAACCTCAGGTCTCTTCTGATTCCCAGTCTGGTGATCTCTCCATTCTTTCTGCTCTCTGTCTCCAATACCCCATAAGACCACAGGAAACCACACTGCTGGTCACACTTGTGAGCTTGCTGACACCGGAACACAGGCTTCATCCACCTATGGTGTCTCCTCCAGGGGTTCGGGCTGAGTACACATAATGAGAGCTTCCATTTGTGAGTGTCTAATGTGCCAAGCACTTTATGCTGCGGTTCCCACTTAATCATCATGTCACCCTGGGAGTCAATGTTATTATCCCATTTTACAGATTAGGAAACAGACTCACCGAACAGAAGTGATGTACCCAGGTGTGGTCGCTAAGTGGCACCAATGGAGGCATGGCGCTTGGGACCACACCCCAGACCAATAGCACCAGTAGTCAGTGTGCAACTCCCTGCTGCCTGCACCCGTGAGAACAGCAGGACCACCTTCTCCTCTCCAGGGTTGCTGTTGTTGCTCTTACCACTTACCTGGCAGGGAAAGTCCTCTGGAAAGGGCCAGCACCCTGGTCAGTGTGGCTCAGTTGACTAGAGCACTGTTTCATCAACTGAAAGGTTAAGGGTTTGATTCCACATCAGGGAACATATGTAGGTTTTGGATTTGATCCCCGGGCGTGGCATGTATGTGAGGCAACGGATCGATGCTTCTCTTTCACACCAGTGTTCCTCTCCTTCTCTCCCTCCCTCCCTTCCCCTCGCTCTCAAATCAATAAGCATATCCTCAGGTGAGGATAAAAGATAATAATAATGAAATAATAAAATAAGACATGCTCACCCAGGTGGGGGAAGGAAACGAATAATAATACATGGCCACAGGAAGAACATGGGAAGGACATAGGCAGTATGACCCCTCAAAATACTTTAGTGTTGGTTCTTCTTAGCAAACTGGCATGGTTGCAGCTCATAGTGACCTGACAATCACGGTAACTGACCACTTCAGGCCCAGCTGTCCCAGGTAAGGGGGGGATACTCTCAGTAGGTTTTCATGTAGAGATTCTTACCCCAGGGTCTTGATGTCCAAGTCAGAGCATAGCTCCCTCTCTCACCTATGACTCTCCTGATTCCTCCTTCTGACCCTACTCTGTCCCCAGCTCACTCAAGTCCTCTCTGTCCCTCCTGTGGTCACCTGGTCCCTGCTCCTGACTCCTGGCTTGGGACAGTCCCCGGGCTTCTTTCCCCCTCTGAAGAACGGAGCTGGGACTCCCCCCACCCCAGACCCTGGTACCTAACAGATGGTGTGTGGGGAAGTCCCCAGCTCCCTCCATATGGCTGTGAGGCAAGTGGGGATCTCCACAAAGCCCCAGACCCACAACATACAGCAGTGCAGACTCCTTGGGCTACATTGGCTCTAAAATTGTAGAGCATGCTGTCCTGAGCATCCTGACTGCAGGAAACAGCCAGCTTTGATGTGCTGCCTCAACAAGGACTTCAGTGCTAACAGGGACCCGTCCAGCCTCAGGGCTGCTGACTTGCCACGCAGGCTTCTGAGGTGCCTGTTTCCTACAGAGCTGGGTGCTGTGGCTGTGCTCTGTGGGGTCACCGCCTGCCTGCCTGGCCAGCCACCTCCTGGGTTCACTCTGTCCCCATAGTTCTCACCCCAGGCTCTTGCTCACACTAGTCCCTGTGCTGGGCCTGCCCCACATTTCCCTCTGCTCCCCTGCTATTCTCGGCTATCCCCTGCTCTGTCCCACACATGCTTCACAGGTGGACTTCCCATCACAATCACTCTTTATGGCTGGAGTCCTTTATCTGAAGGCCCTTGAACACCCTGAATGGAATACAAAAAGGGGTGTTTGTGCCTGCGTGGGTTTTAGGGGGAAAGAACTCACAGCCTTCAGGGCCTGGGATAGTGTGCCAGAGAAAGCCAAGCACTGCCTCAGGAAGCCTGCTCTGCTCAGACTGATGAGCCTCTCTGTCTTTGTATCTGTCCCCCGACACAGTGAGGCTGGTCACTTATGCTGGGGTGACTTGCCCTGCCATCCACATTGCTGCAGGTGTGTGCATATCAGGCATGCGTTGGGGCCGGGCTCCAGCCGGGGCCCTTTCGAAGGTACTGGGACTGCCTTTTCGGCACAAGTATACACCCCATTGTGGGTAGGTAGACCCATGGCCGTGGACTCAGGTTGACCAGGTTCAAATCTCATCTCTGCCGCTGGCTCCTTCTGCATCCACAACAGGTACACGATTAACCTCTGTGAGCCTCCAATTCCTTATGTACAAAATGCCAGTAAGAACATTAACCTCCCAGGACTGTTGTGATAATTCAGTGAGATGCTGTAGGACAGGCCACTTCGCCAATGCTACTTTTTTTTAATTGCCTGCAAATGCTATTTTTTTAATTGACTGAACTAAAAACATTTTAACATTTTAAATACCCTTAACCTCATAAGTTGAAAACACTGCAGAGTGATGATGGTTGTTAGCTTTGTGGGCTCTAGTGTCAGTGTTCTAAAGGTGACAGGGTCAGAGCACGGACAGCACTCAAGCAGTGCCTACACCTTCCAAGGCCCCATAGCTGCTGTTTCTGCTGGGAAGGCTGGCAGGTGAAGAATCCCACCTCGGGCTGTGCCTGTGAGCAGTCAGTCATTTTCACCCCATGCCTTACCACAGCCCACACCCCCACCCAACTGACACGCCCTCAGCCATATGCCCAGTGGACCACCAGAACCTCTCTCTGTTCCTCACCAAACACTGCTCAGCCTAAACAGCAGCTTGGGGACAAGGCCAGCAGGCACACTTTGCTTAGCGTGGAGCTTTCTCTTCCTCAGCCAGGGAAGAAAACAGAGGCTTGAGCTCAAATTCAGCCCTTACGTGGTTAGTGGGGAAAAGGCCCTGTTCACAGGCATGTGCTGCTCACTGACTTCACACTTATCGCATCTGACCCCATTCCCACCTCTGAGGCAGAGCCAGGAAGCCCATTTTTGGATGAAGAAACCGAGGCTCCTTGCCCAGGTTGCACAGCTAGCATAGGGAGGAAGTACAGGAACTAACAGTCCAGGTCTGCCTGAACTCAGTGCCCTGCTGTTCTTTCACACAGAGGCTCTTTCATTGCAAATGTTTTTGAGAATAATTACCTGAAATACTACGAATTCAACTGGTGGCTCCACCACGGATGGCCTGTGGCACTGATCAGGCAAGAAGAGGTACTTGGTCAACAAGATACAGCTGGGGTGTCACGGAGGGAGGGCAGCTGAGGGACCCAGCCAGTTTAGTGACCACCCAAGGTGCCTCTGAACCAGAGTCCCCACATGAAAGCTAACAGCTCCCCCGGCCTGGTCGGGCCCTCCCTGGCACTGCTGGGCCCCGTTCTGCCCTATTCTTCCAGGAGGGGCGCTCCTATGGGGCAGGGGCAGGCCCAGGCCTCACAGAACTGATAGTACAACCTAATTTAATACACGTATGACATCAATTTTTATAAGAAACTGATCAAAACATTGATAGTAGTTATATTTGGATAGGGGGATAATGGGCAACACTTATTTTCTTCTTTGTTCTTTAAAACAACAACAAAAAAATGTTCCACTTTAAGAGGCATCATCTTTGTGATCAGAAACATGAAATACTCGGGAGGGAAAAACATTTTTTTAAAGCAAGTAAAGTGCTAAGCCACAGGCCTCAGCGAATCAATGTTGTGGGTGGCAGGCCTCCAGGGCATCCCCGCGCCGACACTTCACTCCTTCCTGCAGGCTGCACTCTCCCCCTCAGGGATCTATAACCACCCCATGGGTGCCCCCGCAATTTGTCTCCCAAGTTGAAGTGCCCCAGTGGAGCAGGGCATTCCTTAGCAGGCAGAGCTGAGGAACAGCCTCGGGTCCCCAGGCACAGATGGACTGCCCCAGGCTGCAGTATACCTGGCTCATGAGTCCACATGAAATGCAAGGCCCCGTGTCCTCCCCAGGTTTGCAGCAAAGCAGCCATACTGAGCTTTCACCCCAGTCAGGCAACCATGGTAGAGAAGAATGCAGAAAACTCATGCTGGATGGGCCTCTGTGAGAGGACTGGCTGCATGATGTGCAGTCTGTCAGGTTCTCAGAGACCCTCCAGCCCCACAGTCCCTTGGGGCAGGCATGTGCCTACGCTGGTGTATGTCCTCGCCTAGTAGACCTTTCCAGAGCTCAGCCTCGAACCCCAGATGTGGGTGCAAGAAGGGGACTCGGAGCCTGCAGTCTGTGTTGGCAGCCTTCCCTCTGATATTTCCCTGCACTCCCTGGTGTAACCGAGCCAGCCTGGGCCTGGAAACAGCAGGAGGAGCAGAGGGAACGCTCCTGTGAGGTGGGAAGAGGAGAACTCAGTGCTTGGACAGGCTGGGTACACAGTCCCAGGGCTCACTGGGACCAGAGCTGGTTCAGGGGAAGAGTCATACCTGGGACACTCCTGGGACCTGCCCAAAAAGCCCTGAAAAAATGGCCCCTTATCTAACATTCCTCCCACCCTCTTCTGCCCAATAGAGTCTAGAGCTCTGAGACAGTGACTTGCCTAAGGTTTAAGGCAAGGTAAGCGCTTTCCAGGCTTGGACTGCAGAGAAAGCAGCGCCACTGAAATGCACCTGGACCCTGCAATTAGGGCCTGAAGCAGCCTGAGGATCCGAGGGCGTGAAAGGGCCGAGCCTGAGTGAAAGTCAGGAGGCCCGGCCCGGGTCCTGCTCAAAGCGGGGAGGTCTGTCTTGGCCAGGTCCCACCAGCAGCCAACAAAGCTTCCAAATGGCTGTTCTAAGCAAAGGAGTCTGAGGAAGTCACACACGAACACATATGCAGACCTGTATATACATGCATACATACATACACAGACATGTGAACACACATGCACAAACACAGAGACACATTACAACCAGAGGGAATCCTCCTTTCTCTTCTATGTCAGATTTTGATTGTTGAAGCCAAAAAAGTCATCATTTGTGGATTGAAAAGAGCGAGCAGGATGATCCCACAGAGGCTGGATTATGACCAAAATGACAACTGTCTCTCTCCTGTGGCTAGCAAAAGAGGCTCCCTCCCTTCCCCAGTAGGCACTCAGTGGCTTAAATCCTGCCAATTGTGTGTACTGGCCAAGCTCCCTAACCTCCCTGAGCCTCAGTTTCCTCACTAAAACCAAGGAAGGCTTTTTACTCCTCGGGCTTGCTCAAGGGTGATGGAAGAAAACGTACCCCAGTACCTCAGAGGTGCCGAGCCCAGCACAGGTTCAGTTTGCCTAGTGAATCCTTGGAAAGCTGAATTTAGTAGACCTCCTGCAGGCTGGGGATCTGCATTCTAACATGCTTCTAAGATAATTGTTAGAGTCGAGAAAATTGAGAAACACTGACAGAGGGAGAAACCCAGAGGGGCTGTGACTAGCCCCGTTAGGGTGCCCAGTGCCCCGTGGCCACAATGAGCAGAGCCTTCCAGCACTGAGGGGCAGACATGGAGAGGTAAGAGTCACTCCCCATCTCACCCATAACGCTAGGGCCTGGCCCAGGGATGCACTCCACACTCACAAACACACAGCCTTGGTTCTTACACCCACATGGGCCGGACATGGGACAGGGCTCTCAAGTTCAGGGACTCACACCGACATTCCTTGTGGACCCCTTATCCATAGGAAGGTCAGGCTGAGAGGGCCCACTGAACCCCAGCCAGGAGAAACATTGTGGAGAAAGATGAACAGGTCCCTAGGCTGGGGGTCGTTTGGACAGGCAATCCTGGGATCCCAGGTACCTGGACCATGAGTCTAGAGGGGAGGCAAGTATTCTGGATTCTTCACCCCATGAGGAGGAAAGATCCAGGAAATCAGTGTGGGGCCCACAACAGGAGCCCTAGCAGCGAGCCTCTGTGGGTGGCACTGTGTATAAATGTATCTGAAACCCCACATTTTGACTCGGAATGCTCAGCAGTGGAACAGGACACCTAGGATTTCAGTAGCAGTTGATAGCATGAGACAGAAAGGAAGGGTAGGTGAAGAGAGGGGAGAAAAAAAGACAGCTAAGGGGCAGAGAGGTCATGGAGTTAACTGGTATGTTAAAAGGCAGTGGCCACTGAATATAATGTAACATCCTGGGTGAGATCCTGGGACAGAAAGGCCATCAAAGGAAAACCTGGACATCTCTGAGTAAAGTCTGTAGTTAGTTAGCATGTACCAACGTTAACCTCTAAGTCTTTAACAAAGAGACCATGGTTCAGTGCTGGTGAGAGGGCACAAGAACTCTCTGGATTATCTTTACCACTCTTCTATAAATTTAATATTATCTCAGAAATAAAAAGTAGTTTTTAAAAAGGCAGTGGCCAGAGCAGAAAGGGCACCTTTGGGCATCAGCAGCCCTTCACATTCCATGTCACAGCCAGTACGCACGGTCCAGTCCATGGGGCAGGGCTCTCTGAGGCCAGGAAGTGGAATGGCGGCCCAGGAGAAGCCCGCACCTCCTGGTTCCCATGCGGCATGGCTCTCCATCTCTGCACACGTGCTCAGCCACTTTACCCCTCCCGCTACACTGCCTCTTCTGCCAAGGGCTGGGCTGAGAATTCGCAGAGGGTCCTAGACATGAAAGGCACCCCACAGAGTACCCAACCCCTGCTTCTCCAGAGCCCACTGCCTTGCACACAGTAGATGATACATAAGTGCTCAGACAATGAAGGCAAAGAAAAAACATCAGCCTTTATGACATCCACTAAATGGAATGTGGGAGAGCCCCACTAAGGTCAGCACGAACACACCAGGAGTGCAGGAATCAGGGATCACTATGGGCTGCTCAGCCCAAGGGCACAAGTGGAGCATGGACAAGAGAGAAGACTTCAGTTGGGTCAACAATACAGGCCAGTGTGGAGATGCGAAAGGAGGTTCCAATCTTGATAAGGAGCTAAGAGAAATTGCTTTCCTTCCTCAGCCTTGATCCCCAAGATCCAGAGCAGGACGGGACAGGCTGGCCAGCCCAGCACAGACATTGACTACCTGAGGCACATTGTCACTACCAGGCAGAGCAATTGCTGTAGGGCCCTGGCAGGTAGCCACTGGTGTGACAGCCCCTCTAAGGGTTGAGGGGGTCAGGATGCCTCTGGTCCTTCCTCAGTACAGACCCTGCCTCAGAGAAAAGTGCCACTCAATCTTCACCCTGCTCTCCACAAAGAGTTCAGTCCCTCCCTGACCTTGGGCAAGCAGACCCAACCTGCTGGACTCCCATCTTTCCCAGGCCTCCTGTCTCCCTCACTAGCCAGACCCTGAATCCCAAGCCCCTCCCTTGAGTGTCCATCAGTTGACACTCAGACTGAGCTTACCCAGCCTGAGAAGGTCTAGGGTGAAAGCCTTCTCACCACAATGCAAAAGAACGTGAGCCTCGGTCACTCAGACCTGGGCCCTCAGCTCACCTGCAGCCTCATCTGCAATATGACTTCAGGCTAGACGCCCTGAGAGTTTAAGCCACAGCCTCCCCACCATCAAATGAGGACAGCCATAGTACCCGACACACCAACAGCCAGGAAAGATGAGACGATGGATGCAAAGATCCCTCCCACTCCTGCCAATTCCAGAACCTACGCCTGATGAGGAAAACCAGGGCTGAGCCACACTGATTAGCAGCAAATCATCATCATTATCATTGATGCTTATAGTAATGCATGATCTCATGGCCTTTTAACATTGATCTGCTTTCCCTCAAGCAGTGCAACCCGACTGCTCACATACCTCGGGCCTCCCTACCCTCAAGGGCCTCCTGGGCTGGAGAGGCAGAAACCTGTGAAAAGGTGAGTCTCCATAAGTGTCATAAATTGTCAGCTGGGCAGAAAGCCAGGCGGCCTGGGGAAAAGCCATGCCATTTCTTGGAACTGTCAAACAATGGGCATGAGCCCAATGAGCCCTGGAGTGCTGACCTGAGTGCTCGAACATCACTGGAGTGTGTATGTCCCTGAGCAGGTCACTTCCCTCTCTGGGCCTCACTTCCACCGTCTTTATAGATGGGGTTCAATTGGAGGATGTCAGATGGTCTACATCCCAACCCCTTGGGTTAAAGCAATTAAATTTCATAAAGTGGAGTTGAACCTCAGTTTCCATCTCTGTTAAATGATATATAAATAGCTCCTACTTCTTAGGGTTGATGGAGGAAAAAACGAGTAGCAAATATAAAAAGCTGAGAGAAGTCAAGTGGCTTGTGCCACCCAATAAACACTACCTCAAGTTTTTCTTGTGGCTGTGGGTCTTGTTACCATTCTTGTCATCAGTCTTATTTTAACTTCTGTGCTGGGGGGGAAAAATGAATGCTAAAAACATTACTATGAAGTGTTGGCAAGTGGAGTAAACAGAAACAGGTGCAGGAAGATCTGAGATCCATGAGTGAACAGGGGTGCTTCTGCAAGGGAATTTGAGGAAGGGCAGGGGCATCTCCCTGTACCTGGGGCCCGTCTGGCCCATGCCCAACCAAAGCCCAGTCCTCTGGTGCCCAAACCTCAACACTACTTGCTTGGTGTGGCCAGGAAGAGGAGGAGGAGCACTGGAAAGCTCTGGAAGAGACAGCCGAGGGATGCACTGAGACACCCAACTCTCTTCTCCCTCAAGTCGTTCAGACACAGGGGTGCCCCTGGTGGAGAAACCAGGAATTGATGGCAGTGCACTGGAGGAGCTGGACATTAGGCGCCCCCATGCTGGATGTTGCCCTGCATGTTCCAGCTACCCATGGGTCCCCTGTTTATTGCTGCCAAAGTAGTCTTGACCACCCAAAGCTGCAAGAGGAAGGAATAAAATAGGAAGGCCCTGTCAGCTATTCCCGCACAGTTTGTGTGGTATGACTGGAAGAGGCCACCCATACAGAGCCCCTTAGAGGGGAAGCACCCTGCATGAGGTAGGTCCCAGGCATCAGGGCCCTAGAGCCCATGCACACCTCCAGCAACACCTTTTCCCAGAGCCTATGGGAGCATTGGCGCCTGAGGAAAGGACACAGGCTTGTCACACAGCTCTGGCCTGAGAAAACACCTCATAATGCCTGCTCGGTGAATGAGGTGCCACGGCCTTAGCCGGGTCCTTCCCATTCAAGGTCAGGCCCCAGGACCCCACACATAGCCCTACTTGAACCACACAGGTAACTTTGTACCTTTGCACACTCAGTGCATTCTGCAGAGGGTGTCCTTCCTCCCTTCTCTGCCTGGTACATTTCACTACCTCATTCAGGCTTATTTATCAACCCCAGGCTGTCGGAGACCTTCTTCTCTGGCAATCATAGCATTAACTCACACATGCCCTTTCCATTTATGCTGGGTTATGATTACTTATTTGCATATCTTTCCCCTTGCATATACTATGAGTTTCTACATAAAAGGAATATCTGTCCACCTCTCTTAGCACTGGATAGTGCCTGTATCAGAATAGGAAAAAAAAAATAGAGGGAAAAGCAAATGGGTAATGGAGAAATAGATGGAGAGATGGGTGGATGAGTCAATGGAGATGTGGATGACAGATGCACAAATGGATGGGTTGATGAACAGTTGGATAGATAGTGGATGGGGATATTAGGTGGGTAGCACTAAGTATAGGTAGTGCTTAGTGGAGAATGTGGATGATGGATGGATAAATGGCTAGATTCATGGAAAATCTGAGATAAAACATATCTCCCTTTCATTAAGAAGTACAACTTGGAAGTCATACAGTAGTCACAGGGATGTAAAGTACAGCATAGGAAATATAGTCAATAATATTCTAATAATTATGTATAGTGCCAGGAGGGTCCTGAAAATATTAGGGAGAACACTTTGGAAAGTATATGATTGTCTAACCACTATCTGTACACCTGAAACTAATACAAAATAATATTGAATATAAACTGTAATTGGCCCTGGCTGGTGTGTCTCAGTGGACTGAGTGCCAGCCTTCCAACCTAAAGGTTGTTCGTTCAATTCCCAGTCAGGACACATGCCTGGGTTGTAGGCCAGGTCCCCAGTTAGGAGCGTGCAAGAGACAACTGATCCGTGTTTCTCTCACATCGATGTTTCTCTCCCTCTCTTTCTCCCTCCCTTCCCCTCTCTCTAAAAATAAATAAATAAAATCTTTTTTTAAATCTGTAATTGAAAAAATTTGTTTTAAATTTAAATAATCCCCGAAAATAATTTTCCTTTCCGTCTAACAATTCCCCTTGGATTGTTCTGAACTATCCAAAAATGGTCTGTCAAATACCAAGTTAGAGATTCACACCTTGGTCATTTACCTAGAGCTGGACTTTGGGAGTCTTTGTCAACTTTTATCATATGCTTTGGTCCAGAAATAGTATTATTTTTTTCTCCCTGGGAATTATGAGTAAGAGAATCCAGACTTCCAGCCAAGATGGAGGTGTAGGTAGATACACTTTGCCTCCTTGCACAACCAAAAGAAGGACAACAACAAATTTAAAAACAAAAAACAACCAGAACTTCCAGGAAATCAAACTGCGTGGAAGTCCAACAACCAAAGAGTTAAAAAGAAACATTCACCCAGACTGGTAGGAGAGGTGAAGGCAAAGACAAGCTGGGGTGGAGGGGACACACCACAAGGAGGCAGCTGGAGGACCGAGAGGGTGAGACAGCACCTAAAGATCCATCATTTGAGTGCAGATAAACTGGGAGGAACAACAGGGGCACAAGACAGACCACACAACCCACGGTTCCAGCATGGGAAAAGAAAGCCTAAACACCTCTGACTGTAAAAATCTGTGGTGGTTGCGGTGGCAGGAGAAACTCCCAGCCTCACAGGAGAGTACACTGGAGGAGACCTCAGGGTCCTAGAACATATACAAACCCACCCACCCAGGAACCAGAACCAAAAGGGGCCAATTTGCTTGTGGGTAGTGGGGGAAGTGACTGAAAGGCGCAGAGAGCCAACTAAGCAGCATTGTTCCCTCTCAGGCCCCTCCCCAACATACAGCACCACAAAGCAGCACGTGGGTTGCCATACCGTGGCAAGTACCTAAGGTTCCGCCCCTTACAACGTACACAGGTATGCCAGAGACAAAAAAAAATATGGCCCAAACCAAAGAACAGATCAAAGCTCCAAAAATAGAATTAAGTGATGAAGAGACAGCCAACCTACCAGATGCAGAGTTCAAAACACTGGTAATCTGGGTGCTCACAAAAATGGTTGAATATGGTCACAAAATAGTGGAAAAAGTAAAGGCTATGCAAAGTGAAATAAAGAAAAATATACAAGGAACCAACTGTGAAGAGAAGAAAATCAGGACTTAAATCAATGATTTGAAGCAGAAGGAAGGAATAAACATTCAACCAGAACAGGATGAAAAAACAAGAATTCAATAAAATGAGGAGAGGCTTAGGAACCTCTGGGACTACTTTAAATGCTCCAACATCAGAATCATAGGGGTGCCAGAAAGAGAAGAGGAAGAGTAAAAAATTGAAAACTTATTTGAACAAATAATGAAAGAGAACTTCCCTAATCTGGCAAAGGAAATAGACTTCCAGGAAGTCCAGAAAGCTCAAAGAGTCCCAAAGAAGTTGGACCCAAGGAAGCACACACCAAGGCACATCATCATTACATTACCCAAGATTAAAGATAAGGAGAGAATCTTCAAAGCAGCAAGAGAAAAGGGGGCAGTTACCTACAAAGGAGGTACCATAAGACTATCAGCTGATTTCTTAAAAGAAACCTTACAGGCAAGAAGGGGCTGGAAAGAAGCATGCAAAGTCATGAAAGGCAAGGGCCTACAACCAAGATAACTCTATCCAGTAAAGCTATCATTTAGATTGGAAGGGCAGATAAAGTACTTCCCATATAAGGTCAAGTTAAAGGAGTTCATCATCAACAAGCCCTTATTATGTGAAATGTTAAAGGGACTTATCTAAGAAAAAGAAGATCAAAACTATGAACAGTAAAACGACAACAAATTCATAACTATCAACAACTGGACCTAAAAACAAAAACAAACTAAGCAAAGCACTAGAACAGGAACAGAATCACAGAAATGGAGATCCCATGGAGGGTTATCAGCGGGGAGGGGGAGGGAGAGAAAGGGAGAAAAGGTACAGGGAATAAGAAGCATAGTTGGTAAGTACAAAATAGACAGGGGGAGCTTAAGAATAGTACAGGAAAGGGAGAAGCCAAAGAACTTATATGTACCACCCAAGGACATGAACTAAGGGTGGGGACGATGCTGGTGGGAAGGGGACAGTGCAATGCAGAGGGGAATAAAAAGAGAGAGAGAGAGAATCCAGATCCCAGTGGAGGAAGGACCAATGGAATCTTCTCCTTTCATAGGAAGGTAAATAAATTAACAGAAATGTGATATAACATACTTCAATGTCATCCAGTAGGAGCCCCTCACTAGCTGAGGACCAAAGAGGGCTATGACTCTCTATGACATCCATGTTCATAGCAGTGCTATTCACAATAGCCAAAAGGTGGGAGCAACCCAAATGTCCATCAGAGGATGACTGGATGAACAAAACATAGCATATACACATAAAATGGGGTATTATTAAGCTTTAACAATAAAGGAAATGCAAAATGGTACAGCCACTTTGGAAGACAGTTTGGCACTTGTTTAAAAAACTAAACATACCCTTACCATATCATCCAGCAATCACACTCCTTGATCTTTAGACAAATGAGCTGAAAACATGCCCACACAAAAACATGTGCATGGATGTTTATAGCAAATTCATTCATAATTGCCAAAGCTGACAAGCAACCAAGATGCCCTTCAGGACATAAATGAATAAATAAACTGTGTATATCCAGACAATCAAATATTATTCAGTGCTAAAAAAAAAATGAGCTATCAACCATAAAAAGACATGGAGGAAACTTAAATGCATATGACTAAGTGAAAGAAACCAATCTGAAAAGGATACATGCTGTATGATTCTAACTATATGACATTCTGGAAAAGTCAAAACTATAGAAACAATAAAAAGATCAGCAGTTTCCAGGGTTCAGTGGGGAGGGAGGAATAAGTACGAAGAGCATAGATGATTTTTAGGGTAGAGAAACCACTGTGTTTAATGCTATGATGGTGTTTATTTGTCCTTATACATTTGTCTAAACTCATGAGATATATAGCACCAAGAGTAAACCCTAATGTAAACAGTGATCTTTGGGTAATAATGATATTTCAATGTAGAATTATCAATTGTAACAAATGTAGTACTCTAGTGGGGGATGTTTGCAATGGGGAAGGCCTGATGGGGGTTGGGGGGCCAGGATAGAAAGGGGCATATGGCAAATCTCCGTATCTTCCTCTCAATTTTGCTGTGCACTCCAAACCTCTAAAAAATAAAGTCTATTAAAATGTAAACAAACAAAAAACACTTGTAACTTACAAGACCTGTCCAGAAAGTATCAAGCCATCAGTTGCCCCCATCATATTTTCCTGAATCTTATCAACAGTCTGAAATCTCTTCCCTTTCAAAGATGATTTCAGTTTTGGGAAAAGTCAGAATTCACAGGGTGCCAACTCTGGGCTGTAGGGGGGCTGAGTCATCTGCATGATTTGATGTTTTGCCAAAAAACTCTGCACAGGACGTGATGCATGAGTGGCCATGTTATCATGATGACCCCACCCATCACCAGTTAGTTGTCCATAACTGCGACCTTCTGAATCATCCGAATAGGTTGCGTGGAAGAATGTTAAAGCTTAACACAAAATCTGATGCAGATTCATTGCTCTACTCACTCATTCATTTTGAATGGGACGGCCACATAGTACACATGCTCACTCAATGGAGTCTACCGCCCCCACTGACTAGTACAGTGGAGTCATCATTGTTCACACATGCGCATTCCAGTCTACTCTCCTTGGCTGCCAGGTTACATCAATGTCACGCAGACTGTTCTCTTATATTAAATGGCTGGAGTTTTTCTGGACAGACCTCATATACGTAAAAGGAGATTATGTTATTAATATACAAAGAGCTCTAACATATCAATAAGAAAAAGTGATAACAAATGAAAATGGAAAATAGATATGAACAGGCAGATCATAAATAGGTTCACGTGATCAGTAAATATATTAGATAATAATAATAATAGCTAACATTTACTTAGCCTTTATTTCGAACTAGGAACTATGCTAGCACTTTACACACATGGTGCCATTAAACCCTGAAATCCAACTCATAAGACATTTGCAAATCCCATTTTATAGATGAAGAAACTGAAGTCCAGGGAATTCAGCAACTTGCCCAACATCATAAAGCTTGAGAGTACCAAATGGGAATTCTCACCCAGGCAGTCTGGCAAAACACAACGGTACTCATAATAAAGGAATTGTAAAATCAAAATATTATTAAGATTTATTAAGATACCATTTTTTCACTTATAAAATTAGCCAAAATATTAAAGTTTGATAACACTCAAATGTTGGCATGAGTAGGAGGAAATAAGCATTTTCATGTATTATTGGTGCAATATTTTGGAGAGCAATTTGCCGATATACATAGACATTTTATATGACCATCTCCTGAAACATTATCCTACAGATATTCTCACATATATACACAAAACTATATATACAAGGATATTTATTTGCATGGTCTCTATAATAGCAAAAATATAGGAAACAACATAAAGTCCAGTAGAACCTCACTGAATTCAATATACATGTGAGAAAGAAGGTAAAACCTATACATGGCAATACTATCTGCAATAAATGCGGAGTAGTATCTAGGTTGATCTCATTTGTATAAAATATTTAGAAGTCTGAGCTGTGATTACAGAGGAAATTTCCTGGAGGACCAACAGAAATTACAGGGGTTACTATGGGAACTGCAAAGTGGGGAGAGAGGCCAACCTTCACTGTATACTTCACACTATTTGAAATTGTTATCATGAATATGTACAATGTTTAAAAACAAAAGCCAAAGTCCATACTATTTGAAATTCTTATCTTAAATATGGATTCCTTTTGTTACCAAACCAGGGGCCTGGCCCTGGGCAGGCCTGCCTAGGGCCAGCTGGTAGTGTGGGTTTTTGACATTGTGTAGAAAAGATTCACAACATGAGTCCAGGTGACTAGACTAGGAGGGTATGTTTATCAAAGCTGGGGACAGTGAAACAAGGAAGAGCTTAGCATAGAAGAAGAAACAGGAGAGCCTAGGTTGCGCTGCCTTAGCTCACGAGGAAGTCAGAGAAAAGGGAGCCTGGGGCCTCAGGGAGAGGTTCAGGGGATTAGCCTGGGACAAGGTGCCAGCTGCCCATGGTCTTAGAATTTAGGAGACACCTATGGGGAAAGTAGGGGAAGATGAAGGGAAAAAGAATGGCATGGACTGCTTCCCAGAGGGTGAGCATGCACTGGGTCCTTTGTCTTGATGCTTTTCTCTCTCTCTTGCAGTCGGGAATCTCAGGTGAGGTCTCAGGGGAGGGTTTCAGTAGAGTATTCATCAGTTCTCCAGGTGTGCTGTTTCAGGGTCATGGTCTCCACCGATGGATCAGTGACAGGGCAGGGGGCCTTTAGTCATTACAGTTGGTTCTGGTATCGCCCACCTGGTTTTGCTGCTTTCCTGGGCCTACATGATATCTCTAAGGAAGTGACCTTTTACATCTGGCTGTAAATTGCTCGGCCAGTGTGTTCAGCTGTCTGTCGCAGTTTCCCTATTCCACTTGCCAAGGAATCTTCCTAGCTTCTTACTCTTCCACCTCACTTTCATTTTTTAAAAAGACAAAAAGCCAGCCCTAAAGTCACACAGACTGGAGTTTGAATTTCGGTTTCTTCATTTCCTGGTCATAAAACAGCGCAAGTTACTTGACCTCTCTGAATTTCAGTTCTCATTGTGAGGTGGGACTAATTGTGAGAAGTAAAGAAGATAATGCATGAAACACATCATCATCGCTTCTGCCATTTGTTTAGTGTTGGAATGTGGCAGCCAATATTATCATTGTTTTCACTCATTGACGGAATATAAAAAGCTGATGCTTTTCAATTAATTAACTGTGTGTACCAATAACTTCTTGAGGCAGATTATAGCTTTCTTCCTTACTATGAAAATGTTACATCTAGAGGTACAGCAGCCATCTTGTAACCATGAGAACACCTTCAAGATGGCAGAGTAAAATTATGGAAAGGCTCTGAATCCCTGATGTCTTCACTGAGCCACTGAGCCTACTCTAGAACAGTGGTCTCCTAAATTATTAAATGAAATTTAAGAATTGAGAAATTAAACATCAAATTTTTTAGATAACTTTTGGTTCATAATTCAGTTACTTGCAGCCAAAAATGTCCTAATGGAGATGTCACCTCAGAGAGGCCTTGTGGGCAGAGAATGAGAGAGGAGTGCCTGTCCTGGACGCAGCCTCCTCTCCCCCACTGAAGAAGAGAAGTCCGGTCCTCTGCAGGCTGCACTCTCTCAGTTCCATGCACACCCAGACACTCTTCAGCTGTGAGGCTGTCCCCCTGTCCTCCTGCCTGACCAGGAATAGGCTCTCCCTCCAATCTCTCTCTTGGCTGCCATCGCCCCTAACACACCCCGCTGGCCTTGGCACCAGGTGGAGCACGTGGAGATCATGCCAGGCAAGGAATAACAAAGGAGAAGATCTTCAGAATCAGTGCCCCACCTCAGTGAACTTTAGGCCTCAGTACCTCTGTGACAGTCTTAGACCCTAACTTAGACTCTAACTTAGACCCCCTCCTCAGCCCATTGCCCCCACACTCTCTCCCTGTGGTCTCTTCTGCCAGGCAGGGTCAGGCACCCTACGGGGAAGCCCAGTCCCAGCTGTCCAAACCTGCTCTCCCATGGCGCAGGTAGAGGACCTCCTTGGGTAGGACCACAGGGAAGTTCAGAGGCCCTAGGCAAATTTAAACACAAAAGCACGCCAAAGGGTTACGATAATTACACTGAATTCAGGGTCTAATGACAAAGGCCACTAAATCCAGCCCCTTTGTCATGTGTAATTCACATCCGAATCCAAGGCATAAGTGAGTTGAGGCCGTCGCCCCACCACCGCCACCCCGCCCCAGCCAAAGCCGCCTACGTCACTGCCTGGACTCCACCCCTTCCATTCCTTTCACCATCTCCGCCTCTGTACGCCTCTCCGGGACCTTCTGCCGGGCCGACGTGGTTAGCGGCGAGCGTCCGGAGGAGGGGCGGCGGGGAGGAGAAGGCGCGAGGACCGCCTTTTACCTGGCCTGGACCGCCAGTCCGCCACCCAGCGTCGCGCAGGTCTGCAATACCGCCTGCGACCTTCCACCGTCCGCCCCCTGGACGGGACCAGCGGGAGGTCAGATCGCTCCAAGCGGCTCCCAGACGGGGAGGATGTGTGGCTTCGCGGCCACTAGAGGACATCAGAGATACTCCTGTGGACCGCGCTGCCTGGTGACCTGCACTACGCAGGAGCCCTTGGGGGGGACCCCACGGGAGGGACCCCATCTGGCTCCCTGGGACCCACACCGCGGTAGCCGACCCTCCGACCCTCCCCACCAGCCCCAGGATCCCACCCCTCCCCAGCGCCACTCAGCACCCGCTAGTAGTGGGAATGTGGGGTTGTCGGAGAAAAGGAGGCCTCCTTTCTCCTAGACCCAATTCCGTAACCATAGGGTACCGAGGGGACATAAAGCCCTGGGAGAGGAGGAAGCCAGGTAAGGACTAGGCACAAGATGTAAGGGGCTGGCGGAAGACTGGTGATTAAGATAAATGTTGTGAAATATTTTTAAATCGAAAGGAATGCAAAAAAAAAAAAAAAAAGGAAAAAGTTAATAATGCAAATAAAGCTAGGATCCAACTCCCTACCTAACTGCCCTACCCTTCAGCAAGGCTCAGGCAGTGTTCCTGGCATCTCCAGTAGTGCTCTGAGTGCCAGCCCTCCTGGGATGACAGCCCAGCTGGTTCCCGCCTCCCCTTCCCCACCCCAGTGGTGTGACCACTTAGGAGGATGTGGGCCTCACCCAGGGGATGCAATGCGAGATTGCTTCAGGGGGATGGGGAAGTCTAGAGGTTGGAATCTTCACAAGAAGCCCTTTCCCCCCTCCCTGAATACTCTCAATTATGAAAGGAAAGAAAATCAAACCAGAGAGTCTTCCTAAAGAGACCCAGGCTGGGCTGACAAAAGCCACAAGGCTTGCATACAAAATGGCACCATTGGTCACCACCTTCCCAAATGCTTGACTGCTAAAAACGAGAAGTGACTAGAGGGAGGGAGAAGCATAAGGCTAGAGATGAGGGGCAATGTAGGCCTGGGATGAGGGGATAATTCCACTCCTCCCCAGCTGAGCTCTAGCACCCCAAGTTCAGTTACTTGGTGAGCCATGGAAAATTCCAGCCCCTGCTTGGGCCTTGCTCACACTTCTCCATAGGCACCTTCTCAGCTGTCGGCCTGCTACAAAGGCAAAAGGCTCATCCCTTCAACTCCATCCCTGGCTCCTAGACATAAGACCAGTCCCACACACATGACAGAGGCACAGAGACGGGACAACAAGATGTGTCCCAACTGAGGCCCAGGCCATGCCACAACCTAAGTACAAACCAAGCAAGAAAATTCTGAAAACGTGAAAGAGGAGATGGCCCACCTGAAGCCAGCAGATGGGCAACACCCATCCACTTGCCCCTTGGGTGGCCTAGCCAGCCATGCCCCAGTAAGGGTCACCAAAACTAAAGGCTGCTGGGGTCCCCGTCCAGCCTGACGAAAGCCTCTCTACTCTCCCAGCAGGACCACTGACAACCATTTTCTCTTTTGAGGCAAAAGTGATGGAAACCTGACAAAACAACCCGAGTGTCCCAAGGAGGCCTCCTTCTCTAGGAAGATGCTCAAAAACTACCTCAAGCTCAAACATTTTAGTTTTCATCAAAGGAGAAAGGACAGGTAGGGCGGAAGGGTCTAGACTTGTGAAAATCAGGAATGCCAAGAGCCAGAGCCAGTGATGGCCCGGGGAGAAATGACACAGACCACAGGAAGAGAGAGACTGCTGTTGGAGAAGGAATGACAAGGCAAGGCAGACCCAGGCGTAAGGAGAAAGAAGCATGACAAGGAGTGTGGGACCTTAGGGATACAGAAGATTCCCAGGGAGGCAAAGGGGACCTGAAACAGAAAAGGAGAAAGGTGGGGAAACTGAGATTAAAGAGAAATAGGGGGTGGGGAGAAAGAGCACCAAAGGCAGTGGGTACAGGACCGGCAGAGCCTCTGCACTTGTTCCTGGATGGACACCCATGAGGCACTGCACTCCCACACCTATGTTCACAGGATGCCAAGAAAGCACTCTACGTCTTTTCTTGGCAAAGATTTTGGGAACTGAAAAGTTCCAGGCCAGGACAGACTGGGCGAGGAGCACATGGCTAAAAGCCATACACCTTATAATTGGATACTTGCCTACCCTAAGCTCCACATTCCTATAATTCCCACACTCTACCCTTCAAAGTGGGGCCACAAGAAATGGACTTTAGGACACCCATTTGAGAGCATATGTTTCAGGGGTCAGACCTGCCTCCTTGCTGAGCCAACTTGGACTTGGAGGTGGAGAAATAAGACACAAGTCATGGAGAGTCACTGCAAAAGTGAGCAAAGGCTGTGTTTACCCTCCTCTTGGAGCAAGAGTCAGACCCCACGGGTCCATTCCCAGTCCTATCGGCGAATGTGACTTTGGTTTGATTTGGTTTTCTTAAACATTGGCTTTTCTGAGACGCTTTTCCTGGTTTATTTTTGCTCTGTAAGCACAGCAACAGAACTAGCCCCAGGTTCTCCCAAGGAGGAAGACCTTTCAGGGGGACCTCCAGCCAGCTTCAGAAAGACTCCCACCAAAATGGTGAGCTGCCCTGGGGAAAGGCTAGACGAGGGAGGTGCTAGAGACAGGCTGCGTTGAGTCATGCCCCTCACCCTCAAAATCACCTCCCAGGAAACACGAGGTGAACCACAGTGTGCCCAAGAGGAGGTGGGCTGTGGTGGTGGTGGAGTGGCTCCCAGTCTTCAAAAGGGAGGGCTAGAAGGTAAATCTTAGCTTGCAGTTAATCTCAGACTTCTTGAACAGCTCATGAAACAGAAGCAGCTAAGATCTTAGGAAAGGAAGCAGTGAATACCAGAAGCAGCCTTGCGGAGAACCAGGACTCCAGTCAGGCCCTGCTACCTACCCTCCTTTCCTTGTTTGAAAGTGAGAGTCTCTGGGCTGTGATTTGGGTGAGAAGAGTGCTACTGATATTGAAGATCTGGATTTTAACAAATTTGCCATGATGTCTGTGTGGTTTCATAGGGACATGGGGACCAGTGCTGACCTCAGGACAACTCAGTGACAGCCCCCAGGCTCTGTCTGGCTCTTCATTGCCTAACAAGTGGATGCAGACTGATAAAGGATTAGTCATAGCTTCAGCTGAAAAAACTGGGCCAGGCCAAGATGATGAATGAGAAGGGATTTAACATGAGCACATGGAAAGCTCTGCATAACCAGGGTCCCTTTTGTGCCATGAGCACAAATGAGACATAACTGCTACAGAGTATCTCATGGAATGAGGGGCTTGGCATTTTGTGGGCCTTGGGCTCAGTGAAAGTCTACTGGATGAGGGGCTGCTCAAGACATGAATGCAGCTGTTGGCAAGTGTGCCCCAGACCCCTCAGACGCCCATGGTTTCTGTGTACCCTTCCTTTGGGGTAGGCCCTGCAGCCCCACACAGAGCCCTCCCCTGGGCTCCTGGAGCTTCTAGCCTGCATGCCAGAGCTAGAAGTGCCCAGAACTTACTCTACCACCAACCCTGGTGGCACTTATCCTGAAAGTGGGACCTGGCCCCAGGGTTCCCCTGTGGAATCTGGGCTAGGCCAGGAATCTACCTGAAATCATACACTTGATTTCGCCTCTATCCCTTCCCTACCTTGTGCTCCCACCCTCCCTTGGTTAATAAACCCAGAATCCTCATCCCGGTACAAGCTCCCAGGGAACCCAGCCCTGGACTAGTGAGTGATGAGGGATGAGATGGTCCTCAACATGTCTCTGGGAACTGCAGTCTCGGACAGCCACAGCCAGAGCACACATGCCCCAAACAAGGTGCAAAGCAGAGGGTGAGGGACCTGGGAGAGGCTCTGAATGAGGAATGGTAAAAAAGACAGGATGTGGGCAAGAGCCAGGCCCTGCCTATGGCTATAGAAGTGGCCTCCAATAACACCAGCACATGTGCTGAGTGCTAACTCAGTGCCAGACACCTTAAGGGGGTTATTCCATTTACACTTTACAGCAAGCCTAAGAAGGAGGCACCATTATCACACCCATTTATAGATTAGGATGCTGAGGATCAGCAAAGTTAGTAACTTGCCCAAAATCTCATGACTATAGGTGAGATCCAGGATTCAAACTCAAGTTTTAACCACTAAGCTACAGCCTGCCCCAGTGTCAAGTCCTAAGTGTTAAGACCTACACTGGGAAGGCATGTCTGTTGGTCCCCTGTGAAATAAGAATCCAGCACCTCTAGGGAACAAAGACCCAATCCAGCTGACATAGAAGGTGATGTCATAGTGGGACTAGACCATTCTCTGCTTTTCCACCCTCTCTGCCCTGTGTCCTCAGGCCAGCAGTATCTTACACTCTAACGGAAATAGCTTCCCCCAAGTGGACTAGTGATTCCTTTCGAGGGTGATGGCAGCCTGTGTCCTGGCCAGGTCCAGAGGTGACCAGCTCCAGAAAGCCAGGCTTCAACTGTTGGGGCCCGAAAGGCTGCCAGGCAGAGAGACAGGGACACAAGGAAGGTGGACTCCTGTAATCTGGGGTGAACTCAGTAATCTGGGGTGAATGCTCCAAAGGACAGAATCTACCAGGAAAAAGAAAAAAAAAGACCAGCCAGGACCAACAACCTTTCCCAGGCAAAGCTCAGACCTCCACTACTTTATTTCATATTCAAAACAAATGTACAAATAATGAAAGCCACCACCTCCCAGAGCAGGGCCTGAAGGGGACCCAGAAAGTCTGATCAGAAATCCAAAGCCTGAGAGGAAAAGACCTGTAAACTAAGCTGGTGGCCATGTCCTGAGACCCTAGACAACCGACAGCCAGGCCTGCCCAGGGTGGGAACGAAGGTGGGAGGCAGGGGCGGTTTCTGTCTCTAGGACAAATTCAGAAATTAAACTAGTCGATCCACAGCAGGCTGAGGCTGTGCAGCGTGGCTAGTGAGGCCAAGGGCACAATTCCTGTTGTCTCAGGGCAGCAAGCTTAACGAGAAGGGTGTTCTGGGGGCACCACCCTGCAAAGATTTATCTGTCACGCTGAAGCGGGTAGGCGGCTTCAGCTACCCCATTCCCACTCGGGGCCTGCCTGGCCCAGCCCGCCATGCTGGCATGCCAGGTTCTGCCTGGAGGCAGCACAGATTGGCACACATTAGCCAAACAGAGTGAACTCATGAGAATGAACTCATGAGAGTCTGCATATGGCACAGGAGAAAGTCACTCCATGAAAAGTTTCACTGGTCCTAGCCAAGCCCCTTGGCACGTGGTCCTTCACCTTCCCCTCCTGAAGATCACCTCCTTTTGCTCAAACTGGAAACCTCAGCCTCCTGTAACTCCTTCCTGAATGTACCACACTGTGTGTGTGTGTGTGTGTGTGTGTGTGCGCGCGCGCGCGCGCGCGCGCCCGCGCCCGCACCCGCGTGTTTGTCCCTAACAGGCCCCTCCTTGGTTCCCACATCTCCATTCACTTGGGCCCTTGCCTTCCACACTAACCTATCCAATGGCAGCCAAAGGGCTATTTCTAAAATGAAATCTGGCCCTACCACCCCTTCCACAATTTCCCTAAGTCCCTTTCCTCACTCACACCAGGATCCTCACAATGGGGACTCCTTTGCCAGTCTCCCAGCCCAACACCCCAACATAGCCTGCACTTCAGTGACTCAACACAGCCCAGACAGGACAGGTACCTTCAAGCCCCTGACCAGACTGTTCTGTCTGCCTGGTATACCCCTCTTTCCTCTGCCCACCTGTCCAAACCCACTAAGTCCTCAAAACCCTGCTTAGCTGTGGCCCTGTGGGAATGTGGCCTCCCCACTCCTATTCCTCACATGTCCCCTCATGTCCCCACAGCCATTTGCTCCCTCCAGTTGGGCTCCCCCAGGCTGGGGCTCTTGGAGCCCCAGCAGGGCTTGGCAGAGATAGGCCGGTACCCATGTGTCACTCCCCGGAGTGTGATGGGCCTGCCCTGTACAACACAGAGGAAAACAGGCCCAGGCTCTGAGCTAGACAGGGCCCGGCCTCGTGACTGCACAAAAAACCTGCCTGGTCTTATCTTAAAAGGGGAGCAAGGTCAAGTCCCCTCCTGCTGTTCACACCTACTCTTCTGTCCCCACCCCGCTGGCAGAAGTGGCTCTGATTTGCTGTCATTTTAAAGCAGGTGTGGCATTTTACTAGGCCCAGCTAGAAGTGTGAAAGGCATGGTTCTGGGGAGAGCCCACTGAGGGGCCTTGGAAGACATTCTGACCAGAAGCATGCTTTTCACACATGCTCCTTTGGCCCCTTAGCATATCACTCCTGCTTGTGAAATTAACCCATTGTTGCCTGAATCACTTCTACCTCAGTGAGTACCAGGTCCCTGGGAGCAGGAAAAAGCCTGCTGTCAGGTCCTGGGTTCCCAGGTGCAAAAGGGGGCCCAGGAACACGGTCACATCAGGGGCAAGGCTGCATGTGAACCCAGGCTCCACCCTCCCATGCCCAGTGACCCTGGGCAGGACACTAACCATCTGGCTCCCTCACAGTGAGGGCCGGCAGATTGTCTCAGGAGCTTAGATTTTCAACTCTACGCCCCAGGATGAGGACACAGGCCCACTCCCATCCACCAGACCTGGAGAGATCCTTGGGCAATAAAGTCAGACTGTGTGCCCTGGTGTCCTGGCCTCCCCCACTCCCATAATCCCCTGGCTCACAGGCCTCCCTGCCCCCCACAGCTTCACAGCTCCTGCCATTTCCCACCAGGTGGAAGACCCCACCCCAGGCTCCTTCTCTTTTCCCATTGATTCCTGCCCTCTCTTCTTTGAATAACTAACTACCCACTGAAAATAAATCCCTAAACCAAAGGAATGAGGTGATAATGGTGCAATTTCAGGCAGTGTGATGGATTTGGGGAAAGCTAGCTACCTGTTCTCCTATTCCTGTGGCTACCCTGACACAATGACCTACAAGGGAAGTGGCTCTTACAAACACCCTGTGGACTTTCTGTAACACTCAGCACCCTACTACTGAGAGGAATACCCCCCTTTCCACAATGTGAGCTCAGTGAGGGCACACGCAGCCTGTCTCATTTCCCAAGGAATCCATAGGACCTGACATAGAACGTGGCCTCAGTAAGTTCTTGTCCATAGTTGCCCTTCTCTGACTGACTCGGTGTGCTGCAGTATACAGCCCAGGCTTCCGCCAGCGCTGCTTTGAATCCTAGCCCTCCACTTCAAGCTGTCCAGCCCAGGTATGTCAGCAAGAGCCCTGCCAAATGGTTGTGGTTTCGTCTATAACACGGGGTGAAGAGGTAAAGACTCAACAAGGTAAGGTGACAGTGTGTGGCACCCAGGAGGCCTTTGACCGCGTCAGTTTACTTCTCTGAAGACCCAGCCGATCCCTGTCACTTGGGGCCCCACATTTCATGTCAGGGATTCACTATGTCTCAGCACTACTCTAAAATAAAGCCGCTGAGAGTCCAAAGGGAAATCATGGCAGACTTCTGAAGAGACTGAACAGGTGATTATTTTTACAGAAAAATCAGAATCTCCCTGATGCACAGTACTGAAACTCTGTTCCAAAGTTCAGAGCCCGGATGTGCAGAGACGTGGCTCTTAGGAATCAAGCCCTTAAAAACCAGCACAGCTGCAAGTAGCAAGAAGTCCCCAGGCTGAAGTCCTGTGGTCTGCTGGCAGCTGACAGCAGAGACGTGCCCACAGCTGCCAGTGGGTCCAAAGAGCACATGGCTCCCACTGTCTCTGGTCGGGGACTGAGTCCATAGGCCCAGGGTAGCTCTTAGGGCCACAGGTCCTCACTCAGGGGCTGCGCTGGAACAGCCACAGCAGCTAGGGCGCCTCAGAGACTGCATCACAGCTCGTAGTGGCCCCCTCCGGCCCTCAGCAGACAGGCTGTCCTCACTGGCAGGTGCCCGCTGCAGCTGCTCAAACTGCATCTCCAGGTGCTTCTGAATGGCCACGCCAAGCACCTCAGGGTCCACTGCAGCTCCATACACCTCCCACGTCATGCCTTCAGCATCCCATCGCACGTCTTGCACGGGAGATGGGGCCTCCTCCAGGCTGGACCCCAGAGTTACCTCTGGGAATGTGTGCAGGGCCACAGGGGCCTCCAGGGGCGGGCTAGTAGCCACAGCCTTGCACTCTGCCATGGGAGCCGCCTGCACACCAGCATCCTGTGCTGACAGAGGCGACATCAACACTGGGCCCAAGTCACTGGCTGAGGTCATGGTCCACACATCCTTGGTCCTGGCACCAGGCTCCATAGCTAACCCAGTGGGAGCCCAAGGATGGGCACAGCAGTGGGAGTGTCCAGGAAACGCCCCAGGCAACCTACATTGCAACTTCACCCCATGCTGAGCCTGCAGCCCAGACTCACTCACTGATGCTACTAGTTTGGGAAAGGCCAAGACCCCTGGGGCAGGCAGAGCATGGCAGTAGCCACTGGCCCCCACCTCCTTCATGCCACAGAGTTGAGCTGCTGGGGGAAGAGCATGGCAGGAGATGGTGGCTAACTGACCACTGGCTTTGGGCCCGGCCTTGGGGCTGCTGTTGTTGGTGGTTGTGCCTCCCAGGTCTAGTGGTGACACCCACACCTGACTCTCTCCCAGCATCCAAGCTGAGTTTGAAGTCCCACCCTCTGCAGCCAGCTCCGTTTCCAGGACTGCAGGGGCTTGCCCTCCTTGGCCCAAAGTACTGCCAGGCTGCGGCTGAGCCCTGTGGACCGGTGAGCTGCCAAGGGCTGAGCAGCTGAGGCTGGCCTTCCGAGCACCACTGTGGCCCCGGGTCTGGGTGCTACGGACCAGGTCCGAGTGGCTCCTCTGCACAGAAGTGGTACTGGGGGCCTGCAGGCGACACAGGTCACCACCGCCCATGGTAGATACATTGCCCACAGTGCTGCTCCGCCAGTGGCCCACAGCACCAGGCCGTGGCCCAAGGATGGAGGCCAGTGCCTGCTCTGTGCTCTTTGCCTGGTGCCCCTCTTCCTCCAGGACCTGGGGACTGGTGCTGGCCTCGCCTGGCTGGGCCTGCCATACAGTGCTGCTGGCACTTTTTCGGAGCTCTGGCCTCTGTCCCCGGCCTTCACCCAGCAGGCTGGAAGAGCTCCGGGACAGGGGCTGTGGGTGGAGGCTCAAGGGTGCCCGGGCACCTGGCTCAGGGTGGCTGGTGCTCATGACTGCCTGCAGGAAAGAGAGGGAGGAAACAGAGTTGAGTTGAGTGGCAGCACTTCTGCTGGACTCTGCTGTGGGCTCACAAGGTACTAAGCAACTGGAGGGAGAGTTTCAGCCCCAGCCTCCTACTGGCTCAGAGCCATAAGCAAAACAATGACAAGACACCAGACACATCAAGTCAAGGTCATTACACATTATATATCGGAATGACACTACAAATATCAAATAACCAGAACCAAGTGACTAAAGCCTGCCCAAGAAGAGGGTCCTGGAGGCCACTCACTCTGCTGGCTGTTGAATCTTTACTGCCAGACTGTGGGGATGGAGGGGACGTCAGGGAAGAGGCAAGTGCTGGGGCCTTGTGGGTGGGGCTTTGAGACAATAGCTCTTAGTCAATCAGCACATAAGTATTGCAGTATTTTAATAACCAGTAAAGCTCGACTGACAAATACTAGCCTGGCTCCTCCCACGACTGTCAGTATCCATCTGGCTCTGGACTGGGGACTCCTCGGTAAACAGTAGGGGTCCAGAGAAGGTTTGTGGGGTAAATAAACAGTGAATAGAGGACACACTGAGACCTTCCCGGGTTCTCCCATGGTCTACCCCCGTTCTTTCTGGCCCAGCTTGGCTGAGCTCTCTGTCCCTGAAATTCAGTCTTGGCATCTGTAAAAGGGCAGGAGTTTCCCAACTCCCACCTCTAGCTCCAAGATTAGGGAGAGGCCCCCCACGGCAGCCCTTTACATGTAGAAATCATTTAGCATTTGTTCGTTCTACAACCAAATGCTGAGCACCTGCATGCCAGACTCCAATTTAGATCCAGCTATGCCCTGGGAATGGGGTCCCAAACCACCAATCAGACACACCCTCCGTAAAGTTTAAACTTCCTCTTGCCGAGTGTGCCTGCACACTCTTTGTCCCCCATCCTTCCCTGCCATTTCTGTCCCCTCCTTCAGCCACATAGATCCCTCTGGACCTACTAACTGACCCATTTGTAGCCTCATGTCAGCACTGGCCCCTTCTACCACAGTTTCTCATCCTGGGGAAGTTTTCCTGAGCTGGGCTGGCTGGTATCATGTCTGGCTGAGCACTGTTTGGCCTGAATGCAAGAGTCTGGCCAACCAAGGGCCTCTCACCAGCCTGAAGCTGTGAAAGCAGGCTTGGGGCCTGTTCCCCTGTCTGTCCAGCACCCAGTACTGACCTGACATACGGTTGACACCCAGAGAATGCCTGCTGTATGCCTGACCCAGAGAAGGAGCGAATATAAGAGTCAACCAAAAGGAAAGGGCTGAGCACCAAAAACAAGTCTGAGGGAGGGCATTTCTAAGGCAAGAGCACTCACTTTGTGTGACTGATCAGAAAAGGCTTCCTGGGGGCCCAGCCATGTAAGTTGGGCCTGGAGAAGAGGAGGGAAAGAGTGCCCGGGGAAAAGGAATAGGGTAAGCAGGAGGCAGGGGGCATGTATTCAGAGCACCCAAGGGGGAGTAGCAGTGGGCTGGGGCTGCGCAGGGCCCCAGAAGAAGTGGGGTCAGGGCATCTGGGCCAACCTAGCCCTTGCCAAAGCTGTGAATTAGGAAGATCGCTCTGGGACTCCCTGCCCAGCAGGATGGGCTGGAGAAACAGGGCAGAGACAGCAAGCAACAGGTACAGTTTGGGTAATCCCAGTCCTGCCCTCCCACCCCTGGGCTGATAAGAACTGTCAAAAAAGTAACCACCCTGGCCAGGTGAGCAATGCCACCTGAAAGGGAATGTGGGAAGGGCCCTTAGGAACTCAGCTTCCGTATAATTACAAACTTCTTGCTGTCAGCACTCAGCAGATGGCCGGTGGTTGTTCAAGCCAACAGTGAGGATGTTTCTGAAGCTGTGGTGCCCTGAGAGCTCAAGGCTTGCTCTGGAGTCCAGTTCAGCACAACTTCCAGCGATGATGAAAGATTCTACTCTGCACTATTCAGTACAGTAGGCACTGGCCACATGTGATTAATGACTACCAAACTAGACTGAGCAGTTCCAGACCCAGCCCTAGCCTGGGCAAGAGTGTCCCATCCTGGCTGCTCCTTGGGGCCAACACCAGACTGGTTCCTGGAAGGATCATAAACTGATGAGTAGCCAAGAGAGACCATGACCCAGGCCCTGCCCTCTAGGATGTGAATGATGGACACATAAACAGCGAAGGGCAACAAGGTCAATAACCATCACGATGACGATGACGATGATGATGATGATGACGACGATGATGATGATGATAGCTCCCAGTACCAAATCACCCTCCGTGTGCCAGATGTGACACATTCTTTCCAGCACTGTCTCACTGAATTGTCAGAGTAACTTTGTAAGACATATCATCATTCCCATTCTACAGATGAGAAGGCTAAAGCTCAGAAGTTTAGTGACTTGCCCAAGAGCAAGGAGGGCAGGAGATGTGCCTGCTGGCCAGGAAGGCCGTGGACACTGACAGCCGCTGGCAGGCAGAAAAACACCCAGCTGCACATCCGAGAACACCAAGGAGGCCCCATCTGGACAGCCTACACAGCCTCTGACTGAGCTCCACCTACCCTTCACCCTCCTAGGAAGCAAGGCCATAAAAAACCAGGCCAGGCCCTGGTCCCCCTGAGGAATCAGGTGGAATGAGGCTGGGGTGCCATCAGGCCGCACCAGCAGCAAGTGAGAAGCTATCAGTGACAAGGGTCCCCCTATGCCTGCCTCATCAGGCGGCTACCCAGTGCCCAGGGCTAGCCATGACTGAGAAAGAGCAGAAATGACAAAGACCCCATGGGGCTGGGGGAGTGTTCCATATCTACTGATTCCTCATCCCACTTCCACAAGTATCACATGACAAAACTGAGACCTGGAGCAGTTCAGAAATGTCCAAGAATCCACAGCTGAACCCCAACAGGGTATTCTTCCTACAACTTGGCCTTCCCACCCCTAACAAAAAGATGGGCTCTCAGGGAAGTAACATAGGTTACCTCCAGGGAAAGGAGGTTTCCCACACCCTTATATCAAAGAAAAGGAGCCTTACAGGGAGTGATGAGAGCTGACCACATATGCACTGCAGCCATGGCTGAGCAGGCCAGCCAAGAAGTCTGCTTCTACCCCTGGCTCCTCCCCTTCTTGTGTACCTGTCTTCAGGTGGACACCAAAGCTCTTTGAGCTTCAGTTTCCTCAACCTGCAAAACAGAAGTAAATCCCCACCTTGCAGGGTTTTGGGGAGACTAAAGGTATTGGTATATGGACTGTCTCAAATGATGCTTGTTAATAATCTTTTCTTTCCCCTTCCAACAGGAGTGACTTCTGCTCAAGGTATCATAGGGAATAGTACTGGGGGCGTGGGCATGGGGGGCAGCAAAAGGCCCTTTTAGGAAGCCACTGAGACTTCCCATAGGTTAGCCTAGTCTCACTTCCCAATGCTTCCTACCTTCATGCCATCCTAGGCCGAGTCACCACCAGGGTCCCCAGTGTCTTCATCAACACACTGAATTCTCCAGTCTATTTCAAACCTTAATGGGGGAGAATATGCATACGCATGTGGGCACACATGCACAGACATGTGCACAAGTTTGGAGTCTGCATTCTAAATGCCCATCTGCCTTTAAAAAAAACATAGAAAAGGCTTTGGTTTCACCCGAAAGAGCCCCTGGGAAAATGTTTTAGCACAGGATAAAGGATAGGACATAAAAGTATCCAAGACCCCTGGTGTTCTTAGGGTGACACTTTAATGTTCTCTCTCCTGCCTCAGTTGATGCCAATCAAAGTTGTAAAGTGGTCAGTGCCTGTGGCCAATACAGGACTGTCCTGTCGCCACTGTTCTGCTTATCGGTACATGGAGGAGCAACCAGCCTCACATGCAGCTATCAAGCAGTGTCATTTTGAGAAAAGTTCCCAGTTCTGCAGAAATTTCCAGACTGACCCAACAGAACAGACTGCTAGGTCTCTTGGTCTAAGATTCTACCTCTTGCTATGTCGTCCCAGCACAGGAACACAGGCCTTTGTGTGTGTGCCAAGGGGAACAACCAAGGCAGGCCCATGTCAGGCCCTACTCCTGCCATCTTAAGCAGGGGCGGTGACTGCTGCCTCCAGCAAAACCAAAACAGGAACCTTAATATGGACCTTGGCTCCCGGTGCCCAGTAAAGTTAACCCACCTCACAAATCCCTCATTGCAGACTGGGGGTGTGCAACCTTCAGCAGGTGGTCTGACTCATCCCAGCAACAAATGGCCTGACAGGAAGACTCAGGGCCAAAATTGGGCAATGCAGCAGGGATCAGTCCTGAGAAGGAGTGTTTGGAGGGGACAAAACCTGCCCATCACATAGAGGGGCCTTTAAGAACAAGATGCTCAGGAACAAAGCTGTGCCAGGAAAGGGTTCTTGGGTAACCCTGGGTTAGTGGCCCCAAGAACCCAGCTCTACTAACTAGAAAGAGGCCCCAGAGCATCCTCCACTAAGAAGGATTTGCCCATACTTCTCAGGAGGTACCTTGGCTGAAGAAGGTAAGCCTCCAGGCACAACTGCCCCAAACCAGGAGCAGCCCAGGTGGCTGTTGTGCCCCTACCTGCATGCTCACGGGCACCAATGCACCACCAAGGACCCATGCCCCACCCGTAGTCACACCAGAGGTGGATGCACAGGCCCTTCTGCTGTTCCAGCTTGCAGGAAATACTGCCTACACAGCTGCATTCTGTACACCAATCGTTCAGGCCTGAACACACCACACCACACCACATCATGGCACACCCGCCCCCCAGTGCAGGGCTCCCTTCTCTGTCCCCCAGGCACAAAAGCCCTCCGGGACGCAGGGAGAAGGTCCTCAACACATTCCCGCAAAAGAGACTAAAGACCTTCCCAGTAGCCAAGACAGTAACTGAAGGAAGACGGGACGGTGGGGCAAGGGAGTAGGGATGGAAGGCAGGAGGAAAAAGAGGAAAGGGAGGTTTGGGGCTGGGGGCAGTCAGCGGAGGGTAAGGTGGGGCGGGAAAGAGGAATGGGAGGGGGAAGAACCGACAGGGGCGGGGTTGGGAGCAGGAGACGGGGTCTTGGGCAGAGTAAATGGGAGGATGGGCAGAGAAAACAGACAAGGGGATGGGATAGGCAATGAGAGCAGAGATGGAAGGAGGAATGCGGCCATGGGGGGCGCTGATTTCTGAGCAGGGTCCAGGATGCGGAGGGTCTGAGCGCAGGGCGAGGTGAGCAGTGGGATTCTGGCGAGCAGAAAAGGAAGACACCGCCCGTGCCATCCATTCCCCCCGACCCACCCTCGGGCACGCTCGGAACCGCCCTCTCACCCTCTCGCCCGCCCGGGGCCGCGCAGGCCGGCGGAAACGCTTCTCCTGCGACCGCCACAGGTGCTCGGCGTAGCGGCCCAAGATGGAGCCGGGCCCGACCTGGGCTGCGGACTCCGCTCGTGCCAGTTCGCCCAGCCCTCGGAGCGGGCGCTGGGGGGTGAGGAAGGACGGCTGGGAGGGGTTTCTGCGAAGAGGAGGGGCGCAGGGGGCGGTGCCCCCGCTCACCTGGGCCCGCCCCCGCGCTCCACAGCGGGCGTCAACGTCCAACCCGCCCCCGCCCCTGCCCCCACGTCCACTTCCTCATAGCCCCGCCCTCCGGCCCCGGGCCCCACCCTCCGCATGCCCGGCCGGGCGGTCTACAGTTCTGGAGAACCCCTGCCTCACTGCCCCTCCTCATGTCTTGCGTCATCCTGGCTCCGCCCTTCACTAGTCTTGGTCTTCAGACCCTGTCCTCGTTACCCTTAAGCTCTAGGGTCTCCCCTATCGGATACCGAGCTGTTCTCTTCCAGCCCCGCCCTTACGGACCCCCATTCTCCAAGTCCTGGACCGCACGGTCAGGTCCTTCCGGATCGCAAGACCGACCTAGGTCCTTTGAGCTCCGCCTCCGCGGCCCCTCCACGGCCCCTCCACGCTTCCGGGCTTGTACGCTGAGGCCTCCACCCAGCGACCCCAACCTCTTAGACTCCCTCTCCAGAGCTGTGTCTCCAGCCCCATCACCAAGGCCCGTATTCTCCTACCTCTTTCCCAGGCCACATCTTCATCCCACCTTTGTCCCCCAACCCGATTCTCGGCATTCAATCTCCAGTACATCCCCATGGACTCCAAGAGCAGGTGCGCGCGGTAAACATACAACCCCTCCCCCAACAAAGCCTGCACACCTTCCCGCCATTCCTGCGGCCAGCAAACGCCCTGCTCCCCTTCCCACCCTCCCCACAAACCTCTGGAGCCAATGGAGAGAACATTGCCCTGGGAACGCCTGGTCACGCCCTACCGAGCTGGGGTCCTGACTGTTCAATTCCCTAACATCTGTCAGTCTTCAGCAGTCACCCGCCAGGCTCTGGACACACAGACTAAACAGATGGCCACAGGCCTAGGCTTGTACCTGACCCCTTCTGCTCTCAAGCGGTTCCTGCCACCGACCCCGAGGGTCCAGCGATAAGAGGAATTTGCCCTCCCTCTGCGTCCTAGTCTCTGAGATTTGCGTTCCAACACTGGCCTTCCTCCGTTGATCCCAGCTTCTGATTTCTTTGTGCAGCTGTTTTCTGAGGGGTTTGCACCCCTCTGGTCTAGTGGTCATCTCAGCACCTCCTCTAGCCTGGGAAGATATCAGGCCCCGGCCTCAACTTTGGCCTCTCCCAGCCCTGCACTTCCGCTGGAGCACCAGGAGGGGTCTACAGAAAGCCCCCAACTCTGCAAGCAAGACAGAAAGCGGAAAGCCCAGGCAGGAGCCTATACCATTCATTCCCCAGTTAGCCCTGCTAGCCTGGCACATAGCCCAAGGGAGGGGTATGAGGCATGATGCCACAGTGGAGCTCCGACCTAGCACCCAGCCAGCCACCCCATGCCTTGGTGTGTTCTCTGCATGTGGAACCCCCTCCCAGCCTTTGTGCTCCCGTCTGTAGCTCTGAGCTACCCCTCATCAGTTTGCCGCATGGGCTCAAGAAAACAACAGATGGTACTATGTCAGGCACAGCATTTGGTCCTGCAGCTTATGCCCTGATGCTTCCCTGCCTGGCTTTTAACCACAGGCAGCGCAGCCTACTCCCCTCCAGCCTGAGGTCCTGCTTCTTAAGGCCTGGAAGCCTTGGTCATATCTTCTGTACCCACCCCCACCCTGGTCAGTTATAGCCTCAAGTTGGGGACTCAGTCACTGGTGGAGTGTGTGGGGTTCTGCTCAGGAAGACCCTTTCCAGTGGGGTCTTAGGGCATAATTGCAGAGCCTGGCAGATGGCTGCCCCGGGGCACTGAGCGCTGGAAACCAGCAGAGGGGGCCAAGCAGAGGCTACAGGCCTTGGGCTCCCAACACACAGCCTGGCAGGGGGACCCTGGCCAAAGTGGGCAAATGTGGAATTTGTTTGCTGAGGCCACCACCCATTGCTGCCTGCGATTAGGACCTGTTCTTTCACATCTCAGAAGTCTTACTCATAGCCTCTTTCTAGGGAAGTCAACCTAGCACCAAGAAGGGATGAGCTACATGGAATTACATAGAGTTGGTGCCAGATCTGTAGCTGAAACCTGGGGCTTCCAGCTCCCTGAGCACCTGAGAATCCTCCAAAGCCCTTACCTCAACTGTTTCAAAGAGGCCTGCTTGGAACTGAGTATCAACAAATGTCTACCACACTAGATGCTTGCAGATGCAGCCTGGCTGGACCTCCCGCTAGGGTCTCTGAGCATCACCCTGGCCTTGACCTCTTGTTCAACTGGTCCTCTTCTTCCAGTTGTCAGGGAAGCTCCCCTGGCTTATCAGGGGGAGCCCAGAATGGGGAACCAGACATAAACTGCAATTCCAACCCCCCCAAGCCCCATTCATTTACTCGTCAGTCCCACACCCAGGCAATAACTGTCCATACTTCTAGGTGTTGGTTTCCTCATCTGCAGTAACAATAATTATACTTGCCTCACAGGGCTGTGCTGAAGATGGGGTTTATAGAAGTGTTCTGTAGAGTGTTCTTGCTGCTATGTCATTTGATCAAAAATTTATTGGACTCCTCCTGAGTCAGGTTCTAGGGATAAAAGCCCAAACTGCATGGTGTGGGTGAGTTTTGTTGGTTGCTTTGGTAGAGAGAGGAGGCTCTGGCCAAGTGCCATTTCCTGAGACTTGGAACCCTGACAGAAGAGAAGCAAATACAGTGCGCTCAGGAGTTCAATGGGACAGCAGTGGGATGGAGGAGACACTAGCTGGACAGGCAAGTTGAACATACGGGACTGGAGTTTCCTAGGAGGTCTGGGCATCATGGGCACAGAGAGGTCCCTGAAGTCACGGGGGTGGATAGGAATTTCAGGGAAGCTGTTAGAGAAAAGTTCCTAGTATCCCACTGTGAGCAGCCAAGTGGCAAATGACTGAGAAGGAGCAGCCAGAAAAGAAAGACAGAAGCCAAAACATTGCTGTAACCCAGGGCCCTTAGAGCAAGCAGCTTCAGTGAAGTGATAGGAGCAGAAGCCACTGGAGTAAAGGATGAGTCAGAGAAGAGAGCCATAGACAGCGCAGGTGCAGAAAACTCTTTTAAGCGTAGCCATAAAGGCAAGAAGAAAGAAAAGTGTCACTTGGAAAGGGATATGGAGTCAAGAGAGAGATTTTTTGGTTTGGGTTCTGTTCTATGGTTTGTTTTTTAATAGGCTGCATCATGTAGTAGTATTCCTTGATTTCAAGCGACAGAAAACAACTCTGAGTAAGCTATGCAAAAAGGGGATGTGTGGGAAGCCTTCAGGGAGCTCAGAATATAAGCTAATACTGGAGAGTTGCTTCCGTCTTTTGAGACAGGAGCCAGGTTCCTTGAGACAGCAGTTTCTCAACAGAAGGAGCCACTCCACAGTCTCCCCCCGTCACCACCACGGAAAGAAGGATTCTAGTTGTTTGTCTTTTGTGTGCCTCTCAGGCAAAAATTCAAAGTCCCAGGGGATCAGGAGCCCACTTGGCTGAGCTACAACCATGTGCCCTCTGTCCGTGGATGGTGAGAGGAATACCTGGCCAAATGAATCTCTCTAGGAGCCCCCACAGCCCACCATGACCACTCACATAAGATGTTTTCCCCAGAAGGGGGAATGGAAGCTGGGTGGCCAAACACAGATAGATCCACTGCACCTTGTAACGAGTTGAGCATATTTGATAGCAGGAAGAAGGGCCAGTAGAGAGGGAAGGGATGAAGAACAGAAGAGAGTGGGAACCACTGCTGCCATAATGTCCCTTGGGCTGAGATCCTGCACATGTGAAGCAGGAGTAGGGGCGGCTTCCCCATGAAGCAGGAAGAAATGACAGGGGTAGTCCTAGGTAATTTACTGGGGTTAGAAATTGACATTTGATGGTTTCTGTTTTCTCCCTGAAATAAAAGGCAAGCTCATGTGCTGAGACAGAAAGGGGAAGATAGAAAATTTGAAGGAATGAGTGAAGTAGAAGATGTTTGAAATAGCCATTGCAGAAAGTGGAAGAGCCTGTTGGCCAAACAATATTGAGGGCCTCTGCAATATTTTTGACCAGCAATAATATGTCCCAGAAAGAATTTTCATCAAAGAAAAACAAGTTTTAATTAGGGCTCACAATTGTAAGAGAGAGAAGAGTCAAGGCCATAGCCTTCTGGGCATGCTCACGGCCCAGAGGATATGCTAGAGCTAGCTGGACACCACTACTTTCACCCATTGAGTAACTGGCTTACCAAGAGTCAGTTGAGTTTGTTTGTGTCAAAGTTACTTTTTCCAAGTGTATGTGTTGTAACTATGAAATTTAATTAGATAGCACATAAACTAATGGAATATGAATATGAAAAGAAAGTTTTGTTCCTCTAAAAACAAGGCTAAATGTTTGGGAAAGTGAGTCACAAGAACTGCTGTTAGTTAAGTGGCTAAATGTGGGAAAGGCAACTTGAAAAAGTATAAGAAAATCATAATGATCTAGAAAAATTCTGAATCAGATTGCTTCCCAGCTGTCTTTAAGTTAGCTGACTTGCTATTAACCAATAGTTTATCAGATTTGAATGCTGGATAAAAAAGCTAAAATTGTATAGTTTAGGCAAATGAGAGAATTTATTGACTCCAGCGTTGGGCATTACTAAAGCTAAAGGCTCACATGATGTGGCCAAGGCTCTGTCTCACTCGCTCCTTCATTCTGACCCCCCAGTAAATTAGATTTATTCTTACACAGGCTCTCTCCTCTTGGGGAACAAGGTTGCTGGCAACCCCAAATCCACATCCTCACATCTCTGGACCCACAAATCAAATCTTGCTGACCCTGCTTGATAATGTGCTCCTCCTGGGAGGAAGGAGGCACTGTACTAAAACTGACAGTCCCTCCAGGGTCACAGAGAGGTGAAATGACAAGACGCTGTTGCTAGACTAACGGTAAAACAACAATGAGCTGGCCCAAAACACAGATGACAACTGGAAAAAGCATACCTGGGAGTTTCAGGAAAGCAGACATTGAACGTTCAACGTGTTAATGTGTCTGTCATCAAAGAAACACAGGGCTTCAACTAGTTGAACAGTATCTGTTTTCAGACCAAAAAGTCACCAGAGTTTGAGAAACTCCTCTAGCCCTAAGTTCCTTGAGTGAAAAAGACACTGACTTCCCAGAACCTGGCACGTAAGAGATGCTTACTGGGAGAGAGAGGGAGAGAGGGAGAGAGTTAGTTTATCCAGGGACACCTATTACCATCTCAGTTTCATCCACAGATATTTTACTGAGTCCCTAACAAGTGCCAGTCCTAGGCTATGAGCTTCGAAAACACACTGAATCAGACGTGCCTTGCTCTCAAGCCCTGTGTGTCGAGGGATTCAGGGACAGCAATGACAGACGGTTAGGGCAGAGTAATTAATGGAGACAGAAGGGACTGGAGCACACACAGGAGAGGCATTTTAGTAGATATCTGTTGCTTTTTAGATTCCCACAATCCATCCCCCCTTTCATTTGTGGGGATCACCCCAAGACAGAGACTGCTAGTTGTCCCCCAGTATTTATTCTCCCCTCTGTAGTAACAGAACCCCTCTAGCTGAGAACATGCCTACTCAGAATAGAGAGAACATTGTCCGGACACTGGGCAGCCAGCCATGCCATGTGACTAGCTCTGTCCAGTGAGATGTCAGAAGTGATGCACACAGTTTCTTGGTGGTACCCTTCAAAAGGAATGTGCCTCGTGCTCTCCCTCTCCCCTGGTTGGCATGAAGTCATGGTGTTAAGCCAGTTAGTATCTTTTGGGGTTGTCTTCCCCAGGGAGAGGACTTTCAAAGCTTTGGAAGAATGGGCAGGGAACACAGATATTTGATTGGCTAAAGGGATAGACTGGGACTGAGATTGCTAATGGTCCTCACTGGTCATGATTTCCTTCTATGTTTAAAGAATCCCTGTTTTTCATCTGAAGATATAGAAATCCAGAAAAAAAAGACTATTTCCTCATCTTCATGGAAGCTACGTCCGGCCAAGTAACTGACCAGCAGGACTGAAGCAGGCAGAGGTGATGCCTTTAAGTGGAAGGGGTAAGTCCTCTTCTTTCCTCTTTCCTGTTTCCACCTGCTGGGTAGCAGAGATGGTGAAACATCTCAAAACCCATAGATACACAATACCTAGGGATAGTTAAGCAACAATGTAGGGAAAACCTGGGCTCCCAGGCTACTGCTTACCTGCAGACAGATGAGAAAGAAACTTCTATCTTGCTTAAACCAATCTTATTAGAAGTCTCTCTTCCAGCAGCTCAACCTGTATTCTAAAAATTAGTCACCCTCTCTTCTCTACACCCATGTGCTTTGGGTGGATCTCTGAGGAGGAGTAAACCAATCACTGCCTTACATTACCCTGACCACAGAGATTGTTCAGGATAAGCATGTGTCACACAAAACCAATGACATTCAGTAAAGAATTTCTCTGGGAGTCCCGAGCAGGAAACTCACTGTTTTCCCGAAGGAGATATGGGGACTGAAGCCACCATTTACACAAAGCCCGGTACTGGAGCCAGCCCAGAGGGTGACAAAATGAGGATGTGAGAGAAGTCAGGTCCAGAGTGCATATCTGAGCCTTGCATCCAGTTAAGGCTAAGGCTGGTCTCACCCCTTGACCTCTCAGGTAAGGAAGCCAGCAAATATGCTTTTCGTTAAAACTAGTTCAGGTTAAATTTCCATCCCTTGATACCCAAAGCAGGCCCAGTGATAGTCTTCAGTCAAGCCTGTAGTATTGTGAAGGCAACATGGAAGGCAGATGCCTAAGCTGAGCCTTGCAAGGTAAGTCAGAGACCACCTGAACCTTGCTTGGGGAAAAAATGGATTTGTTATAAGAATACATGGGGATCTGAACCATAATTGGAAAGGTCTCAGGAACAAGCAACATGGACCCAGAAGTAAACATTGCTGCATCACTTCCTTCCTGGAACAAGATATACCATCTCGTTCCTGAGTTTCCTCTGCTAAGCTCTTTCTACCAACTAGCACCCTCTACAGACACAGGATTTTTGCTGCTTGAATACCTTGAATCACCAAGACCCCAGCATCTCCTGGAGGCATCTCTTAATGCAGCGATTTTTAAGCGGTGTGTTGAAAGAATTTTTCCAACATGCAATACCTGATTTAGTCAGGGGCCCTGACCTCTTAGGATTGTCAAATTAGAAAAATGGCAACAGCCGACACCACAATAGCCGTCCAATGTGAATAAATTAAAACTATACCTAATTTTTGTCAGATTCAACAAAAAATACAATATATTTTTCAGTGTGCCACAGATTTTCAGTAATTAGTTTGTGCGCCATGATATTTTAAAAAAGTCGAAAATCACTGTTTTAATGCATCCATCTCACTTCCCCTACAGCAAGCTGCCTCACTTCTGCCATTTTCCCAACTCGCAGTTCAAACAAGAGGAATCTGATAGGCATAGGCCATCTTTAACGCCAGAGGAAAACCCACAAGTCCTGATTCAGGTGCTGTTTCCCATACGATGGTCACGTGGTCTAAAACAGGTCCACCCACTGGCCGTCCCCTCTGCTGGGCTGTGGGCAGACAGGTACCAATACCGATGTGCCTTTTATATTTACACAGAAATACATTTGCCAGTACTTTTTTGTACTTTAAGGGGCAGAAACTCAACTCAAATTGGCTGAAGCACCAAAAGAACTTTTCTTTGACTCCTGTAAGTCAAGAGTTCAAGGCAGTATGGCTTGGCTGGATCCCCGGGCTTAAGTGATGTCATCAGAACGTGGCACCTCTTCATCTCTTTTAGACAGATTTTCCATATAGACTTGGCTCTCAGAAGCTCCTGGATTATATCCTCCCAGCTATAAGTCCATGGAGAGGAGGGTAAGGAGTTGAGAAAAATGACAAGTTATTGCATTAGCTATTATTGTTATAAGCACTCTCAGCATTTCCCCCAAAATTGTAGGTTTGGGTCCTAGTAAACTAACATGAGTCACTGCCCAGCTCTTCTCCCATCACTGTGACCTAAGAAAGGTGATACTCTGACTGGTCAGCTCTGGATCAAGCCTACCTCTGGAGTTAAGAAGTCAGCCCATTTATGGCATTGTCTGAGAATAGAAGAACACATGGGATTTGTCACCCCAAGAAGCAAGGATTGATTCTGAACAGGGAAAAACAACAAATGTTCACTATAATCTGAACCTTTGGCTGCCCAACATCCACACTTATCCTTCCTCCAATAAACATACTTGTTAAAATGTTCCTGCTTAAAATAATGTAATTATACTATACACCACCAAAACCTACTCATACCCGCTACATCAGAAGAAAACAGAGGATGTAGATTCTCAATCAGTTGCTGGATCCAGCTCCAGGTCTGGAATCTCTGGGTGATAGGTGGTCCTTTGAGAGAGGACAGAAAGAACTACTCTGAATGAAGGTCTGGGGACCTAGATAGGAGGACTTAATGGATGATCTCCTTCAAGTACCACCAGTAGGGTGAATAAATCTCAATCAGTTTCCAATTCATCTGGATTATCCTACCCAAGATTTAAGTTTCAGAATGAGAACATTTGACTGACCTATTTTGCATCCTGCATCACCCATTAACCAGGAGAGAGCAGGGCAGATTGCATCTGATGGAAGAGGGGACAGAGTTTCTGTTACTCTAAGCAGGAAGCTAGGACGCATGGCTAACATAGCAAATCTTCACTGCATGTATTTCTATGGCTTGACAAAGAGAGACACTGCTAAAGAGCTAGCCAATGGGTGGGTGGCTGAGTCAGTGGGCTCAGATGTGGCATCAATGACAGCTCCAGGTTACCTAATGCCTGGGAAACTGTGGCCTCCAAATCCATGTTGTGAGACCACTAAATCAGCCCTTGCTTCAGGGGAAACTGGTTGTACCAATTCAGGCCTAGTTCTTGGCTCTTCACTAGTGCAATAATGACCTAGCCTGAAGACCAAATAGCAGATGCTGCTAATTACCTACCTGTGTCAGGATAGGTTAGCTTATGCTGTGATAGCAAACCTCACAAAAATATCAGCAGCCTAGCTAAATGAAGGTCTATTTCTGACTTACACTTTATGTTCATCATATGTCCTCTGCTGCCTCAAGGACCCAGGCAACTAGAGGCTTCCTGATGCATGCTTTTATAGTTATAGCATCAATAGAGAAGAACATGGAGGATTATGCACCAATTTTTAAAGTTTCCACTAGAAAGTGATACATGTCACTTCTGCTCATATTTCACTGGCCAGAGTAAATCCCACAACTGTGCCTGAACCCCAGGTGGGGCTTTGCACCACCAGCATGAAAAGAGGAATATCAAACATAATGGTCCAATACACACTGCGCTAATGACAACCACTACGCAATTTTTCTCTCTTATTTCTTTCTAACAGAGTCCCAGTTTTGTCTAGTATGACAATGTACCTGGGTAAGTATATTCACCTTTCTAGACTTTCTTATAACTAGACGTAGCCATGTAAACTCATTTTGACCACTGAGATGTAAGACGGACTTACCAGTAGAGTTCCCAGGAAAACTAGATGTGGTGCCTTGAGATGCACCAGCCATCCTAGGAACGTAAGGACAGAAGCTACACAATAAGGAAGGTGAAAGAGGAAGATAAGGGAGCCAGGAATCTTGTAGTCCCTGAGCAGCTACCTTGCCCTGGGCTGCTTGTTACACAAGAACCGTACACCCCTATCTCTTTGATCCACTGATAGTCAGGTTGTCTGTATTTACCTTCAAACACATTCCTTACTATTTACCTTCTCTGTGTTTGAAGTTTCTCAAAGTTCAGTCTTTAACAGACAGACGATTCATGCTGCAATGGAAAGATCATGGGCTTTTGGATTAGTCAAAACTGGCGTAAAAGCTAGGGTTGACCAATTTCTAATTATGTGTCCTTGAGTGGATAATTAACACTCTTTGAGCCTTATTTTCCTCATCTGTAAAATAGGAGTAAAAATCCTGTGGCATAGGCAGCCATTTCTGATGTCTCTTTCCCTTACATACCTTCCACTGTAACACTGAGGTCAGATAGTTTCCTGGTCTCTAAAATGAGCATAGCTGGCCAATAAGGCATAAAGGTTAGTGTGCTGGGATTTTTCTTGTAAAAGAATAGAATTCAGTGAGGAAAGGAGCACTTATCCTGCCCATGTTCCCTTCCTACTTTTTCTGCCTTTGAGTTTGGCATCAGAGGACAATGAGCCCGGTGCCATCGTAGCTATCTTGCCACTTTAAGGTGACAAATGCAAAAATGGAAGAACAGAAAGACACAAGAAGCCCAGGTCTTGGATGATAATCTTGAGTTGCCAAGTCAAATCGGAGGCCATCTAGCTACAAATTTCTTGCTAAATAATACCATATTTTGACAATTCTAAGACCCGCATTATTCTTTTTCATATTTAACACTTCTGAAATGTTACATCTCCCAATAGATTTGATAGTAAAAAAAAAACTGCATCATAGTTTCACAGCATTTTTTATTATGCAAAAAAAGTGGTGGTATAGGGGTGCATTTTAGAGTGAATGAAATATGATGATAAATATCTTTATGGTTTGAGTTACTTTAGTCAGGTTTTCTGTAATTGTAGTAAGAAGAATTTCTAACTGATAAAAAAATACCTCCTGTAGGAATGGTTGTGAAAAATGAATGAGAAAATATTGTAAGTAAAGTATTTGGTGTAGATTATTTCAAAGGGATGGCATTTGGTCAGGGACTCAATATCTTTTTTTAAAGATTTTATTTATTCATTTTTTTAGAGAAAGGGAGGGAGAAAGAGAGGGAGAGAAACATCAAAGTATGGTTGCCTCTCACAAGCCCCCAACTGGGGACCTGGCCCGCAACCCAGGCATGTGCCCTGACTGGGAATCAAACCAGCGACCCTTTGGTTCACAGGCTAGCACTCAATCCACTAAACCACACCAGCCAGGTCTCAATACCTTTTTATATAAATTCTTTCCCTTGATCATGTCCAACTGTATACACACACACATGAACTGAAGAGAGGTATATGTCCAGAAAATACAGACAGGTAAAGAAACACTGAGTTACAAGTTTGGGCCACAGAAAATTCAAAACAGGAAGGCAATCTTGTATCATTTGAGATTTTTTATTACAAATGGCATATACCTAATCAAATCGTCTAAGTACAAATGGGAATTTGTTGACTCACCTAAGGGAAAGTCAAGTGATGTTCTGACTTCACACATGGTCTGACTCAGCTGTCACCAGGATCCAGTACCTCCCTCTCATCTCTGGGCATCACCTGCGTTAAGCTAATCCTGTTCCCAATCAAGCTCTTTTCTAATCATTCTGATCATCTATGATCATCAGATTTAAGGCCCTCAGGAAAAGCACCTGCCTCTGTCCCAGCATTGTCAGGAAAATTGATGTTGCATCTCACTGGCTATGGTCAGTCTCTGTGTCTGTCTCTCCCTGAACCCATGGCTGCAGCCCAGAGAGGGAGCTGCGGAAGAATCAAGGCCAAGGGCACCATGAGGAGGAGGGAGGGGCTCTCCTAGAACACAAAGGGGGTACCATTTTACCAGATGAAGGATGCTGTGTTACAATAACCCTAGGTGTCTTCCCTGAGCCTTCTTCTCTCTTTCCTAAGCACACTACCACCACCCAGGTCTCAGCACATTAGCACTCCCACAACTGAGAGAGTTGGTCCAGAGGAGACCAAAGTCAGCTAGTAAGGGGAAGTGACAAGACCATCTGTCCTGGGCCACGACTTCAGTGAGTGTGAAGCGTGAGAAAGGGTGTAGCTCTCCAAAGGTGAGTCTGGCTCAGCTCCCCACTCTAGTCTTGCAAAAGGAATTGACCAGTGACTGTGTTTCAGTCAACTCTTGCTGCTTACAGAATCTCTATGGCAATCATCCACAAGTGTTTGTATCTCCCTTCCATGACTGCAAGTTGGCTGGGGTGGGCTGGGATAGACTAGGGTCATTGATTCTGGCCTCCCGGTTGGGTTTGGATCTGCTACACAGACCTGTCATTAGTCCGGAACCAGCAACTACCTGGGACATGCTCTTCTTACCTGACGGCAGAAGTACAGGAGAGCAGGGCACTTCTATCCCGTGTGCTCTTCGCCTCTGCTAGTTTTCTACTGGCCCAATAAAGTCACACAGCCAAGCCAAAAGTCAACTGGTAGAAAAGTATGTTTCCCTATCATGTTGCAAAGATAAAGAAGTACTATACCAATATTGGGAAGAGAGGACTTGGGACCAATAATTTAATTGACCACAGAAGGTAACCAGTGAATGATCTTCCCCACAGGCCCAACCCTTTTAACTGATTTGCTTGTTGTAGTGAAAGCTCAGCCTTTAGCACTAAAGCTGAATAAGAATGGCTTTTCCAGGTTCCAACAGAGGAATTCCAGCTCTTAGGAAATTACATTAAAGGTACAGAGCTTTTAAAATATCAGAAAACATGTTGGCAACTTATAAAAGGCAGAAGGGCTTTGCCTATTTTATACAGTAATTTGAATATACCTGCATAAGTTTCCCACCTGTACTTTTATGAATTTAGGTTGACCATATTAAATTCAGAGATTTTTTTTTAAATTCCTTGTCCATGATCACATGATCTATTTGGGGTAAAAGAGGAGGACATGGGAGAGTCCTGAGCTCTCTATGGGGGCCATACACCTGGAGTGGAGCAACATTCAGCAGAGCTTAGTTTTCTTCTGTCCACAGCCCTCAACGGTGTCGCTTGAATCATCAGAGAGCCCAGGCCAGGTGTTAATCAAATCTGAACACTGGAGTTAGTTAAGTCTTCCTGACTTCCACAGCCAGGGCTGGCCTGGGGCATCCCCCAACTCTCTGAGAGAGTAATATGGTCAGCACCTTCTCTTCTCTCTCACCTTGCCTCCTGCAGACCTCTGAGGTCACAGCATATGGAGAGAGGAAGGGAAGAGAGTGTGGAAAGTTCTTTCCTGATGGTCTCATAGATGGCCATTTTACACTTTCTGGATCTGGAAGAAGTTTAACGTTCTCATGGACTTTGAAAAGTTTCTTAAAGACCAACTTCCCTTTCCCATTTCCAGTTTACCACTCCCAGCTCCAGAGCTGTAGTTCCCTTGATCCCAGCAAATAAATCAGAATGTGCTTACTTTCTCCTAAGCCCCTAGGAAGTTCACCTCCTAGTACCTTCTGTGGTAGTCCCACCAGCTCTCCGCAGGCCTTTGGGTCAGGATTTGAGGTGATCACACACCACCCCTTTCATTCACGTGGCCCACCTCTGCTTATGGAAATATGCACACATTCTACATGCTGACAAGCCCCCAAGAGCAGGTCAGTGGCAATTCCCCACACTCAGGCCCATACTCCCACCACAAGGGGCACATCTAGTCCCTGTGGTCCACAAGCCTTTGACCCAGCATTCGAGGGAGTGCAGCTACTTCCCAGCACCACAATAGCTTGCTCTTGTCTCTACTGTCTCTCCACAATCTCAAGCCAGGAGTCACAACCACCAGTGCATTTCTCCACAAGCTCCAGGGGACACAAAGCAAGCCTTCAGAACAGTCCTGCTGAAGCCAGCACCCTCTGGGCTTGAGGGGAGGGAGCAGCTACTCCACCTATCACCCTTGGTGGGGGTGCCCCATCAAAGCCCCAGCCCTTACCAAAGGAGTATCACACATCCTTTCTCTCCTCCACTCTCTCAGCCTTCCCTTTCTCACTATGGGCAAGTTGTCCAACTGGTTCTCAGCCACCTTTAAAAATCTGCGTTGTAGTCTATCAATACCCTTTGGAATTCGATATTTAACTTCTTAGTGTTTCAGCCAAAACATCCTGATACTTTTTTTTTTTAAAGCCATTTTCCAGCAGCCCTATAGAAGATGCCCTCATGTATCTCATTGGTTAAAACACTGTCCTATGGCCACCCCTATCTGCAAAGAAGGCTGGTCAAGTCAGAATCTAGGAAAAGGGCAAGAGAGAGCCCTGCAGGGCTTGGACCATTCAAATTCAATCCCTGGGGCTGAGCATATTGCTGCACCTCACAAAATATGGGTTCTGCTTTGAGCTACCAAAAAGCTGGAGCAGGGTTGGGGTGGATATTGGAGGCTCAGTAGTAAATTAACTGTTTTTTGCCACAATGGCCTTGGTTGATAAGACTGTAACCCTAAGTGGCCAACAATCCTTGAGACTGCTGCATGGCCAAAGGTGGCAATTCAGAAAAGATAAGGCTTGCCTCGATCCCTGACTTCTGCTCTGAGGGTCACCCCTGGTGGTCAAGAGACCAGAAGCTGGAACAGCTGATGTCAAACCTGGTCAGCTACTCCTAGCTGAGTGGCCTTGGGCAACCTATCACCTCAGTGTTCCTCACCTTCTAACTGGTAAAATGGGAATAAAAGTCTCACAGAACCTGCCCCCTCTTTCATCTCCTGCCTTAATTAAGGTTCTTAGTTGCAAGTGGGACACATACTAAACTAAACACATACCAGCTTAGGAAAAAGAAAACAAGGTAATTCATTGACTCATCCTCAGACAGGTGGTTGCCGGCACGTGGGACCAGGGATCAGTAGCATCACCAGGCCTCCAGCCCTGCTCCGTGCTCCTCACTGGCTTCGTCCCACACTGTCCTCCACACAGGTGCTTGCAACCGCAGCACACTTGACTCCTTCAGCTCAGCAACTCCCACAGAAATAGGGGTGTCTCTTGCTCTGCAGATCCCACAAAAATTCCAGGGTTGATTCTGATTAGGTCATAGCCTATCCCTGAACCATGTGCAAAGCCCCAGAACAGAGGTGAACTGGCGATGTGGGGTAAGAGAGGAGACTGGTTTCTATCAGCTACTATGTGGACAGGAGGGGAGAAAGTAATTCCCCAAAAAGAAAAGGCTGCCAGGCAGGGGCAGGAAGGAGAGAAACCCAGGCAGGGGGACACAGAACACTCCTGGGAGGCAGAGTGAACTGTGAGTCCCGAGCTCCATCCTGGGTCGCTGAGTGGCTGTCCACAGGATGAGACACATTTCGAGCCAGCATGGGGGAATGAGGGACATGATACTTCCTCCAAACTCCTCCAAAGAAGGGGCTAGAGGAAGTTAATACTTAAGCCACTCTAATAAAACCAGAGGAAAGAGATGATGTTGGAAGTGGGAGAGTCCTTCCCACCTCACAAAGAGGTACCTGGGGTGACCAGGTTGGCATTTATATAAATGTGAGAAATGCAGACTTCCGCATGTTTCTCAGCATGTCTTTATCCTTCTCTGGCCTCTGTTTCTAAATGATGAGAGATGACACTTCCTCAGATGGGGCTGATTCTTAAGGTTAATTGAAAGTGGCCTTTCTCCTGAATCATCCATCTCACTGAATTATTAATCATCTGCAGGCATTTACAGAATTTAAACACTTGGACTTCCTGCAATCCTCCTTGGAAATGTTTTTGCCAGTGGAAATATGACTTGCTTTTGGCCATGGAAAAGAGAAACCATGTCTATCTACTGCTGTTTCCAGATTTCCCAGCTTCCAGAGAGCCTGTAAGGAACAAAATCTGAAAACAGGAAGCAGAGCCAGGGGGCAGCAAGCCAGGAAGTCACTCTGCTGTGTGGAGTCGGCTCCAGGGAAGCCTGGCCTCAGAGCCCCTGTGGAGCAGTGGACGGAGGGGAGACTGACCACAGTCACTGTGGCTTTTGTCCTGGTTCATGGTCATCGCCACAAAAAATGGTCTCCTGGGTCCTTGCATGGATGGGTTCCTGAGCAAGTCAGTGGGGTGGAGAGGACGCAGGTCCAGGTAACAGGTCCAGTTCCACCGCTTACTTGACAGGCCAAGGAACCTCTCTGATTTAGTTTCCTATCTGAGGGGGTGGTACCTACCCTGCAGGGCTGACATGAGACAGGGATTGATGGGATCTTGTACATCGAGCCTGTGTCATAATGTCCAGACCATAAGGAGCAGCAAGAAATGTGAGTTCCTTCCTGACACCGGCTCTCATATCCCAATGGAGGGAAAAAGACCCAAAACTCAGCAGGCTGGCCCTAGCCTGGTGGCTCAGTTGATTGGAGCATCATCCCATACACCAAAACGATGTGGGTTCAATTCCGGGTCACGGTGCCTAAGGGAGGCAACAGATCAATGTTTCTCTCTCATATCGATACCTCTCTCTCTCTCTCTCTCTCTCAAATCAATAAACATATCCTCAGGTGAGGATTAAATAAGTTAAAAAAAAAACCTCAGCAGCAGGCTGGCTGAATGTGTAAGGTACTTGCAGACAGAGCCAGCGTGAGTGCAAGATCCCGCAGCTGGTCTCCAGAGCAGCCCAAGGAGTTCCTGTCAGGCTCAAAACCTGGGCTCCGAATGTGTGCCTCGTGGACGGTGGTGGCAGAAACCAGAGCACAGCTCCTCCTGAGTGCACAAGCCCTTCATCCACCACCAGCACAGCTGTGACCCCAGAGGCAGACACTGGGAATGCTGAGCCAAGTAAGACATGGCCCTGCTACCCTGGTCAGTGTGGCTCAGTGGTTTGAAGCATCATCCTGTAGACTGAAAGGTCACAGGTTCGATTCCCAGTCAAGGCACATACCCAGGTTGCAGGCTCAATCCCCAGGAGAAGGCAACCAGTTGATGTTGCTCTGTCATATCCTTGTCTCTGTCTCTCTCTCTCCCCCTCCTCTCTCTCTCTAAAAGCAATGGAGAAATGTCCTCAGGTGAGGATTAAGAAAAAAAAAGACATGGCCCTGCCTTCATGGAAGTCCTGGTCTGAGAGAGTGAGGAGGCTAACACCCACAGGCACTGAGCACCACACTGGGATGGAGGGTGAGAACGGGGTTGGAGAGGCTGGAAGACATAAACTGGGGAATGGGTAGAAAGTCAAATCTGAAGAGCAGAGAGGATGTTGATGCAGTGCTCCAGGTGGCTCCAGGTAAGGGATGATGGAGACCTATGTGAAGCTTTTGGTGTGATGGAGGTGGGCAGAGAGGAAGAGCTGGCAGGACTTGGCCACTGCTTAGATGTGGGTGGTGAGGGAAAGGGTCCAGGGAGGATGATGGGAGCCCTGGAAAGGCACCACATGGGGCTGGGGAAGGATGGGCAACTTGGGTCTGGCAGTTATTCACTGGCCACAAGTCTGAATTTTCCAGTAGCACCTACTTCCCACCCCATACCAGAAGGAGCCAAATGCAGTACAGACCCAACCATGGAGGTGGCTGGGCACAGATGGGTAGTATGCCCCTTCAGGGGTGGCTTGGGGTTGGGAGGTCTTGACTGCTGAAGGGTTACCCTGCAGGGGACACAGGGACCTTGCTAGCCTTCTGGTCCCAGCCTTGGGGTACACTGAGAGCTCCAGGCAGCAGAAGGAAGGAAAATGTAAACCATCCCTCCCAGATAGGCACTGTGGTCTGCACAATAATGGCTCCAAAGACACCTGTGTCCTAATTCCTATACCCTAGGAATAGGTTACCTTACATGGCAAGAGGGACTTTGAAGCTGTGATTAATTTAAGGGTCTTGAGATGGGGAGATTACCATGGACTATCCGAGTGGGCCCCATGTAATCACAGGGGTCCTTATAAGAGGGAGGCAAAAAAAAGCTGATGTGCAGATGATGAGGAGCCAGAGAGTGGAAAATGCTGCTGCTGGCTTTGAAGAGGAAGGATAGGGCCTCTTGGAGGCAGCTTTGAGAAGGTGGGAAAGGCAAAGGAATGCAGCCCTGACTTCCATAATGGTAAGATAATAAATTTGTGTTTTTAACCACAAAATTTGTGGTAATTCATTACAGCAGCAACAGGGAACTAATACAGACATCCAACTCAGACATGAGGGGCAAGATGGAGAAGTTTTAGGGGGCCCAGGTCCCTTTTCCTGAAACACCACCCCAATGCCAGATCAGCAGAAGCAGAGGTCAGGGCCCCAGGTTCTCCAGACACTCCAGCCAATATGACCAGGTCCCCTGAGGGCAAGTTTGCAGGAGGAGAAAGGTCTGTGGGGGAAATGCCCAGCCCACAACAGGTTCCTAGCAGGGTTCAGGGTTGGAGCAGAGAGAGAGGCCCCACTGCTCTGGGACAGTTTCCAGGTGCCGGGTCATGCCTCGTCACCATCTTCCACCAGTCCAGACCCCAAAGGAGGGTGGCCACATTGCCTCTGCACACAGGCATCCAAAGGCTCCCAGACCTTGCTCCTGTGTGGGACCTCAGGTCACCATCCACCCTGCCACAGGTCATCCAGGATTCAGGCAGGTTGGAGCCTCAGGCACACCCATCGCCTGATGGCTCTGCATCTGGTCCACCCAGCGTTCTCCATACTATGATAGGCACAGGTGCCCCTCAGAAGCCGGGCCCAGGCTGGGTCTTTGGACAAAACCTTCAAGGCTCTAAAACAAAACGGAGCCTCCCGCCTCCCACACACATATATTCCTTTGTCCACACTTACAGCCTCCTCGGGATCTCAGATGCTCCCACCAGAGTCCCCCGCCTCCGGGAAGCTGTGAGGGCTCCGTGAGGAGGAGCATCCCCCACAGGGCTCCTGCCAGTGGGAGCAGGCAGAGGACCTGGAGGGGCCTTACCTGAGCCTCTCCGTCACGGCTGCGTCCAGCAGCATTGGCTGTGGTCTGATAATAATTACTATATTTATAGGGGCTGCGGGTGCGGAGACCCCCCTACCCCACCCGGCGACACCACCCTCGGTTAGATACTCACCATAAAAGGGTTGGCATGCCCTGCTCCCCTCACCCTTGGTCCAGTCACGGCTCTAAGTGCCCCATGCATATATTAATCTTAAAGGGTGTACTATTATTAACCTGATTGAGAAAAATTGACCTGAAATAAATTGCCCATATAACAGCCGGTGCGTGGAGAGCCGAAGTTGGAACCCAGGTTGTCGGGTTTCAGAAGCCACGCTCTCCACGCTTCATTATTTTGTCTACTGAGATGGCGAACTGCGCGCCTGGGCGGTCTGGCGGGCAACATGGGGCCAGGGCCCGGCCGCTATGCCCTGGCATCCGGGAGGCCCCCTGGAGCCCACAGCTCAGCAGCAGGTGAAGCGCATCTCTAGGCGGGGTTTGCCCAGGCCGCCAGGTGTAACAGGCCAGGAGCCCTCTATCTGAAGCTGGCGGAGAAAGCACCGGCTCTGTCCTTCTGGAGGGGGTGGCCCTAGCACCGCACCCCGTCCGCAGCCAAAGGGAGCCCCGGGCGCCCGCCCCGCCCCGCCGGGAGCGCGGCGATTTCCGGGAGCGCCAGGTCGGCTCCGCGCCCCTCCTGGGCCAGGCCCAGGCCACTGCCAGGGCGTGACGGAACTGCAGCCTCCGGGCGCCGAGTCCCTGCCCCCGCCGTCCACCGCCGCAGGGCCAGAGCACGTCGAGGGACAGCCCCCGGCGCCCGCCTACAGCCCCAAGACGCGCCTTAACACACTGACTCGCAGCAGCGGCGGCGGGAGGAGCCGAGACCAGGGAGACCGAGTTCCCAGCCGCACCCCGACGGCCAGCCAGAGCAGCCCCATGGCTGGTAAGTGCCCTCGTCTCCCCACCCTTGCCCCCAGCGCGGCCCCTCGGCCCCTAGGCCACTTTCCTCCACCCTGCCAGCCCCCGCTGGGGCGTAGCCCCTGTCCTGCCCCCGGCTCCTAGCGGGCTGCAGGGTGGAGTCGAGAGTGAGGCCGGCTTCTCGCGGCCAGTTGCGCGTCAGGCTGTTGTGGGGGTCTTGTTTTCTCACCGTCCCTCGCGGTCCAAAGCCCGGAGCCCAGAAGCCACGTGCCCGCACGTAAGCCAAAGGAGGCCCCCTTCTTTGCTCCTGAGACCCAGTGTCCAAGCGCTTTCAGCGCGCGCTGCGTGGAGCCTCCCAGGTCCCTGAAAATGCGGCGGTTGGGTGCCAGATGCAAAGGATCCTCTGTGTGCCTCCGTTTCTCACAACTGCTGTCCCCATCCTCGTCCAGAACCCCTCAGCGCCTCCCCTGGACTCCCTAAGGTATGCCCACCTTGATAGAATTGACGGAAGGAGCAGGTTTTAGAGAAAGTTACAGAATTCAAACATGAGTCCAGACTCTCAGCAGATTCCAGAACCCCAAAAGATAGGGTTCTGAATGTCACCCAGGGCATCATCCCTTCCTTGACCTTCCTTCAGGGCCTGGTGCCCACATCCAGCCCATCCTCAACTCTGAACAGGATTCCAGGGAAAATGCGGGTTCTGGCAAAAAGACAGTGTAATTTCTACTCAGAAGCACAGGAAAATGGCTCATTTCAGCAGGAATCCCAACTGCTTTCCAAGGGAAGCCAGAAGGTGCTGCCCAGGGCCCTTGGACCCCAAGGGAAATGGCTTTTCGGTTGACCCAGCAGAGCCCAGCCAGCAGCCCCCCTTCCCCAGCAGACTCCGAAAGCCTACTGTCCAAATTCTGCCCCCAGCAGGCCACTTGTGTGAAGGGGCATCACAGACCTGTTGGTCTCCGCCCCCAGAGCAGGTGGCCCTGGTGATTGGGGGCATATTTGGGGGCCTGCTGCTGCTGCTGTTGTTGATTGGGGTGAGCTGCTGTCTCTGGAAGAGGATTTGTGCCACGTTCACCTACGCGGAGCTGCCAGGGACCAGGGCTCCCTCCAGCCTACAGGGACACAAGCTCTGCACCCTGCATGGCAGGACCCAGCCAAGCAGGTGAGACAGGATGCGGGGCCCAGTAAGCTCTTGGCCTTGCCTAGTGCCCTCCCTGTGGCACTTCCCTTGAAGTGGGGTAGGAAGGAAAGGTCTGTTTATGAAGCACAGCCTCTGTGCTGTTGTTGCCATACTGGGAGCTATCACAAAGAAGCCCCAGAATCCTCACCACAGCCATGAGACAGGCATTATGAAGCCTATTGTCCAGCTGAGAAAACTGAGACTCAGAGGACATAAGTAGTAAGTGGGAGAACAGGCATTCAGACCCAGGCAGGCTGACTCCAAAGGCTGTGCTCCTCCAACTTGCCACTGCTACGGGCAGACAGAGTTCTTGGCTCTAGTACTCAACCCCTCTGGGCAAGTGCTCTGAGGCCACACCATTCCCTTGCCACCTATATGTCATTGCCCTACTTCTGGACAGGCCACCAGGTGTGCCATTTGTGGTGCCCCCTTCCCTCCAAAATCAAGACTGGGTGCCCCCGCACAGTGGAGAGCGGGCCCAGGTGCGACAGAACCTCTGCCCAACCCCGGAACTCCTGTCCCACACCAGCAGCAGCAACCTTGGTAAGTGCTTCTGCCAAGGCCTGTCCAGAGGTCAAGGTCTGCTTGGGCCAGGGCAGACCCATCTGCTGCACGGGCCTGGCTCTGGAACACTGGCTGGATAGGCCCCGGGATGCCAGAGTTGACCACTCTTTCCAAGTACTTGGGTTTACCAAGTGTGTGCTGCACCCCAGCTGGGGCCTGATATGCCTCATATGCCTCACGTGACCTTTTGGAATTAGACCTCACCATGCCTCTGCAGGGAGAGGGGCTATAGCCCCATTTTACACATTCTTAAACAGGCTTGGAAGGTTAACCATGCCTTGCCCAAGGTCACAGAGGCAGGAAGCATCTGTAAAATGGAGTCCTGGTGTTTCCGGCTGCAGGAGCTGAGCTGGGTCCAGGATGATGGAGAGGGTAGAATGGTAGGAGCTGGGCACAGCTTTCTGCCTACCTCTTTTGCTCCGAAGGCTTCCCAGGAACCACGAGTCATCCACTTAGTCCTTCTAACTTGAAGAGAAAGAAAAGAGGCAACCCTTTATCATTGAGACACCCTCTGGACACCACAAAAAGGGGCCAGACCAGGTGCTGGGCACTGTGACCCCCCTGCCCCAAGCAGGCCCTGACCTCTGGGAATGGGGGTTGATCGCAGGGAATAGGAGTTGACTGAGTACTGGGGCCTCTGCTGGGGGGCCCTGGGAGGCGCAGGCCTGGATGGACAATGCCTTAGTATGAGAAGCCGTCCTAGAGGAGCCGCACTAGAGAGAGGGGCTCCGTTCAGTCAGGAGAAGCAAGTGGGGCGCATATGGTCAAGAGAGGCCCCAGGAGAGTCTAGCTGAGGCTCAGCCAAGAGGAGATGGGCCAGGAGAGGGCGGTAAAGCCCAGAGCTTGCTGTCCCCAGGCCACTGCCTTCCACTGGCCTGCCAGACCTCCCAGGCCCTGTGTTGCAGGAGATGCATGTGTGCTGGGGACCATCAACCCAGAGCTGTACAAGTTCCCAGAAGACAAGGGCGAGACCCACTTCCCGGAGGGCTGCCTGGGGCGGCTGTGGTTCTCCGTGGAATACCAGCAAGAGGCTGAGCGACTGCTGGTGGGCCTGCTCAAGGCACAGTGGCTACAGGCCCCCTCAGAGACCTGCAGCCCGCTGGTGAAGCTCCACCTGCTGCCAGATGAACGGCGCTTCCTCCAGTCCAAGACCAAACACAGAACTGCCAACCCACAATTTGACGAACACTTCATCTTCCAGGTAAAGTGTCTGGAGCAGGCAGAATCTGGGAAGGAGCAGGCATCCTGCAGGAGAGCTGCAAGCATCCCATAATAGCCAGGGTTCTGTGGCCCCCAGAACCCCTGTGCTGCAGGCCCTGCCTTACCCCTCCTGTCAGATCAGGGCCTGAAGAGCCTTGAACTCCAATGGCAGTGGCCGGGGCAGGGGAGAGAGTTGGAGAGTGAAGGGGCAGAGGGCCAGACTCCTCCTGCCCAGGCTGCCTGGAGGAGACAAAAAAAAAATGTTATTGAATCACCTACTGAATGCCAGGTCCTGGCCCATGGGGCATGGAGGAAGCACTCCAAAGCCCTGGAGCATTATGGGATTTCTGGCAAGGATATCCAAGGAAGGCAGAGGGTAAGACCCCCAGGCCCCTTGGAATGAAGACAGAAACTCACCTATCCTGTCAGAGACCAGCGCAGGACCCAGGTGCCTTTGCTGTATGTTAGGCTGCTCGGCTTAGGGTCTGGAGGTGCCGGGGCTGTGAGGGCACTGAGCCAAGCTCACAGTGGCCTGGGAGCCTCAGCAGGTGACTGGGGGCCCTTATGGGAGCCAGCCAGCAAGAGCTGCTGAGAGGCCTTGGACATTTTATTTAAAAGATTTTATGTATTTATTTTTAGAGAGGGGAAGGGAGGAAGAAGAAGAGGGAGTGAAGCATCAAAGTGCGAGAGAGACATCGATTGGTTGCCTTTTGCTTGCCCCCAACTGGGGACCTGGCCCACAGCCCAGGCATGTGCCCTGACTGGGATTTGAACCTGTGGCCTTTTGGTTCACAGACCAGCACTCAGTCCATTAAGCCACACCAGCCAGGGCGGAACAAACATTTTTAAGTGCAGGGCAGCGGGCTGGCTGCAAGGTAAGGAGAGGCCAGTCAGTATCCAGCAAGAGTGTGACTACAGATGCCAGAGCCCTGACTCTTGCCCTCTTCTGAGGCTGAGAGCTGAGAATGGGGGTGGCATGGGGCCCAGATCCTGTCCATCCTGCTGGGGCCAAGGCTGTGAGAATTCACAGGTGAACCTGTTCTTGTCAAGTCAGCAAGACCCACAGTGTGCAGGCTGGCTAATCAGCATGGCCACACACATCACGCTCACATACTTATTTTTCTTTGCTCATCACTTCCCTGCCCTCTCCCCGCATTAACTTGATCCTGACCCTCCCTCTCTTGTGGTTTAAGGGGAAGGGAAGGAGAAAAAGAAGAGAAGAAAATTAATATTAATTGACCACCTGTCCTAGGTCAGACACTGTGTTTGGGTTTTACAACTCAGAAAATAAGAACCATTATCCCATTTCACGGTGAGGAGACTGAGTCTCAGGAAGAGGGAAGCTGGGGTGCCCAACCCAAATAGCAGAGCCAGGCAGGTTCCCTAGGCTCCAGCGTGGGACCTCTCACACTTCTATGTGCTGGCCAAGAACTGGGAGTTCCCATGAAACAGTAGATTACACTTCATGGGCTTGGGGTGGTTCCCAAGGTCCTGTATTCCTAACAAGGTCCAGAGGGTGGTGAATTCTGCTGGTCCTCAGACCACACTCTGCATGTCAAGGCTGGCACACGTTCCTACCTCCTGGGGAACGCTGCTATACTGGCCATGATGCTGTGAAGGGTCCCCAAAGATGCCCAGGTTTGGAGTATACAAGTCTCTGGTTGAGACACCCCTCACCAAAAGCTCCTGTGTCCAGAACAATGTGCACACTAGCCCTTCTCTTGTCCCTAAGCCTGTCGCCAGCCTAGCCCTCATCTCCCCCAGGTGTCTAGCAAGAGCATCACCCAGAGGGTACTGAGGTTCTCAGTGTACCATGTGGACAGGCAGAGGAAACATCAGCTCCTGGGCCAGGTGCTCTTCCCCTTGAAGAATGAGACCCTGGTGGGTGACTGTCGGCGCATTATCTGGAGAGACCTAGAGGCTGAGAGCCTGGAGGTAAAGGTCAGGGTCATTAGATATATGCTACTGTGTGTCAGACTACCCTGGGCAGCCAGCAGGGGTAGACCAGCACTCCTACAAGTGTGACTTGGGGTAGTGGGCCTGGGTGGGGCTGCAGGGATGGAAGAGGGCATATGGAGTCACTCCTGGGCAAGGAGGGGCTGCCTGAGGTTCTTTTGCCCTGGATGTCAGATTACCTAGAACAACTTGAAAAATCTGTGTTTGGATTCCACATCCAGATCAGGCAGCTGTGAAAAGTGATGCTCCAAATGGACCACCAAAAAATATATTTACCTGCCTTCCCCCAACCCCCATGAAAGACCCGTGGCTCAGAATAGGCTTTGGAATCCCCCATACCTGGGTGTGAAGCCTCAGCTCTGGTCCTCATCACTGAATGATCTCCAGCAGATCCCTTCAGCCCTCCAGACCTTAGTTTCTCCATCTATAAAGTGGTGGGTTAGTTTAAAGGAGGGAAAAGAGCTGAGTATGCCTACTCCATGGGTATGAAGTGAGTATGTCACCTGGTCCCCTGGTCCCGTGGGCCCAACTGCTAGGAGCAAGGATGAAGGCAATGGGGCTCTCCCAGCACTTGCCAGTGTGACATGGTGCCTTCCTCTCGGCATTTCCAGCCCCACTCGGAGTTCGGTGACCTCCAGTTCTGCCTCAGCTACAATGACTGCCTGAGCCGTCTCACTGTGGTTGTGCTGCGTGCCAAGGGCCTGAAGCTCCAGGACAACAGGGATGCTGTCAGTAAGGGTCCCCTCGGGGCAGATCCTGCCCTGCAGGCTTGGGGCTGGGGCTGGAGTCCGGCCCTCATGCTCAGCCATCCAATTTCTGCTTGCACACTGTACATCATGGGGCACTCACTGTCTTATGATCTGCCCCCTCCCTCTGTGGACACTGGTATGAGAAGCCATTTCTTTACGTTGAACTCAATGTTGCATCCCCTTGGCCTCCACCAAGACCCCTAAGACTCCTGAGACCAAGTCAGCTCCTTCCTTTTCTGAAGTCAGAGTCTTGGCTCCTTGAACTGTATTGCCCGCCTCTATCCCTGCCCTTCTGTGTAGGGATCCACTTCCTCCAGTGAGGCCCTACACCTTCCCACCCCCGGGGAGGTTCTCCTGAACACAGGCATGGCACTCTCCTGGAAGAAGCAAATGGCTCTCTGCTTGCTCCAGTCTCCCATCCCCCAGGAGCTGGAGGAACAGAGGCTCTGTACTGGCTCAGCCCACACGCCCCGCCCCTATGTGAGCCTCCAGCAAGGTGATGGTTGTCTCCCACCTACTGGCCTTTGCATCTAAGTGAAGGTTGATTGTCAGCCACCTATGTGTCTTTGCATCGTAAGCAAACTGGCACTCAACTGTCCACTACTGATCCAAAACCCATTTGAGCCCCACCCCCAAAACTTGGCTTCCTGAAGGAGAAAGGTATTTAAGGGGCTCCAGAGGCCTGAGTACCCAGTATCCTTCTGGGAAGAATGAGTGCATGGTGCCAGGCCTCTGTAAACAAGGGCCAGCCAAGCTGCGGGTGGTTCGGGAGGCAAAGAGGAAGGAAGAGGAAGGGAGCTGAGTGTGTCCTCCGCCCTGAGGCAGTACATTAATCAACCCTGTTTCCTCTTGTAATGCCCTCTGGCTGCAGCAGCTGTGCGTAATGGGATCCTGGCAGCTGGGTGGGCATGTGCCCCCCAGACCTCCCACAGGTCAGAGGCTTGGGCCCTTGCCTGTACCTCTCAGCCCTCTGTCTGCACTACCCCTCAGGTGTCTTTGTCAAAGTGTCCCTGATGAACCACAACAAGTTTGTCAAGTGCAAGAAGACTTCAGTTGTGCTGGGCTCTGCCAACCCTGTATACAGCGAGACCTTCAGCTTCAAGGCTGACCCTGCGGAACTAGACACTGCCAGCCTCAGCCTGACAGTGCTGCAGAACACTGAAGGGGACGGTAAGGCTGCTCCCAACCCCAGGGGATGGGGCAGCAGGCCAAGGAGGGCTGCCGAACATTCAGGCAGCATGGACCCTCAGGAGAGCTCTGTGTTTCTGTTCTGTTCCCTAAGAAAACTAACACTAAGAGAGGCTGAGACACTTGCCCAAGGACACAGAGCTTGCTAGTGAGAGAGCTGGAATTCACACCCAGCTTTATTCCAGTTTGACTGTGGTGCTCTAGAAGGAAGATGACTTTCTGCCAGCCCCTCCTGTAGCAAATTACAAGAGTCTGGCAGGCAGTGTGGCTGCCTGCCCTTGGCCAAGTGACCTGATGCTGTGGGTCACGGTGTTCCCCGCATTGCTTCATGCCTTCAGACAGCCTTCATGTCTTGGGAGTTATCCCAGCAGCTCCCCCACACTGCCCCGTACCCCAGTGTCCACTGTCACCATCCAGGGAAGCAGAGCTGGCTGGTCTCCTGGGCCAGAGCTACCTTCTCCACTGTGACAGTTGGAGGGTGAAAGTTTTGTTGAACAGTCCCCCTGAATGTATGAGTTCGCTGATGAAAGGCTTCTTTGTGGAGGGGCCCCTAGTTCCTCAGCTCTGATGTAGGGCAGGCTTAAGGTGGCCCAGCAGGAGGGTAGGAGGCAGAGCGGGCGCCCCTGAAGGTCTGGCTCTTCACCTGGGTTTACTGCACCTCTACACACCCTGCCCCCCAACCCTGCTATCTCCAACTTCTGGGCAAAGTCAGGATCTCCTTGGGGGCTGTCAGCTGAAGCTCCAAGAGGGAGGGGGCTGACTACTTCCTTGGAGGGGAGGAGTGAATGGGGGAGGGGGAGATTGGTCACTGGGGATGCCCGAGGCGATGGGGCTTCTGCACCCCAGAGAATGACACTGCTTTCCCTCCACTGCAGAGATCCTCCAGCTGGGCCGGGTGGTGGTGGGCCCCTACATGTATGCGCGTGGCAGAGAGCTGGAGCACTGGACCGAGATGCTCAGCAAACCCAAGGAACTGGTGAAACGCTGGCATGCACTCAGCCACACCACCGAGTCCTGACTGGCATGGGACCTCGGGTCTGCTCAGGGGCCCACTCTCCCCCTGGTCTTATGTGACAGCCACTGTCCTGAACACTTCTTCCAATCTTCCAGCCTCTCGCTGGATTGCGAGGCAGCCTGATGCGAGGCAGCCTGATTCAAGGCAATGAGTGCTGCTGTGCAGGAGAGAGGAGGTGACAACTCCCCACCTTCCCAACTCCCTCCGTCCTTCTCCCATGGGCTACCTGGGCTTAGAATCTGAGCTCCTGGTCATCACAGCCCCCATCTGGACTGGAATCTCAAGCATTTGGAATAGTCTGTTTAGCAATAGCATAGTTGCGTGTGCTGAATGGAAGTGCAGAGTAAACTTGGGTCCCACCATCTTGGAAAGTTGATGATGCTCTGATGCTAAAGCTGCAGTGTTTCAGCTGTGGTTTCTCTGCCTTCTGCCTGGCAGAGAAAACAAACTGCTCTGGAGGAAACACAAGGGTGTGGGGTGTGTGGGGTGAATATCTCAAGCACTTATTTCAGTTGGTCCTTAGTAAATAGCACAAGTGAGAATGGGGTTCTGCCTGTAGGTGTGGAACAGTCCCAGGATGCCTGGGCCACACCATGTGCCCACAGCTCAAGAGATAGGCCCCAGGGATGGGGACCCACTGCTTCAGGATCTGCAGGACAATGCTGTGTGCAGCCTGCCCAGGCTCTGGGCATCAGCTCCCTGTGCCAGATGAGGAGGGCCTCACCTGTGTGTTAGGTCCCTCCTGGGAGCTGTGTCAAATCCTGCCCCCACATCAAGCCAAGTGTGGCTCACTGCCCACCCTCCCAGAGGCCAGCACCTCACACCCCTGGTCTCACAGGTGCTGGTTAACAATGGTCAGCTCCTGGAGTGCTTAGTTTAGGCAGAAATGGTGAAAACAGGTGGTCAAAACCTAGCGCATAGAGCTGAGAGCCTTTCCCGTAAACCTAGCAATTCCATTATGATAACTGCACTGTGGTAGGTGTCGGTGTAAAATTCATTAAGATGGAAGTTCCCACAAACCAGGGTCATCAACCCCCATGAAGCTGTACTCAAAGCAAAGAGCAGGTATTGTGCTTGTCACTGTTACTTAACAGGCAATTTGAACTTGCAGGGTCTACACATTTTGTAACTAGAACAAACCTTTAAACCAGTATCATCTCTTTTCTTATGCAATGAAGTCACTTCAGCCAGAGACAGTAGTGAACCTTACACTTGGTTTCTGCCTCTTTCACTGGACTTCCAGTCTCAGTCAATGCACAAATACAGCTTTTCCTGGGAATGGACCATGCAGAAAGAATATCCCTTTGCTTTTTCTCACTTATTTCACATGCACATTTTCAGTATAGTCCACACTCCAGTAATTGTTAAAAGCTTACACATAACAGGAATACTCTATATGGTTTTATAGCTGGCTACTAAAATGAAACTGTTTCCTTTTCACCTGGGGTCCTGAGACAGATGCCAACCATCCTCAACGTAAGACTCATGCCTATCAGTGGACTTTCTAGGACCACCCAAAAAAGCTGAAAATCATCCCCTTTGTAGGAGAGAGCTGACTGGTGTACCTGACTCACAGCTGAAAAATCTCAGTGGCAAGAGACTGGCAGGCTCTCTGCTCTGATGGAGAGGAAAGAAGGTATTGCTGTGTTGGACTGACCCCTTTCAAGGAAAAAAATACACGAATGCTTCCCATGGGCCAGAGAGAGCTGGCCTGGATTATCTCAGATCCTGTCCACAGGGTGACTCCAGCAGAAAGAAGCCCTTTGTATTTCCATATGACACTTTAGAATAAGCTTATCAATTTCCACAAACAAAAAAGTACTAGAATTTAAATGTATCTCATTGCATGTATAGACCAGTTGGGGGCCACTTGACACATTTACAATATTGCATCTTCGATCCATTAACATGGTGCATCCTTTCATTTCTTGAAGTCTCTTGCAATTTTTCTTAGAACTGTTTTGTGACTTCCAACAAAGTGTTCTTGCACATCTTTCATTAACTTTATTCTCAGGTGTTTTGTATATGTTTGTTGCTAATACATAGAGATTGTTTTGGGGTTTTGTTTTGTATTTTGTATGTTTATTTCATGTACAGTGAGTGACCTTGCTAAAGTCACTTAAATTATAGTAGTTTGTCAGATTCTTTATATACAATCATGATCTCTGCAAATGACAGTTTTATTTCTTTCTTTCCAACCTTTATGCCTACCTTTTCTGTTTGCCAAGGTGCAGTGGCTAGACAAGTGGGGAAGAAAAAGAAAGAAAAGGCACCCAGGCTGTAATGGAAGAAGTGAAACTCTTTTTGCAGACAGCGTGGTCTTATATATATAAAATCCTAAGGAGTCCACGAAAACTTAAAACTAATACACAAGATCAGCAAAGTTGCGGGATACAAGGTTGATTACAAATTGCATTGGCTAGGGCCTCCAGCAGAATGCTGACTACAGTAGTAATAAGGGGTATATATGTCTCATTCTCCACCTCCAGGGAAGGCGGAGCTTTCAATGTTAAGTATGATGTTTGTTATAGGACTTTTAATATACCCATGACATGTATTCTCAATTTTTTAAAGTATTTTTTATCACAGTGTTAAATTTTATCAAATGCTTTTTCTTCATCTTTCAAGATAATATTTTTTCCTTTATTCTTTTAATGTGATGAATTATATTGATTGATTTTTGACACACACACACACCCCTCTGGTTTCTATTACAAAAATGTAAATTTGGGTTTTTGGCTCATAACAAAATTGAAGGGAAGGTACAAAGATTTCCCATATACCCCCTGTCCCAACAGATGCACAGGCTCCCTCATTATCAACATCCCACCCCAGAGTGGTACATTTGTTATAACTGATGAAACTGTGTTGAACATCACAATCACCCAAAGATCATAGTTTACATTACCATTCATTCTTGATATTGTATATTGTTTGGGTTGGGACAACTACATAATGACATGCCATTACATTTTCAAGTATTTTTGCAGTTATGTTCATGAGACGTTTTTCTATAATTTTTTTCTGTAATGTCCTTGTACTTGAAAAGAATGTGTTTCCTGCAGTTGTTGAAAGCAGGGGTTCTATGTATTTCTTAGGTCAAGTTAGTAAATATGATTTGTCAAATCATCCATTGTTACTGATTTTGGGGGAGATCTATTTTTCACTTCATTATTGAGACATTAAAGTTTCCTACTATGATTGTGATTTTGTTTATTTTTCTTTAGTTTTGTCTATTTTTGTTTTATATATGTTTTATGTGTTATTAAGCTCATATCCATTTAAAATTGATATTTTTCTGATGGACTGAACCTCCTATCATTGTGAAATGGATCTATACTCATAATGGCACATTTTCCCCGTTTTTCCTATATTTTCAACTTAAGTTCCTTTTTAAAAATTATTGAATTTATTGGGGTAACTGATTAATAAAACTGTATAGGTTTCTTATGCTCTTATATCTTGTACCTCCTCAATATAGTTTTCTTACCAAGTCTATCAATCACTGTCTTTTTTTTTTAATTGTTGTTCAGTAACAGTTGTCCCAATTTTTCCCCCATTGCTCTACCCTGCCCACCCTCCTGCACCCTCCCTTCTCGCTCCCTCAGTCTACCCCACCCTGTTGTCCATTACCATGGGTCCTTTATACATGCTCCTTGACTAGACCCTTCCCCTGCTTTCCCCCTTTTTCCCTCTCCCCGCTCCCCTCTGGTCACTGTCAATTTGTTCCTTATTTCCATGTCTCTGGTTCTATTTTGCTCATTTGTTTGTTTTGTTCATCAGGTTCCACTTATAGGTGAGATCATATGGCATTTCTCTTTCACTACCTGGCTTATTTCACTTAGCATAATGCTCTGCAGTTCCATCCATGCTGTTGTGAAGGGTATGAGTTCCTTCTTTCTGCTGCATAGTATTCCATTGTGTAAATAAACAACATTTTTTTGATCCACTCATTTACTGATGGGTACTTAGGCTATTCCCAGCATTTGGCTATTGTAAATAATGCTGCTATGAACATTGGGTTGCACAGGTTCTTTTGAATAGGTGCTTCAGGATTCTTAGGGTATAATCACAGCAATAGAATTGCCAGGTCAAAAGACAGTTCCAGCTTTAATTTTTTGAGGAAATTCCATATTGTTTTCCACAGTGACTACACCAGTCTGTGATGCCCCTAACAGTGTACTAGTCCCATTTCCCCACATCCTTGCCAGCTCTTGTTGTTTGTTGATTTGTTAATGATGGCCATTCTGGCCAGTGTGCAGTGGTACCTAATGTGGTTTTAATTTGTATCTCTCTGATGGCTAGTGATATTGAGCATTCTTTCATGTGTCTATGTGCCCTCTGTATGTCCTCCTTGGAGAAGTGTCTGTTCAGGTCCTTTGCCCATTTTTTAATTGGATTGTATTTCTTCCTGGTGTTGAGTCAAATGTGTTCTTTATATATTTTGGAGATCAAACCCTTGTCCAAGGTGTCATTGGTAAATATGTTTACCCATATGGTTTGTTCCTTTTTTATTTTGCTGATTTTTTTTAGCTGGGCAGAAGCTTTTTATTTTGATGAAGTCCCATTTGTTTATTCTTTCCTTTATGTCCCTTGCTCTGTGGGACATATCAGTGAAAATATTGCTGCATGGAATATCTGAGATTTTCCTGCCTATGTTCTCCTCTAGAACTTTTATGGTGTCGTGACTTCATTTAAGTCTTTTATCCATCTTGAGTTTATTTTTGCGTGTGGTGTAAGTTGGTGGTCAAGTTTCTTTTTTTTTTTTTTTTTTTTTTGCATGTATGTACCCGTCCAGATCTCCCAGCACCATTTGTTGAAGAGGCTATTTTTATTCCATTGTATGCTTCTGCCCCATTTGTCGAATATTAATTGAGCATAGAGACATGCATTTATTTCTGGGCTCTCTATTGTGTTCCAGTAATCCATGTGTCTGTTCTTATGCCAGTACCAGACTGTTTTGATTAGAGTGGCCTTGTAATACAGTTTGATATCAGGTATTGTGATCCCTCCTACTATGTTCTTCTTTCTCAAAATTGCTGAGGCTATTTGGGGTCATTAATAGTTCCATATAAATTTTTGAAATATTTGTTCTATATTTGAGAAACATGTCATTAGTATTTTTATTGGGATTGCATTGAATCTATAGATTGCTTTGGGTAGTACAGACACTTTAATGATATTAATTCTTCCAATCCATGAACATAGTATATGCTTTCATTTATTTGTGTCTTCCTTAATTTTTTTCTTCAGTGTTCTGTAATATTCTGAGTACAGGCCTTTTACCTCTTTAGTTAAATTTATTCCTAGTTACATTATTTTTCTTGTTGCTATAGTAAATGGGATTTTTTCTTAGTTTCTGTTTCTGTTACTTCATTGTTGCTGTACAAAAAAAGTGCCTTTAATTTCTGAATATTGCCTTTGTATCCTGAATTTTGCCAAATTCACTTATTAGGTTGAGTAGTTTTTTGGTGGAGCCTATGGGCTTTTCTATGTACACTATCATGTCATCTGCAAACAATGACAGTTTTACTTCCTCCTTTCTAATTTGGATATCTTTTATTTCTTTTTCTTGTCTGATTGAGGTGGTTAGAACTTCCAATACTATGATGAATAGAAGTGGTAAAAATGGACACTCTTGTCTTATTCCTGATCTTAGGGGGAAAGTGTTTAGCCTTTTCCCGTTGAGTATGATGTTGGCAGTAGTTTTCTCATATATGGCCTTTATTATGTTGAGGTATGCTCCCTCTACTCCCACTTTACTGAAAGTTTTTATTATAAATGAGTGCTGTACTTTATCAAATGCTTTTTCCTCATCTGTTGATATGATCATGTGATTTTTGTCTTTCCTTTTGTTTATGTGATGTATTACATTTATTGATTTGTGAATATTGCATCCCTGGGACAAATCCCACTTGATCATGGTGTTTGATTTTTCTTAATGTATTGCTGGATCTGGTTTGACAATATTTTGTTGAAGATTTTAGCATCTATGTTCTACAGCTCTATTGGCCTGCCATTTTGTTTCTTTGCTGTGTCTTTACCTGGTTTTGGAATTAGGATGATAGTGGCTTCATAAAAAGAGTTTAGGAGTCTTCCCTCTTCTTGAATTTTTTGGATTAGTTTGAGCAGGAGAGGAGTTAGCTCCTCCCTAAATGTTTGGTAGAATTCACCTGTGAAGCTGTCCAGTCTAGGGCTTTTGTGTGCCTGGAGTTTTTTGATTACTACTTCAATTTCACTAGCTATTATCAGTCTATTCAGGTTTTCTGCTTCTTCTTGATTCAGTTTTGGAAGACTTTATCTTTCTAGAAATTTGTCCATTTCTCCCTGGTTGTCAAATTTCTTGGCATATAGGTATTGGTAGTAATTTCTGACAATCCTCCCTATTTCTTTGATATCCATTGTAATTTCTCTTATTTCATTTCTGATTTTATTTACTTGGGTCCTCTCTCTCTCTCTCTTTCTCTCTTTTTAATGAGTCTGATTAAAGCCTTGTTAATTTTGTTTATCTTTGCAAAGCACCACAACCTAGATTCATTGATCCTTTGAATTGTTCTTTTAGTCTCTATGTCATTTAATTCTGCTATGATCTTTATTATTTCCTTCCCTCTACTTGCTCTGGGCTTTGTTTATTGTTGTTCCTCTAGTTCATGTAGATGTAGGGTTGGGTTGTATACTTGAAATTTTTCTATCTTTTTTTAGTGGGCCTGTACTGTTATGAACTTCCCTCTCAGGACTGTCTTTGCTGTGTCGCATAGGTTTTGTTATGTTGTGTGTTCATTTTCATTTGTTTCCAGAAATTTTTTGGTTTCTTCCTTGATCTCATTATTAACCCATTCATTGTTTAATAGCATGTTATTCAGTCTCCATGAGTTTGAATATTTTTGAGTTTTTTCCTTGAGGTTGTTTTCTAGTTTCAAGCCATTGTGATCTGGGAAAATACTTCATATGATTTCAATTTTCTTGTATTTTTTGAGGTTTGTTTTGTGTCCTACTATGTGGACTATCTTTGAAAATATCCCATATGCTTTGAAAAGAATGTATAGTTTGCTTCTTAGGGATGAAAGGTCCTATATATATCAATTAAGTCCTTTTGATCTAGAGTATCATTTAGTGCCACCATATCCTTGTTGATTCTTTGTTTGGAAGATCTACCCATTGATGACAGTGAGATGTGAAAATCCCCTACTATAAGTGTGTTGCTGTGCATAATTTTCTTGAAGTCCTCCAAGATTTTCCTGATATATGTGGGTGCTCCTCTGTTAGGTACATATATGTTTACAATGGTTATTATCTTCTTGATGGATGCTTTCTTTAATTATTATGAAGTGTCCTTCTCTGTCTCTTTTTATGGCATTTGTTTTGAAGTCTATTTTGTCTGATATAAGTATCGCTACCCCAGATTTTTTTTTTCCATGTCCATTTGCTTGGAATATTTCTTTTTCCATCCCTTCACTTTCAGTATTGTAAATCTTTTTTTCTGAGGTGAGTCTCTTGTAGACAAGCATATGTGTGGGTCACGTTTTCTTATCCATTCAGCTACCCTATGTCTTTTGATTGGAGCATTTAATCCATTTATATTTAAGGTTATTATTGATAGGTACTTATTCATTGCCATTTTTTCCATACCTGCGTTTCTCTCTCTTTGTCTGTCTTTTCTCTCTCTCCCCATCTCTCTTTCTTCTTCTTTTTTATCAGTCCCTTTAGCATCTCTTACAGTGGTGGCTTGGTGGAGACATACTCTTTTAGCCTTCTTTTGCCTGGGAAGCTCTTTGTTTCACCATCAATTTTAAATTAGAGACTTGCTGGATAAAGTAGTCTTGGTTTTAGGTCCTTGTTTTTGATTATATGGAATATTTTGTGCCAATCCTTTTTGGCCTGTAGTGTTTCTGTTGAGAAATCCACTGATAGACTTATTTGAGCTCCCTTGTATGTTACTTGCTGTTTTTCCCTTGCTGCCTTTAATATTCTCTCTTTGTCTTTAAAATTCAGCATTTTAATTATGATGTGTCTTAGAGTTGGCTTCTTGGGGATTCATCCTGATTGGGATCCTCTATGCTTCCTGAACTTGCATGACTTTTCCCTTCACCAAATTAAGGAAGTTTTCTGTTATCAAACAGATTTTTTTCAAACAGATTTTCTGTTCCTTGCTCCTTTTCTTCTCCTTCTGATATTGCTATGCTGTATATGTTGTTATGTTTCATGTTTTCCTAAGGTGCCCTTAAACTATCCTCATTCTTTTTTAGTCTTTTTTCATTTTGTTGCTCTCCTTGGGTATCTCCTTCTACCTTGTCTTCCAGCTTGCTGATTCAGTCCTCTGTTTCATGCAACTTGCTTTTAATTCCTTCTAGTGTATTTTTCATTTCAGATATTGTAGTCTTCATTTCTTCCCGGTTTTCATTCATAGTTTCTATTTCCTTTTTCATGCTGCTGTAGTTCCACTCAGTATTGTGGTTGTCAGAGTTCCTTGAGCACCCTCATAACCATTTTTTTTTAATTCTGTTTCTCATAGATTGCTTGCCTCAGTTTCATTTAGCTCTTTTTCTGGGGATCCCTCCATTTGTTTCAGTTAGGGGTTTTTGTCTCCCGACATTAGGTGATTCTTTTTTTTTTATTTCTTTATCTCAGGATGCTATGATTTGCCTGCCTGCCTTTGTCAGGTGTATTTCTGTGGCACGAGTTCTGTGGGACTCAGTGGTGCAGTCTCTTTGATCTCCTGATCTGGATGCTCAAGGGTTGTCCTTTATTCAGTTTGTGTGGGCTCTTTTGTGGTACTTGGGCTTTGCTTATTGGTGGCTCATTCATTGTGGGTTCTCCACTCTGGCTGGCTGACTGGTAGTCACAACTACCACCATGTCTTGTATGCTGTTGTACAGGTGTTGGTTAACAAAGCAATATTACCAGAAAACCAAACCCATGGCAGAAAAAAAAAACACCAACCCTACCACATCAGCAAAATCAACAGCAATTTAGCAAAGGTTAATAAAGATGGAGAGAGATTAACAATATTATAAGATAGGGAAAAGGGAATATGAGATGACTAAAAGAAGGAAAAATGATATTGAGTGGAAAGAGGGAGGAGAAATAATAGCTGTAGGGAGTAGAAATGAGGCAAAGAAAGGGCAAGAATAAAATTTAAAACATAAGTAATACAGGCAAGGGTGATGGCAAAAGAATGGAGTGAGAAAAAGGAAGAGTGTACTATGATGTTTGAAGTAAAATTAAAAAGGCAGTGAACAAACAGGATCAAAATTGCAGAAAAATCACAGTAAGGTCAATAACAATGACAGCCAAGCAAAGATTAATAAAGGTGGAAAGGGAATAAGAATATTATACAAAAGAGAAAAGTGAATATGAGATATCTACAGTAAAGAAAAATGATATTGAAAGGATGGAGGAGGAAAACTAATTAGAGCAAGGAATGGAACCTAGGCTAAGGGAGGGAAAATAATTAAAATAAAATTACTAACTCAACTGATCAAGGCAGGAGGAAGGCCAAATGGAGTAAGTCGGGGGACAGTATCCTATGGGATTTGAAGTACAAACAAATAGTGAGCAAATAGCAATACTGTTGGAGAAGAACAGCAATAACCATGATATCCTTGCCCAACTAGCCACAATTTATAAAGGTAGAAAGGAAATAAGAATATTATGAGGGGTAAAAAGAATGTGAGGTGACATAAGGAAGGAAGAATGCTTTTGCAAGGTTAGATGGAGGAGAAATAGTAAGAGTAAGGAATGGAAACATGGCATAGCGTGGGAGAAAATAGAGTTTACAACAATAAGAAAGGTCAGGAAGAGGACATAGATCAGGAGTAAGACCAGGGAAGGGTGTTATGTGGGATCTGAAATAACAATAATATGAAAATACATATATAATCTGAATAAAAAACAAAAAATAAAAGACCAAGAGTAGTGGGCTAATTGGAATACAATTGAAGCAAAAGAAGAAATACTTTAAAACTATATGAAATGAAAATATTAAGAAAGAAACATGCAAGTTCTGAGGAAGAGCGAGGTGAAATTTGTCTCAGCTGTTGGTGTTCACCTTCTGTCTTCTTCCTGGATCTGTCTCTGGTGTTTTAGTTCAAGGTCCTGGGGTGGGTCGTCCAACTTCTGTCAACACCACTTGTATCTCCTTCACCTGCCTCTAGAGGGAGCTTCCATTGATATCGAGAGGGTGGGGCCTCTGTGTCTCCCCTGGGAGGAACTCTTCAGTGTTCTGGGAAAATTGTGGGTGGGCTCCCCTTGCCCCTAAACCTCCTGTCTTAGTCTGTCCCAGCTTATTTCCAATAATGTATAGTTTCTGATTAAATAGCTGTCTGTTTTACAGTGAGGGAGGGGGACGACCTGTGTAAGAGTGTCAGCTCTCTCCTGCTTGGTGCAGATGGCAGCTCTGTGTCCAACCATTGTGTCTTCTGTATTTAGTTCATTTACTTTTATTATTAGTATTTTTTAATTTTTTTAGTTATTGGTTCGAAAGAGAGAGAACGGGTGGGGGGAAGAGGAGGAGAGAGAAAGATGTGTATTTGTTTTTCTACTTATTTATGCATTCATTGGTTGATTCTTATATGTGCCCCGACAAGAGATTGAACCCATGACCTTGGCGCATTAGGATGATGCTCTAACCAACTGAGCTACCTAGCCAGAGCCTATTTCATTTACTTTTAGTGTAATTACTAATATAGTTGCATTCATATATACCATCTTACTATTTATTTCCATAAGTCCTACTTACTTTTGTTTCCTCTTCTTTGTTGCCTTCTCTTGGATTAATTCATTGTTTTTTATTCCAACTCTCCCTACCCATTAGTTGCTACTTACATGACCTGTTATTATTTCATTAATGGGTTCTCTAGAGATTGCAATTTATATCCATTATTTATGATAGTCTAATACAGATTTTATTTTTATCACTCCCCAAACAATGCTCTGATCTCAATATCTATTTTCCCCCATTCAATTATTCTTATGTTAATGGTATTATTTATTTTAATTATATATACAGCTTACACTAAGACGTTACTGCTTTTTCTGTGTTCTTTTATATTCTTCCACATATATATTTCTTTTGCTTTTATTTTTAAAGTATATTTTATTGATTATGCTATTACAGTTCTCCCATTTTTTTCTCCCCTCAATTCCCCTCCATCTTGCACCCCTTCCCACCAGCATTCCCCCCTCCTTAGTTCAGGTCCATGGGTCGTACACATAAGTTCTTTGGCTTCTCCATTTCTTCTACTATTCTTTACCTCCCCAGCCCTATTTTGTATCTAACATTTATGCTTCTTAGTCCCTGTACCTTTTCCCCCTTCACCCCCCTCCTCTCCCTGCGGATAACCCTTCATGTGATATCCATTTCTGTGATTCTCTTCTTGTTCTAATTGTTTACTTTGTTTTTTAGGTTCAGTTGTTGATAGTTGTGAGTTTGTTGTCATTTTACTGTTCATAGTTTTGATCATCTTTTTCTTAGATAAGTCCCTTTAACATTTCATATAATAAGGGCTTGGTGATGATGAATTCCTTTAACTTGACCTTATCTAGGAAACACTTTATCTGCCCTTCCATTCTAAATGATAGCTTTGCCAGATAGAGTATTCTTGGATGTAGGTCCTTGCTTTTCATGACTTTGAATACTTCTTTCCAGCCCCTTCTTGCTTATAAGGTTTCTTTTGAGAAATCAACTGATAGTCTTATGGGAACTCCTTTGTAGGTTACTCTCTCCTTTTCTCTTGCTGCTTTTAAGATTCTCTCCTTATCTTTAATCTGGGGCAATGTAATGATTATGTGCCTTGGTGTGTACTTCCTTGGGTCCAGCTTCTTTGGGACTCTCTGAGCTTCCTGGACTTTCTGGAAGTCTATTTCCTTTGCCAGATTGGGGAAATTCTTCATTATTTTTTCAAATAAGATTTCAATTTCTTGCTCTTCCTCCTTCTGGCACCCCTATGACTCGGATGTTGGAACGTGTAAAATTGTCCCGGAGGTTCCTCAACCTCTCCTCATTTCTTTGAATTCTTATTTCTTCATTCTGGTCTAGCCGAATGTTTACTTCTTCCTTTGGCTCCAAATCTTCAATTTGAATCCCAGTTTCCTTCCCTTCACTGTTGGTTCCCAGTATATTTTTCTTTATTTCACTTTGCATAGCCTTCATTTTTCCATTTTGTGACCATACTCAACCATTTCTGTGAGCAACCTGATTACCAGTGTTTTGAACTCTGCATCTGATAGGTTGGCTATCTCTTTATAGCTTAGTTGCATTTTTTCTGGAGTTTTGATCCGTTTTCTCATTTGGGCCATATTTCTTTGTCTCAGCACTCCTATTACATTTTAAGGGGTAGAGCCTTAGGTATTCACCAGGGTGGGGCAACCCACTTCACTGCACTGTGGCACTGTATGTGAGGGAGGGGCCAGAGAGGGAACTATGCTGTTTGCTCAGCTCTCTCCTGCTTTCAGTCACTTCCCCACACCCCACAAGCAAATTCAGCCCTGCTAGAGCTGATTCCAGGGTGGGTGTGTTTGTGTAAGTTCTGGGACCCTGTGGGTCTCTCCATCAGACTCTCCTGTGAGGCTGGCAGTTTCTCCTGCCACTGCAACCCCCACAGGTTTTTACAGCCAGAGGTTTTGAGGCTTTCTTTTCCTGCACTGGAACCCTGGGTTGCGAGGTCTGTTCCGCTCTCCAGTTGTTCCTCCCAGTTTATCCGCACACAAATGTGGGACTGCCTGGTCCACCAGCTGCTGCCTTGCCATGTATCCTCTCCACCCTGGCTGCCCGTCCCACCCCTCCTACCCATCCGGATGAATGTTTCTTTTTTCACTCTTTGGTTGTTGGACTTCTATACAGTTCAATTTTCTGGTTGTTTCTTGTTTTTAAATTTGTTTTTGTCCTTTCTTTTGTTGTGGGAGGAGGCAAAGTATATCTACCTACACCTCCATCTTGGCCATCTTAGGAGTCTATTTCTTTTGCTTTTTATTCTCTCCTACATTTCTGTGATTCTAACTGAGATGACTTTCCTTCATTCTGAAGAACTCTCTTTAGTATTTCTTCTAGAGCAGATCTGCTGGCAGCAAATGTTCTTAGTTTTTGAATAGAAAAGTCTATTTCAAATTGATTTTTAAAGGATGTTTTTATGGAAATGGAATTCTAGGTTAACCTTTTCTTTTCTTTCTGTGGTTTAAAAGTGGCATTCATTTGTCTTCTCACTTCCATTATTTCTGTTGACAAGTGAATTATCAGTGTTACTGGTACCCGTTTGAAAGTAATATGTCCCCACTCCCACCCCACACACACGCTTGGCTGTTTTTAATATTTTCTCTTTGTTTTTTTGCTTTGTTTTGGACAGCTTGCATATGGCATACCTAGATGCAGCCTTCTTTTTATTTATCCTGGCTGGGGGCCATAAAGCTTCCATGTTTTTGGAAAATTCTCAGTCTATATTTCTTCAGATATGGTTTCTGCCCATTTCTTCTTTTCTTCTTCTGAGACTCCAATTACACATATGTTAGGTCTTTCCATTATTTCCCACAGAGCTCTTATGTGCTTAATTGTATTTTTTTATTCTCACCTGAGGACATGCATATGGATTTTAGAGAGAGGGGAAGAAAGGGAGAGAGAGAGGGAGAGAAACATCGATGTGAGAAACATCTATAGGTTGCCTCTTGTACAGGCCCTGACTAGGAACAGAACCTGCAACCTAGTTATGTGCCCTGACCAGGAATCAAACCCACGACCTTTCAATTTACAGGACAATGCTCCAACAAACTGAGCCACACCAACGATGGCACAGTTAGCTGTATTTTCCATACTTTTTATGTCCTTCTTCAGCTTAGAGTTTTTGTGCTGCCCTCTTACAGTTCCATAAGTCTGCTATATCCAGTTGTAGTCAACCTGAAACTGGAAAAGCCAGCATTTGCGCTGCCTGTCACTACCAGAATAAGCAGAGACAGGGGTTGAATCTTTACGGGCCACTTTATTCAGATGGCCAGCGATATGAGAAGGTGTGGGTTATGTACCCAAACAGACCATTTTATATTCCATTTCAAATCAACCCTTTTTATAAGGAGAAGAAAAGTGTAGGTAAAGGTGATGGTGGACTCAAATGTTGGAAAATTTTTAGTTTGGGGTAATAGCTAATAATATGAGTAATCAATGTACATAAAAAGCTATTATTTCAGGAACTGAAGGTATGACCCACCTTGACTCCAGGAAACCATCAGCAGTTCTACCTTTGTGCCTCAGGGGGACTGCAAGCAATCAAGATGGTATCCAAGCCATTGTACTCCAGGGTGAAAGAATACGCAGATGAAAGAATGCTGTGGCTTTTTATCTGACTAACTTTTTCATGTATTCCAAACCCCTTACCTACACTTTTCTTCTCCTTATAAAAAGAGTTGGTTTAAAATGGAATTTAAGATGGTCTAGCAGGGTACAAACCCACTGTCTTCTCAGATCGCCAGCCATCTGAATAAAGCTCCCATAAAGATTCAATTCCTGTCTCTGTTTATTGGGTCTGGTAGGTGACAGGCAGCACTGAATTCCAGCTTTTCCAGTTTCAAAGGGTTTGGGACTCAGGGAAAAGGTTAATTGGACAAAAAGCCTCAGCATTCTTTCATCTGTGCCCTGGGCCATGGTCTTTCATCTGAGTCCTGGGTGGTGGTCTTTACCTGTGTCCTGGGCAGTGGGTGTCTCCCCCTGGGGCACAATGGCTCAGGTACCATCTTGATTGCTGCAGTCCTTCTGAGGCACAAAGGTGGAACTGCTTATGGTCTCCTGGAGTCCAGGTGGGTCATACCTTCATTTCTTGGAACAGTAGCCTTTTACATGCATTGATTACTAAGCTTATTAGCTATTACCTAAAACTAAAATTTTCCAACTTTTAAGTCCTCCATCATTATGTTGTTTTAGTTTGTAAGCTAACCCTATAGAAATAAGGTAATTAAACACTAACAGGGGGAAGGATAGGAGAACCCAGGTGTTAAAAAAAAGAGTTTAGCCTTAATTGTAGCTTTTGAATAAAGACTCCTTATCACCATAACTTTGCCTCTGGCATTTTGCCTAGAGGGTAGCAGCAGGCAGCAGGACCCCACTTGCTGTTCGGTAACACCTGCTGCTTTGGCAAGCCCAATCTCCAATTTCTTATCTCTGAAGGTCCGGAGACTCTACTGCCTTTTCTGCCGGGGACAAAATAGGGGCCACATACTAAATCTGACAAGCTCAGGGAAGGCCTGTGTTGTGGCCTTAAAAATTCAGAGACTAAAAGTAACAAACATAGGATGGTTTGAAATTAGAACTTACTAAAATCGCATCATGGTGGGTAGTCATGTTCTAGGCTGTATCTTCACTGACAAAAGTCAATCTTCAACTTAACTGAGCCCGCCTATTGTCTTTTTGCATTTAAGATAACATACCTTTGGAATGTCTGAGTAATTCCTTTTTCCAGGCCCCTCAGGGCACAATCTCCCGACCAGAGAGCCAAGACCTGATTGTTATCTTGTTGCTCCCCTCACACCATCTCTAAGTGCTATAAATGTTCATTGTCAACTATCCTATACTCCCACCAATGTAAAAGAAGTACTTGTCTCTTCATTTTACCCTTTATCCAATCCCGGAGATAGCTCCACTTTGCTTTCTCCTGTCTCCCTAATCTATCACCTGTCAACATAAGAAACATTCAAACATTGGAGAATTTTTGTGAGTTTATTTGAGCCAAACTGATGATTGTCGGGAAGCAAAACCTCAACAGATTGAGGAAATGCTCCATAAAATGGTGGTTTTATACCTTATTTTACACATTACAATCAAAAGAAAAGGCATAAGAGGGTTACATGAAATCCATTGGTGATAGATTAGGGAGGCAGGAGAAAGCAAAGCAGGGGAACCTTTGGGATTGGATACAAAGGTAAAATAATAAACACATACTTCTTTTACACAGATGGATGCAGGGTAGTTAACAGTCAACAATTAACACAATAACAAAAACAATGAGGGGATGTGCCCCAGGGGTTTGCAAAAAGGGAAGTTATCTTTACATTCCAAAGGCATGTTATGGCAGATGCAAAAAGACACAGACAGGCTCAGTTAAGGTAAAGATTGACTTTTGTCAGGGAAGATTCCAGCCTAGGACATGACTGCCCACCATGACCTGCTTTTAGTTAGAAAGTTTTTAACTTCAGACCATCCTATGTGGTTGCTTTAGGTCTCCGAGTTTGCAAGGCTGCCACACAGGCCTCCCCTGAGCTTGTTCAGATTTAGCATTTGGTTCCTTTTCATCCACGCACCAATGAATTTCATGTAACCCTCCTTATGCCTCCTCCTTTGATTGTAATGTGTAAAATAAGGTGCAAAACTGCCATTCTGTGGGGCATTTTCCCAACCTTTTGAGGTTTTGCTTCAGTGCAATTGTTGTCAATTTGGCTCAAAAAACTCATAAAAATCCTTACAGGTTTGGATGTTTCTTACATTGACATGCCTTTTAGCCATGGCCCCTGTCCAAATGTTCAGTTTCTTAAGATACAATCAGCAAATTTCTTGAAGGGGAAAGTGGTTCACAGACTGTCAGCTCACCTCATGTTTTTCATCTTCTGAGATCAGGACCCATCAAATGCTTGTCAACTTGGTGGCTCTCCAATAACTTAAAAAGAGGTTTTCTGTCTGTTATTCAGCTTTTCTATTTGTTCTTGGCATGAACATCAGTTTGCCTCAAGCAAAAAATAGTAATTATTTTCTCAGAAATCTTTTCCCAGAAAAAGAATTCTCAGCAAGTAGTGATTTTATACAGGGACTCTGCTTACACAATTCTTGGGAAGGCTGATGAAGTCAAAAGGTGAAAAGTTGCTTGTATCAATTAGCTATTTTTGCAATAATGGTGCATAACAAACAATCACAACATCTCAGTGTTCTACCAAAATGTGCATTTATTTCTCATATACCTATGGGTCAGCTGAGTGTGAGCTGATCTAAGTTACGCAAATCACCTTCAAATTGTGGGTCTGGCCGGGGCTCAGGTTCTCATCCAGGCCTGCTCCATGTTTGTTCATTCTGAGCACAGGCTGAAAGAGAAGCAGATCCCCAGGGGAAGCTCTTTTCATGGTGAAGGCAGAAGAAGGGCCAACACATTTTCCTCCTCTGCTTGTGTTGTATCACCTAATATCCCACTGGCTGAAGCTAGTCACACAGTCAAACCTAAAATCAAGGGGTAGGAGATAAACTATGCCTTTTTTGTTAAAGGAACTGCAAAGCTACATGGCAATGGACATAGCTACATGGAGGAGTGAAGAACTGGGTGATAATTCACTGTACCATACTGATGTTCTCTAGAAATGGGAATTCCAGGGGCCTGTGCCTGGCTGTGTAGTCACCTAAGAGACCTCACCGCTATGCAGCTACTGCCATGCCTCAAACCTACTGCTTGCTGCAAATTTGTTATCCCACAGTGTATGGGCCGGGATTTGCACAGCCACATGCCAACTATTTTTCTGACTTTTTTACTGTGGAATTCTTTGCCCAAATTAGTGTAAGAGCCTCAAGCATCCTGCTATCATAAATGTCGGAGTCAAAGGAAGAAAAGGATGATTTTTACCTTCTTTCTGCTTTCTAGTTTCACATTTGGCAAACTCAGTCTGGAAGCCTTTCTGTAAGAGTGTCTGGAAAATCTAAGTTCCAGACTTCCATGTCTAGAAAATGTAATAAAGACTTTTAAAGGGGATGGGGACAGTGCTGTGTGCCAACCCACAATCTGGGGCCACCTGAGTCACGGAAACCTGAAGTAAGCGATCCACACAGAAAGGAGGCTCTTGAAGAACCCACATGAGTACTCCAGCCTATACTGTAGTACTAGTCATACAGAGCCTCTCGTCCCTTAGGCTGCTTCCTTCCCATACTCCCTTCCTGCTGCTGCTAGGATGATAAGAAACTCCTATTAGCAAGTCAGGGAAGGGGGAATTCGTACAAAGTGGAGAAGGAGGAACATTGCTACTTTCCCATTTTCTGTTGTGGGCCTCATACAAGCACAAACCAAGGTGAGGTAGGAGTGAAGGGGGAGCTTAACCTTTAAATGAAGTTGGAAATATAGACTGCTACATGAGATTGGACATTTTAAGTACAAATATATGCTTGTTTTGCAACTAGAAGTTACAGGAAAAATTTGTTACCTAAGAGTAATCAGAGAAGTCAAGCGAGATGCCCTAGATTTTATTCAAAAGTCAGGGGAGAAGCTACCTGCTGAGCAGGTTTGAATGGGTCACTGAGGAAAAAACAGATTAAGTAGTTTGTTGATTATTCTATAAGCTTGACTCTTTCAACATAATGGATATATTTCTTAATTGAATTTAATATGCCATTATGACGGTAAATTATATTACCTGTCTATTGTGTTTTCCCTAGTTTTAAAGTATGGAATTATTTACCTAAATCATTCTCCCACTCCTCATTTTTACATATTTCAAGAGGTATGTTTCTCAAGGTGAAATAACTTTCAAGTTGCAGAGAAAGGAACCAGCCGTTGGGAACTGTGTTAGGTCTTTTACAGGCAGCTTGGTAAATCTGCACAACAGCTCAGGAGAAACCTTCCCCATATTTAGAAATGAAGAAAAGTGAGCGTTAGAGAAGGGATGTTATTTCTCAGAGCCCCAGAGCTAGGAAGTGCCGAAGATGGAGCTGGAATCAGATTCCAGGTGTCCAACAGTGGTGTTATTATTACATGTTCACTTCATGTAAAAGACACGCTTCAACAAAGACAGAAACAACATGTAGTGTAGCCACATTGCCACAGCCTGGGATCTGTTTCAGGCCTTTTAGAAAAGCCACGCTGTTGTGCACCCTTTAGCTGCTAGTGAGGCTTTCATCTTCACTTCCTCCCTCTCTCCCTTCCTCTCTCACTCTCTTCCTTCTTTCCCTCTCTTTCTTCCTCCCATTTCCCCTCTCTCCTTTCTTTCCCCTCTCCCTTCCTTTTGTCTGTGTAAATTATCTGTTCATCTCCAGTAATGAGTATAATCCAGCAAGTGACCAGATTTGATTCCTCTGGGTCCCTTGTTTTTGAAAATATGCTTTTATCAGTTTGTTGATTGACAAACCTGATTAAGACAAACTCCAGGGTGTGGATGATCTGAGGGAGAGGGAGTTAACAGAACCAGAGGCCTTCAGCGTGTGCTGTCCACGTCAGGAGGGCCATGGGAACATGACTGACAGGTTGCGTAGGGACGCAAGGTGGCCAGCAACCGCGCGTCCAAGGCGTGGGCCGGGCAGAGAGCTTCCGGGTGTTCTCCCGCCCGCAGCGTGACTGAATGTGCAGGTAATGAAACCAGCAAGTAAAGCGCCTGCCTCCCTCAGTGTCTCTAGCACCCTCTACTGTTTAGCATCGTGCTCACAGCGAAGGATAGACGCTCAGGGAATTCCGCCTGTCGAGCACACACTGAAGGATGGATTTGTAACTTCTAGGTAAGGTAAACCAGGCTTCTCATAATCTTCCCTTGGGTACCCTCCCAAATATTACCTCTCCCTCCCCACCACAGTAAACACTAACCTGGTTTTACAGCAATCACTTCTTTGCTTTTATCACCTAACAATACATCCTTAAACACTATAGGTTTTTTGGTTTGGTTTGAAGTTTATGTAGGGAGTCAGAAAGCAAGCATTCTTTTGTGTGTGGCTTCCTTCACTCCACTTGATGTTTTGAGATTCATCATACATTTTGGGAGGTGTAAACCTGGAAATGGAGTTGTCTTCCAATTTAGGAGATAAAATCAAACTGTTCTCCAAAGTTGATATACCAATTCACGTTCTCACCAGCAGTGTACCAGAGTGTGTAGAGACCTCCTTGTGGATTTACTGTGTAAGTTCCTGATGACTAATGAGATTGAACAATATTTTCTGTTAATTGGTCACTCCTCCTTTGTGAAGTGCTTGTTCAGGGATCTGACCCGTTTTTTCTATTGGGTTACTTGTGGGTTTCTTATTGATTTGTAGGCATTTCTTTCAATTTGATGCATTGCAAATGTTTTCTATCATATTCTTTTTTAATTACTAATACATTTTTGTTAATATATTTTTGGTTGATTTCCTCCCATTTTATGGCTTTCTTTTGATAAACAGAAGTTTGTAATTTTATATAGTCAAATGAAACAATCTTTTACATTAGTGTTTTTTTAAAGATTTTGTTTATTTATTTATTTTAGAGAGAGAGAAAGGGAGGGAGGGAAACATCAATGTGTGGTTGCCTCCCACACGCCCCCCACCAGGGACCCAGGGCCCACAACCCAAGCATATGCCCCGAGAACCAAACCGACAACCCCTTGGTTCATAGGCGGGCACTCAATCCACTGAGCCACACCAGCCATGACTATATTAGTGCTTTGGGTGTCCAGTTTTTAAGAGGTTTTCCATACCTTGAGATCATGAAGATATTCTCCTATGCTATTTTCAAGCTTTATTATACTGCCTTTCACATTTAGTTACAGAATCTACTTGAAGTAGACATTTGGATAAGTTTTAACACTGGGCTCAAGTTTCTTTTTCTCCCATAAGGATATTCAGTATTAATATATAGAATTTGTATTCCTTAGAAATTAGGAAAACTTTCCTAGTCATCCCATTAGATAAAAAGAAAAACAAAGGAGAAAGTAAGACCAGGCCCTAATTCCCCACCCAGGGTAACCACTATACCACAATATAAGTTAATATAATCATAATATTAAATAAATTAAATTATACTAAATATTATGCAAATAATGGCAATTCCTTAGCTTCTCAAATGTCTGATTATGCTGTGCTTATCTGAGCATGGGGTGAAGTGAATAAGAGGTATCAGGATGGAGAGAGGAGATGTCATTTGGAGGGAGTTCAGGAGTTGAAGAGACCAGACAAGAGCTTGATCTCCATGACAAGAAACTGTGACCATACTTTATAAGAATGGTAAGCCCTCCAAAGAACCCTTGTAGAACTCCAGAAGTATTGGATGCCTGCTTCACAGAAGGCATCAGCAATCAGGACAGGCTAGAAGAGCAGAGATCATCAGATGAGAGGACCACAGTGGGAGCCAATTTATAAGGAGATCCTTTCCTCCCTGCCTCAACTCACTGGAGGAGCTGGGTATCAGGACACTGGGGAGGGAATGGGGAGAAGTTGTCTTACTACCAATGCATGCCCTCCCACCAGCCGCAAGAAGCTGCAGTGAGAATGGAAGAGGTAACCATACCTTTTCCTCCACTTGGAAGCAGAGAGGGCACCTTAGTAAATATATTCCTTAAGTGGGTGGAATTTTTTTTTAATTATCCTCACCCAAAGACATTTTTTCATTGCTTTTAGAGAGGGATGAAGGGAGAGAGGAAAAAAGTGAGAGAAATATCATCCGGGCAGGGAATTGCACATGACCAGACCAGGGAATGAACCCGTAACCCAGGTATATGCCCTGACGGAACTGAAGCCATGACCCTTTGGTTATGGGATGATGTTCCAACCACTGAGCCACACTGGCCAGAGCTGGAGTGAACTTCTTAATAACAAACTAAATTCAAGGCCTCCAAAGACAGAATAACAGTTGATTGGTAATCCTCATTCCCTCTCATATATCCCCCCCGCCTCCCACCATTGACATTAAAACAAGGGCCAGCATTAAACTCCTAGGAAAAAATGAACACTTCAGTCTAATCATTCTGATTCATGACCTGCGATGGACAACCTAGAAACCCTTCAGGATACAAATTTAACATCTAGAACAGGGATGGTTAGTCTTTCTGTTTCACTCTATAATGTACTAATTACAGATATTTTCTTCTAAGAAAGTCATGCCATAGCTCAGTCAACTATGTAAGCTGTGCTAACACTAGTAAGAATAGTCTTGAACAGTTTAGGGCCTTGCATCACAGTAGTTTAGGAGAATTTTTGGGATGGCGATAATTTATGACCATTGTGAAAAAGTTATCCTATCAAAACTTTGTAGGACTATCTATTCTTGCGCAACAACATATGGAATAAAAGCTCACTTCTGCCCTGACAGGTGTGGCTCAGTGGGTTCGGCGTCATCCTGCAAACTGAAAGGTCGCAGGTTCAAATCCCTGTCAGGGCACATGCCTGAGTTGTGTGCCAGTCAGGGGTGTGTGATAGGCAAACAATTGATGTTTCTTTGGTACATCAATGTTTCTCTTCCTCTCTTTCTCTCTAAAAATAAATAAAATCTTTTTTAAAAAGTCCTCCTCTGATCAACTTCAAACCCCATGAATGTGAATTTTAGAACATGAAGTATTATAGTAAATTTATCATTGACGTAGATTAATTTTAACAACAAATCATATTTCAAAGTCTGAATTATGATGGTAACTCAGTTAGTTGAAATCTGATGGAACTTGTCTACGGTTTCCCAGAACTACAGGGTTACACTATATGGCATCTCAGTCATGTCATTCGTAGCCATTAGGACATGAAATTCAGTGCTTCGCACAAAACCTCCACTGCTTCGTGAGTTAAGATTTCTTCAGAAATGGCCCTGGCCGGTGTGGCTCAGCTGACTGGAGCATCATCTCGTAACTGAATTCAGAACTGCAGCTTGGATTTCCAGTCAGGACACAGGCTTAGGTTTCTAATTCAATCCCTGGTCCAGGTATGTACAATCCCGGGTCCAGGTGCGTACTGGAGGCAACCAATTGACATTTCTCACAGCTTTGTTTCTCTTTCTCTCTTCCTCACTCCCTAAAAAAGCAATGAAAAAATGTCCTCGGGTGAAGATTAAAAAAAAAAAAATTTCTTAAGAAATGTATTGTCTTTGTTGCAGTACTTACGTCCCTCCTGTTCATTCTGGGGAGAGGGGTTATTCATTTTTTCAGCCCCATTTGAGATGTTCCATTTTCTCAAATATGCTATACTGTTGTATGCCTATCACTCTGTTTTTGTGGTGAAAAGCTCCTGTATTTAAAAATGCAGGTTAAATATTTCCTCTCTGAAACCTTCTTGCATCTTTCCATTGCCACGGACAGGTCTGGGCCTGCCTCAGGCTCCCCTTTCATTAATGAAGGGCTCCTTTCATCCTTTGTGGTTTCAGCCCTTTCAGTCCCGCTGTCCCACCCATCCCTGGTTACAGGGGGAGGGAAGGTAAACTAAGCAAATTCCATCAGAATCCTTCCATGAAATTCGCTATGTGACACTAGCAAAGAGTCTCTCTTTCTGTAAAGAGGAAACTTTGGGGCTTCCTACAGTCATTTTTTATCCATGAGCATAGGTGGAAAACATAGAGAAAAGATGGAAAGATGAAGGAGGGAAAGGACAGGAGAGAGGAAAAAAGAAACACAGGAAGGGGAGAGAACAGGGCAAGGAGAAAAATGGGAGAAATAGAAGGGAAGGAAAAGAATCAGGGAGTTGGGGTAACCAGATGATAAAGTTTAAGACAATGGATTCATCTGTGCCTTAAACTAGGACTACACTCAGTTACATGAAACAGTATCTCCCTTTTTTTTCTCAAACTAGTGTGAGTTGGATTTTTATCACTTGCAACCAAGGGTCCTAATAAACATATTCTATTACCTCTTGTGCCTTTTCCACAAAGATTTAATCCCAGCACTATTAGTACTATTATTTTGTTTAAATATTTCTCCACCAGATTGCCCATAAACTCACTGAAGGCAGGCCTTCTAATTTGTCTTTGTATTCCCAGTGCCTACCACATGGTATATTCTCAGCAAATGTCTGCAGGGTAGATTGTGTGTACAACTTTGTCATCCCACTCAAAGATCAGAAACCTCCCCTCCCACCCCCCCAAAAATAAAAGAAATCCAAGATGTAAATGGAAATTTAGCACAGATCTCACTTGTGGGGAAAAAGATGAATGCCTCTAATAGCTGTTAGAGAAACTATACATTTGGAAAAGCTAAGTTAATATGAAGTACCAATGGTCCTCTAACATGGGAGAACTGTCCCTTTCAGCTGAACTCTTAAGGAGACGAAGAATGAGGTCTACCTAAAATGCCTACCATGGGATTGCCAGATGTAGAACCACTAAATTCACTGACACGCTTAAGCTACCCAATTGAATTTTATGAAAATGTATGCAGTAGGTAAAATATACTCACTAAGATGTGTGTATACTCACATCTTAGGTAAGGACTACAGCTAGGAGCTGAGGCTCCCCTGATTTCAATAAAACAGGTAATAATTTCTGGAGATGGATCAGATTCTTCAGGGCAGGAGGAAATTGTTTTCAGCCTAAATAAAAGTTCCTGGAAATGTGTTAACCCATGAAATACATACCAAAGGCCGTGAAGAGATATTGGTATGACCTGGTGTTCTCTGCTTCACTTGAAATGGAGGTGGGGTGTTCAATTCACTGCCCATGGGCCTCATGCAGCCCAGGATGGCTGTAAAGGAGGCTCAACACAAAATCGTAAATTGACTTAAAACATTATGAGATTCTTTTTGTGATTACGTGCTACAATGTATTTAATGAGTGGCCCAAGATAACTGTTCTTTTTCCAGTGTGGCCCAGAGACGCCAAAAGGTTGGACACCCCTGGAGAGGCTTCTTCCCGATAGGATGTGAAAAGCCATCTATTCCAGGGAATTATGTTTCAGTTGATGTAGGGAATAGGCCACATCTTGGGAATAGGCCACAAAGTGGAGAAGGGCAAACTGAAGAGAACGGCTCTTGGTGGGCTTATACCAATTGGGCGGATTTTATATTAGAACTCTGAATTTGCTACTACTCTGTGGTTATGGTTGAAAGAGCATAGACTAGAGGACATCAGCTCCAGGCCTGAGTTTCATTATCCATTGGATGAATTATCCAGAGGAGTCAGCCATTTTGTTTCAATTCCAGTATCTCTAGATACAAAATGGGACAGCTCTTTCTCTATCCATCTTATTAGGTGTTACATAAAATCTTAGAAATCCTTATCTTTCCCACAAAATAACTCACAAAGTTTCTACACCACTTTTTTTTTTCTGGTCAAAGATGCCTCTGAGGATTTATCAAAAAGTATGGACCCCTCTCCACCGGAAAACAGACATTTGAGTGTGTTTGTACTCTCCTATACACATTTTTGCATATTATTTTTTAGAGAATCACAAAACTGCAGTTCATTTGTAGGGAAACCAAGTTTTTACAAAAGCCTGAATTAGATAAAACAATTTCAATGAACCAAAAGAATATAACAAAACACAGACCTAGTAAACTATACTTATTCATTTCATCATGAATTTAGTTCTCAAGCAATATTATAATCTATTAATTCTCAACCTACTCCACACTTATAGGTTAAGTATCACTACATATTTCCTCATTGGTTATTACCATTTCATATGAGCTTCTTCCACAATCATAATGATAAAACAAATTGCTAAATGTTTGTTGGTAAGTAAATTCAGTAAAGCTCACATATCCTAGAAGTGAACTAACAATATGACTCTCTTCCTCCCTTTATGTACTGAAACAAGGCCTTGTTTCCTTCATTTTCAATGTTTCTTTATAAAAAGACATGCTTATCTTGAACTTGTTAAACACAGGTTTATTTGAACTAATCCATTATTATGTATAGTTATAATTAAGGAAACCATTTCATATTGATTATTAAAATAGGAATAAGGGAAAAACAGAGTTTGTGAGTAGAGCAGAAAAGCAATTCCTGAGGAAATGTTTTACATATGTATCCCCAGAACTTAGTATAGTGCCTGGAATGTAGCAAGGATTATATAAAGTGAACCTTTATTTGATAGGGAATGTATTGCCTTTATTGCTAGGTCATTTCTCTAGAAGGACAACTTTCAACTGGTGTGTCACAAGAATTTTGAAAACAAGCAATACTTGACTATTTAGTCAGGGGCACTGATCTCTTTTCACTTAGATTGTCAAACAAACAAAAAAAATGACAAGAGCCAACACAACAATAGCTGGCTGGAGTGAATAAACCAAAATTATACCTATTTTTTGTCAGATCAACAAAAAATAGAATGTATATTTTTGGTGTGCTGCAGAATTTTATTAATTAGTTTATATGCGTCATGAGATGAAAACGGTTGAAAATCACTGCTCTAGAAGCAAGAAAGGAAAAGACAAAAATAAAAATCCTAACGGAATTTTTTTAGAAAAAAAAGTTTTAATTTATATATTTAGTCTTTACAAAATATATTTAGCTCTTTATAAAATACAGGGGTAGGCAAAAATAGATTTAGAGTTGTGAATATAAGAAAGTTTATTATTGTATTATTATTTATTGTAGTATTTCCATAGGAACAACTGTAGGCCTACTTTTGCCTACCCTTGTATATTTAAAAATCCCAGGCCAAAGCCTTGTCATTCATTTATTTCGAAAAACAAATCCTTTCAGTGGTCTTCCTTAAAGTTCCCGCAGTTTCTTCATCTGGTCTCAAGGAAGGGCATAGGATCCATGCTTTACACCATCAGGAAACAAGTCCAGTAGGGAGAAATCTTGTTGCAGTGGATAGCTGTTTTCATCTAACACAAAGAGGCTCTGCACCTTCATTATGCAAGGTGCTCCACCACCTGCCAGCAGGGAGTGGAATAAGTCTGCTGCGACCATGCCATAGGTGATCTCTGAGGAAGGGGCTGAGGAAGATGAAAACACACATGCATAGTTCTTAGTGTCTTCCCAGTTGACAGAAATGCACACATTGAAGGGTTCATTGTTTCCCTTGCTTTCTCAAGTCCCAATCCCCCTTTAAATTTCTCTTGCTCTTCCTTCTCTTTCTAGTCATAGGTTGTTGAAGTTACCCTAGGATGATGACATGCAATTCCTGCTGATCATGGAGGGAAGTCACAGATAACACACTATTCAAACTGACAACATTTCTACTATGGTGCAACTATTGCTTCTTAAAACAACAGAAGAACTGAAATTAATGTTTTCTTAAATTCAGCCTGAAAAAAAAGGGCATGTCCATTATCAGAAAAGTATTCTTATGTTTCCAGTCAAGATGGCAGACTAGGTAAACATGGTACTGGTAACCTCCCATGACCATATTAATCTTACAACTAAACCACAGAACAGCCATAATTGAGAACCACCTGAAATCTAGCTGAACAGGAGTCCTGTAACTAATCATATAAGAAGAAGCTACCTAGGGACTGGCAGGAGAGGCAGAGAAACCCCCGAATGGGCTGGTCCCACACCCACATGTGGCAGTTAAAAATCAGGAGGGATACTTCAGCTTCAGAGGTCTCCTCTGAGGACAGGGGGTTCCCAGCCCCATATCAGGCCCCAAGCCCAGGGTTCCAGTGCCAGGAAGAAAAGACCCCATAACTTCTGGCATAAAAATGAGCAGGGACTGTGGCTGAGGGAGATGGAGGACTTCGAGAGTCACAGGTGTTCCTCTTAAAGGGCCAACACAGGGACTTACTTGGACTAGCTCCCTCTGAGTTCGAGCACTGGAGCCACAGCTCGAAAGGCACCAGGAATATATGGGGAGGAACTGAACAGTATGGCATTAGGGCAAGAATTAGAGTGGCAGCTTTCTCTCAGACAAAAGTGCTGGTAGATACCACTGTTCCTTTTCTGAGCCCTCCCCACAAAGAGCTGGCAGATGGATGAAATATCTGAGTGTCCATCAATATGGCTAGCACTGTTAGCCCCACCCTAGTGATTCCCTGAGCTATTTCCCGTGGTTTTTCCATATAAATGGCCTGTCTTGGCTCAGGCTTCAGACTTTCCTAAAAATCTCTCAAACAAGCAGCATCAGGCCTTGGGTGCCCTGTACCTCTTGCTAAGGGGCCCCAGGCCCAGCACTAGGTGGCCTTGGTTCACTGTTTGGCCTCTTTTGGGCACCTCCAACTCCAGCACAAGTAGCAGCCATCTACAGATCACTCTCGGTGGTCCCAGACAGAACACAGATAGGAGCTGACCTGGGCCTGCATCTTCTCAGGAGGCCCCAGGGCCAGTGCACCCAGTGGAAAGCTTCAGATCCCACCACCAAACCACCTCCATAAGCAACACTCCCTGGGGCGAACACAGCAGGCACCTGAGCCCCACTGAAGTCAGTCCTACTCCATGGAGTGATGGAGTAGACCCCCTGCACAGCTGATTCTTCATGGTGGCTGTAGCCAGTCCTTGAAGCTGATCGGCCTGGGGGTAAATTCCTCCCATTAACATGCCAACGGCAATCAAGGCTCAACTCAACAGGAGGGTATACATAGCCCACACAATGGACACACCTGGAGTGCCCAGCTTGGGTGAATGGGAGGCTGTGCCACTGCACCCCAAAGGACACCTACTATGTTAGGCCACTCTACCAAGCCTGGGAGATGTAGCAGCTCTACGTAAAATATAGAAACAAACACAGGGACGATGCCAAAATGAGAAGACAAAGAAACATGTCCCAAATGAAAGAACTGAACAAAACTCCAAAAAAGAACTAAACAAAATGAAGGCAAGCAACCTATTAGATGCTGAATTCAAAACACTGGTTATAAGGACGCTCAATAAATTTAGAGGAGTACATGAACTTAGACAGGACTTCAAAAGCATATAAAAGGACGCAGAAACCATAAAAAAGAAGCAATCATAAATAAAGGGTATACTAACTAAAATGAAGAATAATTTATAGGGAACCAACAGTAAAACAGATCAAGTCAAGAATAAAAGCAGTAATGTGGAATATAAGGAAGCAAAAATATCTGAACAGAACAGCAAGAAGAAAAATAATTTTAAAAAATGAGGACAGTGTAAGGAGTCTCTGGGACAACTTCAAGTGTACCAACATTCTCAACATGGGGGTGCCAGAAGAAGACAGCAAAAAAATTGAAAACCTATTTGAAAAATAACAAGAGAAAACTTCCATAACCTGGTGAGGGAAATAGTAATACAAGATCAGGAAATGCAGAGAGTCTCAAACAAGATGAATCCAAAGAGGCCCACACCAAGACACATCATAACTAAAATGCCAAAGATAAAGACAAAAAGAGAATGTGAAAAGCAGCAAGAGAAAAGCAATCAGAGCCCTGGCTGGGTAGCTCTACTTGTTAGAGCATTGTCCTGATATGCCATGGTTGTGGGTTTGATGCCCAGTCACGGTACGTAAGAAGAATCAACCAATGAATGCATAGATAAGTGGAACAACAAATCAATGTCTCCCTCTCTCTCTCTAAATAAATAAATAAATAAAAATTTAAAAAGAAAGAGAAAAAGAAAGGGAAGAGAAAAGCAATTAGTTATCTGCAAGGGAGCTCCCATAAGACTGTCAGCTGATTTCTCAACAGAAACTTTGCAGGCCAGAAAGAACTGGCAAGAAATATTCAAAGTGATGAAAAAACAAGTACTTACAACCAAGATTACAGTATCTAGCAAAGTTATTATTTATCCTCAATAGAATTAAAGGAAGATAAAAAGCTTGCCAGACAAGAAAAAGTTAAAGGAGTTCTTCACCACCAAATCAGTATTACATGAAATATTAAAGGGTCTTCTTTAATTCTTTAACCCTGCAGAGATCACAGATGATCTGAGAGATACAAACAAACTCTTTTCTTAAATATTGTGACATATATCAGGTGTATAGGTTCAAGGTCATGACTAGCTATGTATCTGTACATGACTAACACAAATTGAAGGAAATTCTAAGACAACACAGATACAGCTTCCTCAACAAGCAGAAAAAGAAGTGTTAGGTGCTATGTATCCAAAACGAGTTGCCTATCAATATATCATTACAAGTATTGTGAAAAGTATTTATGGCTTGAACATATTCAACATAGCAACATTGTTCGCAATGGCTGTTACAAACATTCTGCAAAGCCAACTATTGAAGATTCTGATTAATTAAAGTTAAAGACATTTTTTGTTGTATTTTTTAATAATACCCATGGTTCTGTTATTTGAAAAGAAAAATTTATATTCTTATGTTTTTATAATTCTTTGTTTAAAAATTTATAGATTATCACTAAAAATAAATTAAAAATCATGTATTTATTATATAAATATACTAAATGCAATTTTTCAGAGTTTTTAATTTTTTTCACATTTAGCACATACTAGTATGAATGTATCTCTTGGATACATGCAACTTATGCTATAACTTTCTTTGCGACTTCTGTGGAGTGGGGGAGGGGAGAGGAGCAGGAGGAGAAGGAGGAAAAGGAGAAGGAGGAGGAGGAGAAGGAGGAGGAGAAGGAGAAAGAGGAGAAGAAGGAGGAGGAGAAGGAGGAAAAGGAGAAGAAAAGATAAAAAATATGAACAATAGAATGGCAATATATACATATCAACAATTGAATCTAAAAAATTAAATCAACAAACAAGAAGAACAGAAACAAACTCAGAGATACAGAGAACATTTTGACAGTTGCCCAATGGGATGGGAGTTGGTGAAATGGGTAAAAAGAAGTGAAGGGAGCAATGGCTGCTGTGGCTCAGTGGAATGAGTGCCGGCCTGCCAACCAAAATGTCGCCAGTTCAATGTCCAGTCAGGACACATGCTTGGGTTGCAGGCCAGGTCCCCAGCTGGGGGCATGCGAGAGGCAACTGATTGATGTATCTTTTGCACAATGATGTTTCTCTCCCTCTCTTTCTCCCTTCCTTCTCTTCTCTCTAAAAATAAATACATAAAACCTTTTTAAAAAAGAAGTGAAAGGATTAAGAAGTATAAATTGGTTGTTACAGAATAGACACGGGGATGAAAAGTACAGCATAGGAAATATAGTCAATAATATTCTCAATAACTATGCATGGTGTCAAATGGGTGTAATATTTATTGAGATGATCACTTGGTAAGTTATATAATGTTTAACTACTGGAGTGTACACCTGAAACTAATATAATATTGTATGTCAATGGTAATTGAAAAATAAAAAATGCTTAAAAAAATAATTTGACAAGTATTAAAAAAGGTGGGGGAAGAGAGAGAGAGAGAGAGAGAGAGAGAAAGAAGTACCCATAACTCCATAACTTCTGGCAAAGAAAACCAGTGGAGATAGTGGCTGAGTGAAACAGGGGGGTGCTGGAGTTGTAAACGTTCCTCTTAAAGGACCCACACATGGACTTACTCAGATTCACTCACTCTGAGCTCCAGTGCTGGGACAGCAGCTTGAAAAGCCCCAGGAACATCCAGGAAGGAAATGAATTGTCTGGCTTTCAGGTGATGGCCTGGAGGGGAAGCTTTCACCCACAAAGAAGTATTGGTGGAGGCCAGTGTTTCTTTGCTGAACCGTACCCCTGTAGGTGTAGGCGGTGCTACATCTGAATCTACATCAACTTGGCTAATACTGTTCACCATGCCCTGGTGATTCCCTGAGATCCTACCCACTCAAGCCACTTCCTGTGGCTTTTCCATACAAATGGCCTATCGTGGCTCATACTATGAACTTTCCTAAAATCTCTCAAAACGTTTACAAACCCAAAACAAGCAGTATCTGACTTCAGTATACCATGGATCTCTTGCATTTTAAGTGGTACCAGGTCCAGCAATACCGGCCAGACTCCGTTCATGGCTTGGCCTTTCCCGGGCACCTCCAAGCCCAGCACAGTTAGTAGCCATCTGCAGATCACTTTGTAGCTCATGCTAGGTAACACCAGGCAAGGCGCAGGCAGTGGCTGACCTTGACCTGCACCTCCTGGGAGGCCCCAGATCCAGTGCACCCAGTGGCCAGCTTCAGATCATGCTGGAGTACTACAAAACCACCTCCATGAGCAACACATTCAAGTGGCAAAGTCACCAGGCACCAGAGCCCTGCTGAAGCAAGTTCTGCTCTGTGGGGTTGGCCTCTGCACAGCAGCATCCCCACTGTAGTCAAGGCTGGTCCTCTTCACTGATCAACCCGGGGGTAGTCAATCCTTCCCACTGATGTGCCAACAGAAATCAAGACTCAACTATAACAGGAGGGTGCACTCAGCCCACATGGGGGACACACTTGAAGCACCAGCTCAAGTGACTCGAGCGGCTGCACCACTGGGCCTTACAAGACACCTACTACATAAGGCCGACCTATCAAGATTGGGACACTCAGCAGATCTACCTAATACATATAAACAAACACAGAATGGCAGCCAAAATGAGGAGACAAAGAAACATGTCCCAAATAAAAGAACAGGAAAAATCTCCAGAGAAAGAACTGAATGAAATGGAGGTAAGCAAACTACCAGATATAGAGTTCAAAACAATGGTTGTAAGGGTGCTCAAGGACTTAATGAGAACTTCAAAAGCATAAAAAAGGACATAGAAACCATAAATAAGAACCATTCATAAATGAAGAATAGAGTAACTAAAATGAAGAATTAACCAGGAGGAATTAACAGATTAGATGAAGCAGATGTTTGAATCAGCAATTTGGAAAACAGCAGAAAACACCCAATCAAAGCAGCAAAAAGAAAAAAGAAGTTTAAAAATGAGGATAATTTAAAAGGCCTCTGGGACAACATCAAGCTTAACAACACCTGTATCATAGGGGTACCAGAAGGAAAAAAAGAGACCAAGGGATTTAAAACCTATTTGAATAAATAATGACTGAAAAATTCCTTAATCTGGTGAAGGAAAAAGGCACACAGTCCAGGAAACACAGAGTCCCAAATAAGATGAACCCAGAGAGGCCCACACCAAAACACATTAAAATGGCAATTATTACCCATGTGTATGTGGGAAAATAATTTTCAACAAAGGAGCCAACAACACAATGAATACAAGAAAGTCCCTTAAATAAATGGTGCTGGGAAAATTGGAAAATCACATGCAAAAAATGAAACCAGACTATTGTTTGTCCTCATATATAAAAATTAACTCAAAATGGACCAAAGACCTAAATATAAGACTGTAAACAGTCCTGGCTGGTGTGGCTCAGTGGATTGAATGCTGGCTTGCACACTGAAAGGTCACTGGTTTGATTCCGAGTCAGGGCACATGCCTGGGTTGTGGGCCAGGTCACTAGTTGGTGGTGTGTGAAAGGCAACTGATTGGTGTTTCTCTACCTTTCTTCCCCTCTCTCTAAAAATAAATAAATAAAATCTTTTTTTTTAAAAAGGACCAGAAACAATGTTTTACATAGAAGAAAACAGAGGTACTAAATCTATGGATCTTGGTCTTAGAGGGGGCTTTATGAGTGAGAGCCCAAGTCAAAGGAAGGATAAAATAAATAAATGGGACCATATCAAATTAAAAATCTTTGGCACAGAAAAAAAATTGCCAACAAAATAAAAAAGCAACCAACCAAATGGCAGAAGATATTTGAAAGGGGTTAATATCCAATATATAAGGGACTCATAAAACTCAACAGAAGACAAACAATCCATTAAAAAAATGGGCAGAGGACCTGAATGACATTTCTCTCAAGAAGATAGGACAAGGGGACCCAAAAAAACTAGAATTATATTCTGGAGGGCGGGCCCTTGTGACACAGACTTTCCCTGCTAGGTGAGTGTTCTAGAAACACGTCTGTATCAGTGTACCAGCTGGCATTGTTGTGAGAGGCTGCATTTCGTTCAGCAAATTTGTTCTGAAGATTCTTTCAGTGAGTTTGCCCATTTCATGATGGGTGATTTATGAGTGCAACTGTCCAAACTACATTGAGTGTTCAGCAGTTTTTAACCAAAAATGGCATGACCCCCCCATGCCCCACCCTCCCTATTCACCCGACATGGCCCCAAGCAGCTTTTTTTTTTGTTTCCCCCGACGAAAAGGTCTCTAAGGGAAATATTTTGCTGATGTGGAAAAAGTGAAACAAAAAAACATCAGAAGTACTAACAGACATCAAAATTGACGAGTTCAAAAAACTGTTTTGAGCAGTGGAAAAAAGTCTTGATAGGTGTATTGCATCAAATGGAGAGTACTTTGATGATTTAAGTTTAAACATGTAAGAATAAATATACAATTTTTTATAAATAAATTCTGGGTTATTTTGGGTCCCCCCTCATACAAATGGCCAAGAGATATATGAAAAGATGCTCAACTCCACTAGCTATTATGGAAATGCAAACCAAAATTACAATGAGATACCATCTCACACCTGTTAGGATAGTATAATCAACAAGACAAGTAATAGCAAGTGTGGGAGAGGTTGTATAGAATTAGGAACCCTCATTCACTCCTAGTGGGAATGTAAACTTGTACAGCCATTATGGAAAACAGTATGGAAGCTCCTCAACAAATTAAGGATGGAGTTGCCATATGACCCAGCAACCCTAACCCGAAAAATTCAAAAACATTAATTTCCAAAGATATATGCACCCCTATGTTCATTGCAGTATTATTCATGGTGGCGAAGACATGAAAACAACTAAATTGTCCTTCATTAGATGATTGGATAGAGAAGATGTAATACATATATACAATGGAATACTATTTCTCCATAAGAAAAGATGAAATACTGCCATTTGCAACAACATGGATAGATCTTGAAAATATGATGTTAAGTGAAATGAGTCAGATGTAAAAGTTAAGAACCATATAATTTCACACATGTAGGATATAAAACTGAAAGCAACAACTGAACAAACAAGACAAATTGACAAAAACTCATAAACATAAACAACAGTGTGGTGGTTACCAGAGGGAAGGAAGATGAGGGAGTAGTAAAAAGTAAAAGGGTCAAACATACAGGGGTGGGGAAAAGTAGGTTTACAGTTGTGAGTATACTGTTCCATTGAGTTCATAAAGCTATTGTAATAATCATAACCTGCATGTGTTTTTCCACATGAAAAACTATAAACCTACTTTTGCCAACCCTTAGGTAACAGATGAAGAATTGACTTTGGGTGGCAGGCACACAATGCAATATACAGATGATATATCATAGAATTGTACACTTGAGACCTATATAATCTTTTAAAAAATATATTATTTATTTATTTTTAGAGAAAGGGGAGGGAGGGAGAAAGGGAGAGAAACATCAATGTGTGAGAGAAACGTTGACGAGTTGCCTCTCACACGCCCCAACTGGGGATCAGGTCCTGACTGGAATCAAACCAGCGACCGTTTGCTTTACAGGATGGTGCCTAACCAACTGGGCCATGCTGGCCAGGGTGAAATCTATATAATTTTATTAACCAATGTCACTCCAATAAATTAAATCTAAAAAATAAAATAAAAACAATAAAATGCCAAAGCTTAAAGAGAAAATCCTAACAGCAGCAAGAGAAAAGTAGTTCATTACCCACAGGGGAGCTCTAAAAAGACTGTCGGCTGATTTCTCAACAGAAACTCTGCAGGTCAGATGGGGTTAGCACAAAATTTAAAACGATAAAAAGCAAGGACTTACAACCAAGATTACTCTACCCTGCAAAGCTTCATTTAAAATCAAAGGACAGAGAAAGAGCCTCCCAGACAAGAAAAAGCTGAAGGAGTTCACTACCAAACCACTATTACAAGAAATGTCAAAAGGTCTTCTTTAAGAAAAAGAAGAAAATCAAGATAAAAAATACAAACAATAAAATGGCAATAAATTCATATTTCAACAATTACTTTAAATGCATATGGTGTAAATGCTCCAATAAAAAGATATAGGTGTCTAAATGGATAAGGAAACAAGATCCTAATACATGAAGCCTTGTAAGAAATTTCAGATGAAGACACACACAAAGTGAAAGTAAGCAGGATGGAAAAAGATATTACATGAAAATGAAAACAAACAAACAAAAAAGCTCGGGTAGCATTACTTATATCAGACAAAATAGACTTTAAAACAAAGGCTATAACAAGATACAAAGAAGGGCCCAGCAATTCCATTATTGGTTATTTATCTGAAGAAAGCCAAAACACTAAATTGAAAAGATATATATATACATACATTAACTGCACCATTATTTACAATAGCCATCATATGGAAGTAACCTAAGTGTCCATCAATAGATGAACATATGAGAGGTGGTGCATATAAACAATGGAATATGACTCAGCCATAAAAAAAAAATGCAATATAGCCATCTACAACAACATGGATAGACCTAGAGGGTGTTGTACTGACTGAAATAAGTCAGAGAGAGAAAGACAAATGCAATATGATCTACTTATATGTGGAATCTAAAAATCAAAATAAACAAACAGGAGAACAGAAACAGGCTTATAGATAAAGATATCATTTTGACAGTTGTCAGATGGGACAGAGTCAGGGGGAAGATGAAGAGATTAAGAAGTACAAATTGGTAATTATAGAATAGTCATTGGGATGTAAAGTACAGCATAGGGAATATAGTCAATAATATTTTAATAATTAAGTATGGTATCAGATTGATACTAGATTTATTGGGGTGATCACTTTGTAAGTTACATAAATGTCTAATTACTGGCTGTACACTTTAATGCAGTACTGTATGTCAACTGTAATTGAAAAAAATCCTTTTAAAAAAGTACTCTTACATTAATTAATCTATAGTTCTTATAGTTGTACAGACATATATTTATTGCTTATATAAGTCTTGAATCAGTTACTTAATGAATATCAAATTTTGATAATATAAAAATACTAAAATTACAGACAGAAATTTCATTGTATTTTGAATTTGTCCTATGTTCTTCCTCTTATTTTTTTGGACATCTACTCAAGTTATTTAGCAGGTTGCTCAATGCTAGACTAACAAGGCACTACTGATCATACTCAAACTGTACTAGTTCCCTGACCAACAACACTAGGCTTTGTTGGATTGACTCCTGGAGGGCCAATGACATATTTTTGGAGGTGTGAAAATTATTCATAATAACTAAAAATTTTATATTTTCAATTTGATAAGCTAAAAAAAGTCAAGATTAGTGATAGTCTGAATGGTCTGACAACCACTTTATAATTGTTGTCCACATTTTCACTACAGTTAAAGTTTCATTAACTGTCCAGAAATATGACTTTAATTATCCCAGGAATGGACAAAACAGATAAGACACTTGATATGAGAATGGTACTTCTCTGATAAATAAAGACTAATTGCCATTATTCAAAAAATGAAGAAGACTGAAAATACAGAACATTGAGAAAAGGAATAAAAGCAGTCAAAAGAATGAGAATTAATAAAGAAATCAAATAAAAAGAACAGAGATTTTCAATTAGGATGTACAAAGCTGGAACAAGCATGGCTCCTGCCTTAACAATCATTCAAAAAAGCTGAATAAACTAAAAAATCAGTTTCTTGAACCAGTAAGAGAGCCAACGTTATGAAACAACTGAAATGTAAGAAGGGATATAACAGGAGCACAAGTTTACCTGGGGCAGAGCTCAGAAAAAAGGTCCAAACAAGCGAGGAAGAATGTGCTTACATTTTTAATGAATTGCTAAAAGCCAAGGGGAGTGTGTACCCTCACAGACTATTGTCATCTCCACCAGGTACTTACAAGACTGGACAAAGGGCAAGACATCAGAGAAAACTTGACTATGGAAAAAGCCTGGAGAAAGGGAGAAGCTGCCACTAAAAGAAGCACAGAACACCACTGAAGATCATATTCTTGGGGAACAAAAGCCTTAAACTGCTGGATAAAGGATGAAAAGTCCTGTTGCTCCAGGGTACATATGAAGACCCATGGAAGACTGAGAAAAGGTAAGGGAAACATCCTGTTATCCCCAGGGGAGAGGTGGAAAATCACTGAGGATCAAGACCATTCACAATGCTGTACTGCTGGGAGACAGGAAGGACGATGTAAGACAAAGACATAAGGCAGAGCTGGGCTGCCTCAGCAGGAGGGGCAGGGTCACTAAGAAAGCCCCCTGTCCAACACCCAGCAACACAGGGACCAAGGCTGGACCAGAATCAGAAATTCACTCCCTACCTCAACATAATAAAGACCATATATGACAAACCCACAGACGTCATACTCAATGGGAAAAATTAAAAGCATTTCCCCTAAGATCAGGAACAAGACTAGGATGTCTGCTTTCACTACTCTTATTCAACGTAATACTGGAATTTCTAGCTATAACAATCAGACAAGAAGAAATAAAAGGCATCAAGATTGGAAAAGAGGAAGTAAAACTGTCATTAGTAGCAGATGACGTGATACTGTACATAGAAAACACTAAAGACTCCACAAAAAAACTATTAAAGTGATAAATGAATTTGGTAAAGTAGCAGGATATAAAATTAATATTCAGAAATTGATGGCATTTTCATATACCAACTGAACTATCAGAAAAAGAAATTAAGAAAACAAACCCCTTTACTATTGCAGAAAAAAAAATATAAGGTACCTAGGAAGAAATTTAACCAAGGAGGTAAAAGACCTGTATTTGAAAAATTATAGGATACTGAAGAAAGAAAATGAAGAAGACACAATTAAGTGGAAGCATATACTGTGTGTATAGATTGAAAGAATTAACATCATTAAAATGTGCATACTATCCAAAGCAATCTATAGATTCAACACATGTCCTATTAAAATACCAATGATATATTTCACAGGTCTAGCACAAATATTCCAAAAATTTATGTGGAACCAAAAAAGACCCTGAATAGCTTCAGGAATCTTGAGAAAGAAGAACAAAGGTGAAGTTATCACACTACCTGATGTCAAACTATACTACACTACAAACTATACTACAAGGCCATTGTTATCAAAACAGACTGGTACTGGCATAAAAACAGGTATATAAATGTATAGAACAGAACAGAGAGCCCAGAAATAAACCCACACCTTTATGGTCAGTTAATATTTGACAAAGGAGGCAAGAATACACAATGGAGTAAAGACAGTCTCTTCAGTAAACAGTGTTGGGGAAACTGGACAGGTATATGCAAAAAAATGAAACTAGACTACCAGCTTACACCATACAGAAGAATAAACTCAAAATAGATAAAAGACTTACATTTTAGGTTTTGAAAAAAGACTTAAATGTAAGTCACAAAACCATAATATCCTAGAAGAAAACACAGTCAGTAAAATCTCAGACATCTCTTGCAGCAATACTTTTGCCAATACATGTCCCTGGGCAAGGGAAACAAAGGAAAAAAATAAACAAATTGGACTACATCAAACTAAAAACCTTTTGCATAACAAAAGAAACCATCAACAAAATGAAAAGGCAATCCACTGAAAGGGAAAACATTCACCAATGATATATCTGATAAGGGGTTATTTCCAAAATATATAAAGACCTTATAAACTCAATACCATGAAGACAAACAATGTAAAAATGGGCAAAGGATATGAATAGACACTTCTCCAAAGAGGACATTCAGATGGCCAGCAGACATATGAAAAGGTGCTCAATGTCACTCTCAGAGAGATGCAAATTAAAACCACAATGAGATACCACCTCATGCCTATCAGAGTGGCTATCATCAATAAATTAACAAACAACAAGTGTTTGTTTGGCAAGGATGTGGAGAGAAGGGAACCCTCGTGCACATTTGGTGGAAATGCAGACAGCTACAGCCACTGTGGAAAACAGAATGGAGTTTCCTCAAAAAATTAAAAAGAGAACTACTTTTTGACCCAGCAATCCCACTTCTGGGAATATGTCCAATGAATATATATACCTCTATGTTCATTGCAGCGTTATTTATAATAGTCATGATCTGGAAACAGCCTAAGTGACCATCAATAGATGAATGGATAAAAGAGCCGTGGTACATTTATACAATGGCATACTACACAGGAGTTTAAAAAAAAAAAGAAGGAAATCTTACTTTTTTGCAACAGCATGGATCGGCCTGGAAAATATTATGCTAAGTGAAATAATTCAATCAGAGAAAGACAAATACCATATGATCTCACTTATATGTGAAATCTAATGAACAAAATAATTTAACAAACAAAATAGAAACACAACCATAAGTACATGGAACAGACTGACAGCTGTCAGAAGGGAAGAGTTTAGGGGCTGGATGAAAAAAGGTGAATGGATTAAGCAAAAAAATATATATGATACACAGACATGGACAACAGTGTGTTGATACTAGAGGGAACAAGGGTGGGAGGAAGTAGAAGTGGGAAAAGGGGGGATAAATGGGGACAGAAAGAGACTTGACTTTGTGTGATGCGCGCATGATGTACAATGCAGATGATGTTTTATTGAGTTGTACACTTGAAAACTGTATATTTCTATTAAACAATGTCATCCCAATAAATTCAACTTAAAAAAAAGAAACTCACCCCTGCTCCTACAATTAGGCTAAGACATACCAAATAACCACCAACAGACTGTGTACAAATTAGGCAGGTGCAAGAACATGAAGAGAAACTCTCTCTGAGGCCCTGGTGCAGAGTGAAGGGTTAAAGTGATGGCAGAGCAGGAATATTGAGAAAAACTAGCAAACCACTCCCCACCACAAGCACCAGGTAATGCTAGAGGAATCTGAAGCCAGTGGTGACCTGAAGGTAATGATAGCAATAACAAACTTGAATCCAACTCAATGTCTGACAAGACTGACTCTACACTGCCTACTCCCCTGCTCTCAGTAAAGGTCGAGAAAAACAGGCATGCCTGTTTTCAGGTGAAAAAAAACAAAAAAACAAAAACTGTTTACTTCAATCTGCATTATTCTTACATGTAATGTTCAGCATTCAAGCAAAAATTACTAGACACACAAAAAAGAAGAAAAAAAATCCACTATTAAGAGAAAGAGCAATCAATAAAACCAGATTACCTCATCTGCTTAGAGATTCAGACACTAATGAGGAAAGGTATAAAGTTTGATCATCTGATAAATGGTTTATCTTCACTTTGTTGTTAGTCACCGACTATACCTAGTATCATAGCTAAAGATACTGTAAATCCATTCCACTGACAGTATACTATCTTCATACATATAGTATCATACATTCATTTACTTAACTATTATTGACTACTAAAACTAAGGTACTAGCAGTATGGTGGTTACCAGAGAGGAGGGGGAGGAGGGAGAACAAAGAGGATATAGGGGGTCAAATATATGATGACAGAAAGAGACTAGACTTGGGGTGGTGAGCACACAATGCAATATACAGATGATGTATTAGGAAACTGTACACCTGAAATTTATATAATGTTATTAACCAATGCTACCCCAATAAATTTAATTTTTTAAAAAACTAAGATCTTAGTGATTTTGCTTACCAATTGACTCTTTAGAGTAAGAAGAGATTAGGTGCTTGCTTCCCTGTATTCATGTGCTGAGACAGGTGCAGAGCAAAAAATTAAGCCTTAATTTACAGCCTAGTGTTCATTCTATTCCAAAATACTCTCTACACTCCTGAAATGAGTGGCTTCACCAAGAACAACCTCTTCATGACATGTTGGTACCTCACCTATAACTCGGCCGAGCCAGTCAGAAGAAATGTTGAGAAGAATCTTCTCTATCAGCTTTGATCCCACATGGATGCAAACCTTATAGATTCCATCAACTATGGTCATTGAAGCTGGCCTACAAAAGAATACATAGCACATGACTTTCAAAAGATTTTCACATTTTAAAAAATGCATAAATGCAATATAATTTCAAAAAGCACTGGGTTTTTATGCAGGGTTAATTTTAATTTCTAAAATAATATTTCAGAATATCCTAAAAATAAGAGAAGGGCTTTTTAAAAAGAGTTTCCAATTATAAAGTAATAAACTAGATTTATTCCATATTCATTTTAAAATTTCAGATTGTAATACAAGAAAACATTATTTTACACTGTTGTGTAAATTATTTTTTGAAATACAATAAAGATGATAACCACATATTTCAGAATCACAACTTCAAGTTATTTTTTCCACTGTACTCTTTGCTATCAAAAACAAACTCTTTGGCATGTCACTAAATAGGGAAGCAGATAAATAATTTTCAGTATATCATAAAATAGTATATGTGCTGTTAAAAAGAATGAGGAGATTTATAAGTGCTATTGGGAAGGCACACCATGATATGCTCTAAGGAACAAATAATATGAACAAACTATGAATAGTTAAATATTATTACTCTATGTACTTTTGAAGAAAGGAATATACATGTGCTTGTATGAGCATAATAAATTACTGGTAGAATATGCAAAAACTTCTAACATACATGGAAGTAGCATTGACAGTGGAGGGGATGGATAGGGAAGAAGACCTTTACTTTTTGTTTTACTCCTGCCTCTGTAGTTTGCGTTTTTACTATGGTATGTCTTACCTTTTATAAAAAATAAATTAAGTTTAAATTTTTTAAATAAATTAATTTTTAAAAATAAATTGAGAACAGAATTTAGAAATAGACTCACGAATATAGGGGAACTTAGTGTAACAGGTAACACAATGCTGATTTTCCCTCCAAAAACCTACTGCTCCCTTTACCCAGGTCCTTTCCTCTTCTTCATTCTACAGTCTTGCCCCAGGCTCTCTCTCTTACTCCATTCTTCATTTCATATATATAAAATATAAGACCTCCAGGAAGCTGAGCTAACACAGCCCCTCTATACGAAACTGAACTTTTGAACTGGACGAAGGCACAAATAGCTCTATCATGATACAATTCCTAGAACTAACCCTATATCACTAAACTATTAAGAAATGAAATTTTCACCTTGCAAAAGACATAAACAATTAATCATATAGCATAGTCTGCTTGCCAGCACCAATCACAGCTCTTTCAAAATAATTTGTGTAATCTCTTTAGTAGGCTGCTTTTTCTGTCTTTATAAACTCTGTCCCTTTCTTTTCCTTCTTGGAACACTTTTGGTTTTCTACCCCAAACAGTGTCTACAAAATTGCAATTCCTAAAAGACCCCCAAACAAACCTTTGTTTGCCTTGCTGTTCTTGGTCAAAATTGACTGACAGCATACACTAGTGAATAAGAAAGATCTGGTTCCTTCACTTGAGAAACATGAGTTTAGTGAGGTAGAAAGACAAGTTTTTTGGCAATGATACCAAGATGTTTCAATGGGGACATAATAGTCTTTTCAACGAATAATTTACTGAATATTCACATGCAAAAGAATTAAGTTGGACTCCTTCCTTACATCACACAAAAAAATTAAAAACAAATCTTATACGTAAGAGTTAAAACTATACAATTCTTAGAAGAAAATATAGGAGTAAATCTCTATGATCTTGGCTTATAAACAATACCTTTCTTAAATATACCAACCAAAAAGCACAGGCAACAAAAAGAAAAAACAGGTAATAAAAAGTGTTGGCAAGGGTGTGGAGAAACTGCAGACTTCGTACATGGCTGATGAGAATGTAAAACTGTGTAGTAGTTTTGAAAACAGTGTGGCAGTTTCTCAAAAATAAGACATAGTTGTCAGACGACCCAGCAATTCTACTCCTGAGTACATACCCAAGAGAAATGAAAACATATATCCACACAATAATTTGTACATGAATGGTCACATCAGCATCATTTATAATGGCCGAAATGTGGGAACAATCCAAAAGCTGAGTTGGGGGGAAGGAGAGATGAGAAGTGACTGCTAAGGGGCCTTTGGGGGCGGGGGTGATTAAAATGTCCTAAAATTGGTATTGAGTGCTATTTTGTAAAGGCATATAATTTATAAGATAAAAAGAAAAAGATTACCCAAGAATTTGAACTTGAAAAACAATGTGTTTTTCACTGAATTGGTTAGTCTTTTATCATAGCACATTTGGGATTCTTATTTCCTAATGTGAATTTGGGGAAAATTGAAGTACAGAAAGGTAAAATGCCTTACTCCCTTCCACAACTCAAAGATCAGATCATATAATACTTTTAACCTTTAAATTTCAATTATTTGTTAAGGTGGGGGACTGAGATTCTTCATTTAGATCTTAGTTGAAAGTGTAAACCAAGTAAAAATTTTCTTTAGGATAGCTTCTTCAAGACAATCAACTCTCCCAATTACCACTTTTAAAAATCCTGTTATGATTACTGAGCAAGTTTTGCTTTACTAAATACCTTTAAATCACTCAGGAGAAATTTTGTACTCTTGTATTAGCTCTAATTAGTGCTCATTAGAAAATAAGACTTGATATATGTTATTTTTTTGTCATTTCCAGTCCCATAAAAATAAATATTTTCCATCTGATTGGCTTGCTTAATTGCCTTACCTGTAGTATATTTTCTTCATAGTACATGGCAAGCAGCTAAAACACTGTTTGTAGATCTTGTTCTCATCCATTTCTAGTTCCAATCCACATTTTGCACAGCCAGTATACGTAATGTTGGGAAGATAAGAGAAAATGCTCTTCAGGGAACTATGAGCATTTAAAACTATTTTCCGATCTGCTGTAATACTAAACACTAGCTCTAAAATCTGGGCTTTGATTAGAATCACTCCTATAAAAGACAGACAAAAAATATTATAAATTATAGGACCAAAATTATCATTTACAAACATGGTTAATTATGTACTTGATTTACAGTTTCTTATTGTGAAGGATACACCCAAGATCTTGTCCTTGGGTGTTTAGATCTTGGTCTTCTCTTCTTCACTCTTCCTAAATAATCTCACTCACTTACAGCTTTAGTATTGACCCTAGAATGTAAGGGGTGATCTGCCAGCAATTTAGAGTGAAGATTTATTTGGTTAATTTGGCTGAACAGGTGGATATTTTCTTTCTTCTTCTGTCCTCTGGAATCATGCAAAATAAGTTTAATCCTTCTTTTAGCAGAAATCCCTTCAAACACTTGAAACTAGCTAACATCTCCTCTCTCCTTTCCCTCTCTTCTGTCTTTTTAAAATTATTATTGATTACAGAGAGAGACAGACAGAGAAAGACATCAATTTGTTGTTACACTTATTTACGCATTCATTGGTTGATTCTTGTATGTGCTCTGACCAGGGATCAAACCCACAACCTTGGTGTATGGGATGATGCTATAACCAACTGAGCTACCCAGCCAGGGCCTCTTCTGTGTTTTTAATTGATCATCATCAAAAGCCAAATAGGAGGTTAAGTTATCCTTCTAGTCTCTATTTTTTCTGAAAGTAATATACCACTAACTTAACCTCATTTTAAACTTTCTTTTTCAATTTCTTCCCCATCATCACCCATGCTCTGGGTGTTGGTGATATAGCCACATTAGCGCTGAGAGTCCTCAATTTATTAAAATGTGTGTCTCACCAGGAACCTCAAGCATGTTCATTCCCTACTCACTGGCTCATGCACTCACCTATTAAAAAGAAAAAGAAAAAAAGAAAAACTGAGTATCTTTTATTTGCCAGGTATTATTTTTTCTAATTTATCTTTGCCTTATTGTATACTAGTGAGGTCTATGAGTTTATCTGAGCGTTCTTCCCCCTTCCCTCCATATTCAGCTTAAAGCCTTCTTAAAGCTTTTTTAAAGCCTTTTTTAAAGCATTTGTTCTTCTTCATCCTTCTAGTAGGTAGTACACTCCAGGTCAAGAACTCACCACTCTGGTGTCCTAATCTCTTTTCTGATTACCTCTTTGAGTCCCATTAATGGTGATTTTCCTTTTCCTAAGTCCTTCAGTTTGTTTTAGTCTTTTAGCACCTAAAGATTGTTTTATCATGTCTGCCAATCATGTCATATGTCCCTACATGAATTACAAGAGTGTACAGTGGTCAACATATCTAATAAACTATAGCAGATAGACTCTAGTTCATACCTTTCCACACACATGTAGAGTCACTAAGAAACTATTTAATGAAAGAATTTAATAATTATAGAAGAATGTTAATAACTCATAACATTTTGTAAATTTAGACACCTCTTTTAAAAAACTTAAAGCTGATAATGAATGTGGACTCTGCTTTCAAGAGGAATACAGCCTCCTGGGCACTGATATTCTACTGATGACAGGATGAGGTGCTGAGGAAGCATCTTCATTTCTTTACAAGTAGTCAGGAACAACTCTATCACTCTCTGGTTTTTGTTAAGCTTTGTTTAAAAAGCAAACCTTCTTAGGAAATTCTCCCATGTTGATCTCCCTTTCTTCTTCCTTTTATTTAAATGTGAAATAGGTTAGGAATAACTTGCTTGTACTTCCACGTGCTCTCTCCATTTCTGTCTTAAAAACACATAAACAATGATAGAAACTATGAAGTCAATCCTCGTAGTTGAAAATAAAGAAAAAGAAAATGGCTAAAAGGGCCTCTCTGAACACAACCTACCAGGGACTGATTGTAATAGTACAAAGTTTTTGAATGGTTTCCCAATAGATAGCATAGCTCCAGGGTTTGCAGAATACTTCCAATTACCAGCCTCATCTCCAAAACTGGTGGGGCTATATATCCTTGGTATCGTTAATCATCAAAGCTGTGACCACCTATTCTGTTGATTTTTTTATTTTTAAATCTAATTCTAGATCATCAGTCCCAGCAGGTAACTTATGTAAGTAGGAGATAAGAGAGTTGACTTCTCCATGACACCAAATTGAATGGAGTTCCTCCACTGCCTGTGGCATTCCTTCTTTCAGTGATCAACTCCATAAGCTTGTGGGGACTTGAGAGGTGAGGGGACCGGCGGGACCCACAAATATGAAGCTGTTTTAGGAACTTATGTAACACTACAATATTACTCAAGATTTCACCAGTTAGTATAAATTTAGAGTCTTCTGTGGCTACAAGCAACTTGCTTCCATTTCTGAAAGCTGTATAAAAGTTTAACAGTAGAAAAATTGTGAATTTTCTATCATTTGTGTTATCTTCTAGAAATATTAATTTTAAATTAACTATTAGTATTAATAAATGTTTCAATGCAGAAGTGAGTATATGGTGTTCTTTGCTGAGTATAAATCTCTGTAATCCATTAAAAATTGGGTTTTTTGACAGGTGTTATTGTTTTGTTTTCTACTTGCATTCTCCTTAGCTTAGTTTTATGATGCTAATGTCTATAATCATATTTTGTAAAACACATATACATACCTACATGAATTAACACAACCTGTAAAATTTTATCTGGTATTTGACCAATGTAATATAAGAAATTAGATTCACACTCCCACCCTGTGATATAACAAAAACAAACATTTGGTCTTTGTCCCTAGTCCTAGACTCTAAAATCCCTTGGAATCTCCAGAGTGTTAAGAGTATCTTTTGAATGCTATTGAGATGACTAGGGGCCCATAGGTAGCTTCAGGATGGGGATTAGTCACCAGAAAGACCAAGGCATGATTAGAGGGTTGGAACTTTCAGCTCTACCCCACAACCTCTGAAAGTTTGAGTTAATCATCAATGGTTAATGATTTAATCAACTGTGCCTACAGAATGAATCCTTGATTAAAAACCTTAAATAACAAGGTTCAGGGAGTATACAGGGGTGCTGGGAGAATGGCGCACCTGAAGAGGGCATGGAAACTCCATGTCCATTCACCCATAACTTGCCCTGTGCATCTCTTCCATTTGGTCATTCCTGGGTTGTATCCTTTATAATAAACTGCTAAGTGTAAATAAAGTGTTCCTAAAGTCTATGAGCACTTCTAGTAAATTGCTGAACCTGAAAGGAGGGTGGGTGGTAGGAACACCCAACTTTGTAGCTGAGTTAGTATATGGGTAATATCTGGACTACATCTTGACTGAAAGAACTCCATCTCAGAGGCCTAAGTATGACTCCTTGCTTTCAGCGGAATTCCATAACCTAACCACATCCTTAAAGGAAAGAATGTACAATGAAAACATCCTTTCTTAACACCATATTCTGCAATAGTTTTTTTAATCAACTAAATAATAACTAAAATGGGTGCACAAACATTATTTTTCAGGTCCTTTGAGTGGTCCACTGACCATGGAAAACACCTTGTGACTACCCAGGGATAAACTGCCTCCTGATGATGATCATGGGACAATTGGCCTCATCCTTATTCCCAAGCCCTACACCTACTTCGAGGCCTCTATATAAGCCACCCACAAGAACCGCCTGGGAAGTTTGACTTCTCTTTTCTGGTAAACTCCCTTGTACATAAGTTCTTTTCAAAAAACTCTATCTGCTTGATCTTGTACTGAGTTCAGCACTCACTTCTATGACATGGAGATGCAAGAATCTGGCATTCAAGGTTTGCTGACACAGCCAAGTTAGGATATGCCCAAGATACAACACAGAATGTGGGTATCCCAGGCACCTAATACTTGTGACTGGCATCTGAAGTAAGGACAATTTTGTGGGGCTGAGCTCTTAAACCTGTGGAGTCTGACACCAACTCCAGGTAGGTAGTGTCAAATTGAATTGTACGACATCCAGTTGGCGTCCAGAGAGTTGGAGAACTGGCTATTAGGATGGGAAAGTAAAATCCATACATTCAGTGTCAGAAGTATTACGTATAAAAACAGTTCAGACACTTGAAACAACTAAAAAAGCAAACAAAGTATATGAAACAATTCTCAAGGCCTTGTATATTAGGCATCAAAGGACAGTGACCTTTAAGAGACTGAATCCGGTGGCTGCCGCAGCTTACAGACAAGAGTTTCCTGGCTATGGTGCAGATAGGGGGAGCCCAGCAGAACCTGACAGCTTCCTTGAATTGAGAGGGGAAAGAATTTTGATGTGGAAGGCTAATGTGGCTAGAGTTCTTGGGTCAGGACAGTAGACAGACGAGAGTTGCAAAAAGAGAGCGCTACAGAGGGTCCCCCTGGAGAATTCAACTGAGTATTTACCAGTTTTTGTGACCAGAGGCCAAGGAAAGAGCCATCTGATAGGATTATTGGAAACAATTCCCTAAAGCTTGCATGAAGTCAGGAAAAATGCATTTTCCCACCAACTACAGTGGAAAATCTCATAATCCTTAGGGCATTGGATAGAGAACTCAGAAGCTATACTTAGAGGGAAATTTATGGCACTAAACACCTACATTGGAAAAAAAGGAAAAGTCTCATATCAATGACCTCAATTTGCACTTAATAAATGAGAAAAAGTGAAATCCAAGAAAGTAGAAGAAAGGAAATAATAATGATCAGACCAGAAATCAATGAAATAGAACACAGGAAAATAGGAAAAAATCAATGAGAAGATCAATAAAATTAATAAACCTATAGCCAAATTAACCAGGAAAAAAAAGCTAGAAGACATAAATTAGCAATATTAGGTAATACCAATATCACTAAAGATGGTACAACCACTTTGTAAAACAGTATGGTGGTTTCTTAAAAAGTTAAACATAAACCATATAATCCAGCTATTTATTCGACTCCTAAATATTTACTCATGAGAAAAGAAAGACTATGTCCATATAATGCCTTATACATGAACATTTATAGAAGCTTTATTTATAACAGCCAAGAAATGGAAACAACTCAAATGTCAATCAACACATGAACAGATTTTTAAAATCTTAATATATCTGTAGAGTAGAAAAAGGCGCCCTGGCTGGTGTAGCTCAGTGGATTGAGCGTCGGCCTGCGAACCAAAGGGTCACCGGTTCAATTCCCCAGCAAGGGCACATGTCTGGGTTGCGGGCCAGGTCCCCAGTAGGGGGCACATGAGAGGCAACCACACATTAATGTTTCTCTCCCTCTCTTTCTCCCTCCCTTTCCCTCTGTCTAAAAATAAAATAAATAAAGTTTAAAAAAATACATTTAAGAAAAAGGAATAAACTGCTGATATGCAGGGCAGCAGGGACATCCCAAAAGAATTTCCGAAGTTAAAGATGCCAAACAAAATAGTGTACATACTGTATGATTCCAGGCATATCAAATCATAGAAAATTCAAACTAATCCCTAGTGTTAGAAAGCAGGTTGAAAACATGAACTTCTAGTAATTATACACAAAATAATTTTAAGTGATCTCTAATAATTACAAGTTAACCTCAAAAGATTGTAGGCAAAAAGCTAACATTATGCCAATATCTGGTTCAGATATTTACAGAGATCTATATTTCAAATGATAGCTTCTTTACTTCTATTAAAACTAGCAATATCACCCTGACCTGCTTGGCTTAGTTTGTTGGATGTCATACTGCAAAGCCAAAGGTCACCAGTTTGATCCCCAGTCAGGGCACATACCTACGTTGCATGCTTGGGTTTGGTCCCTGGTTGGGGCACATGGGAGAAGCAACTGATAGATGTTTCTCTCGCACATCGATGTTTCTCTCCCTCTTTCTCTCTCCCTTCCCCTCTCTCTAAAAATAAATAAAATCTTAAAACTAGCAATATCTTATATATTTAAAAATCTCACCTGAACATTTATCCTCCAGGTGTGTTGCTAAATCTGACATCTTCACAAAAGACGGCATGTTTTTTTGAAATTTTGCTTTAAACGTAATTGCTCTTATATCATCATCAAACAGGCACTCACAGGATGACCAAGGTGTTGTATGCAATTCTAAGTTTTCTAGGATGCAATTGCGCTGAACGAAAAGGTATTTAAATTCCCAAATATAATCTTAAACAAACAAATAAAAACAAAAATTTATCAAAAAGGAAATAATTTTGGTTCAGAATCAGATTAAACAGATTGGCCTGATTTAATCAGTTAAATACAACTTTTATCACAATAAGGAATTTGGGTATAAAGGGACAAAATATGAATGTATTAAGGCAACAGTAAGGATCCTAGAGATGATTTTAATAAAAAATTTTTTCTGAAGATTTCTTGGTCTCAACAGTCATAATTTATTATAACCAACTGCTTTTCAGAGTAGCAAATTTTTCATTTTGATATCTACAGGCAAAGATAATATAATAAGGACATAGAAATACATACACGTCTGCCATAATCAATATCTCCAATTGATTTTCAATTACCTTAGTTTTCTTGTATTGCTAAATTTTTCCAGAACAAAAAAGTATTTAGATACAGGTGTACATATTTTTAATTCCCTCAGTAATAATTCTAATTCTTAAAACCACAATAGCACAGAACTTTTTGCCAAATAACCATATTCTATATTAATAAATTCAACTTTATTAATAAAGCAAAAAGAGGTCTCTTAGCACTAAGTTCTCAATAATAAAAGCTTTCTTTTTAGTTTTGTACTTCAGGTCAATATCTAATTCACACCCCCCACCTGCTTCCTTAGTTTCTTTCATTTGACAGGGTTTTTCTTTTTCAGAGAATTTTAGAACAAGTCAGTATATCTGTATAAATATTGCATCATTAGGTAGAACTAAAGTAGATATGCTCCAAATTGCTGCTTAAAACCAATCAATATTTTTAAAATAGCTTTGTCTTATTACAAAATACACAGATAAACTAAGTAAATAGCAGCCATAATCTCAATAGCCCAAAATAAAGTTAACATTTGTTTTCAATTTGTTTCATTTTTACTTACCATGTCAAATATATTTTTACATGTTATTAAGTATTACTCCACATTATTTTAAAATCTGTATAATATGCCATTGCACAAGTAAACCAAAATCTTTAAAATTATTATAGCAATCCTCTATTTTCAGGCTTGTTGGTTTTTTACTTTTCACTATTATAAATAGTACTATGATAAATATGTTTTTAGCTACACCTTTATGCATAGTCATAATGAATTTCTATAAGTGTAATTATTAGACCAAAGGTATTCCAAATTCTAAGGTTTTCATATGGATTATCAACTGTCCTCAAGAAAGGTTTTGCCAATTTACATTTCTGATAGTTTATAAGAGTGACTGTCTCCCTGTAACTTCTCTATTAATTTCTTAGGAAAAAATCACCTATCATTATTTTATTTGTGTCTTCAGTTATTAGAATAAATTTTTCTTAAATCTATTGGTTGTTTCCTCTTTGGGGACTTGCCTGTTCATATATCTGTTAACCATTCATCCTCATAGATCTTTGACTTTTGCTTATAGCATTATTTTCTGACAAAATGAAACTTTTTTCTGGGTTTTCACTTGTATTTTAAGTTTGTATATAGTGATTTTTATATTAATATATAGTATAGTAGTTTTTGTTGCTGCATTTTATTCAACTTCATAACTCTGGATTCCAAGTAAGTTTGCTTTATTTTCTTCTACTACTCTTTGTTTCTTTTTAAAAACATATTCAATCTCTACTGCATCTGTAATTTATTTTGGCACAAATATGAAGTATAAATTTAATTTTATTTTTTCCTGAAATTTTTAACTAGATATTCCAAACATTACCTAAATAGAAAAAAGTTCACTTTTATTTTCTAATTATAACATAAAATATTTATTGTATAATATTTAGATAGTTAAAGAAAAGGGAATTAACAGGTGACATAAGATTGGCTATGCTTTAATAAGCTGGAAATGGTACTCTATATGTGTTTGAACTTTTTCATACTAAAAGGTTTAAAAAATAAATGCAGATTCACAAACACATAAAATTAAAACTAAAGGTATGAAGAAAAAATAAAAACCATATAATATTAATATACAGAGGTAGCCACTGCTAGCATTTTTGTTCTATATTTCCAGATTTTTAAGTGTAACTACATATTTATATATCCACCTTTATTAAAATGGTTTCCACATGAAGTTTTATTATCCACTTTTTAAACTAAATAATATATCACATACAGCTCTCCAGGCTGGTGAACATACATGTATTTGGTAGTGAATACCTCTGTTTGCCACCCAGAACACAAATCACCTGCTTTAAGTGTTCCCACACCCTCTGAAATGAGCTCAGGCATTCCTATTTCTACTTTTCAATCCAGTCCTCCAGGTCAGAGCTGATTGAATCAAATTCCATCTGGGCAATCAGATTCTCTTTGCTGGGAATTTGTAAATGCGACTGATCTCATAAAAATATCTGGTTGGTCAAAAAGTTCATTTGGTTTTTTCCGTAAGATGGCTCTAGTAGTGCTTAGTTGTCTTTAACTTCATTCAAAACAATTTTGTTAGACTGTATTGTGACAGCTGTCCTATCATGGTGCATTAAAAAAAAAACTTATCAAAATTGGTGAATTTTTGTGTAGCCATTTTAATATTGTAGAAAGAAGAAAATACACATTTTTGGCATATTATGCTTTATTATTTCAAGAAAAGTAAAAATGCAACTGAAACGCAAAAAAAAGATTTGTGCAGTGTACAGAGGTGCTGTGACTGATTGAATGTGTGAAAAGTGTTTTGCGAAGTGCTGTGCTGGAGACTTCCTGCTGTATGATGCTCCACGGCCAGGTAGACCAGTTGAAGTTGATAGCAATCAAACTGAGACATTAATTGAGAACAATCAACATTATACCATGAGGAAGAAAGCTGACATACTCAAAATATCCAAATCAATAGTTATTGGTGAAAATGAAAAATGTGTCTTTTATTTTACAGGAGGAAAAAAGCATACAGACTTTTTGCCCAACCCCAAAAAAGTAAAATCAGGAGCTACAAAGTAACTATCTGCTTTCCACATGGTTGAGAAGCAGAAAAAGTCTGCATTGAATGAAAAAAGCAGATACATGGAGAAGTTGCCTGGGACCCACAAAGCTTTTCAGCTCCTATTTCCACGTCCCTCGGAAACCCATAAGCCCTCTTGCCTTATATATGAGATACTCCTGCACACTTCAAATATAACCCGCTTGATCGTTTAAGTTAACCAAAGGAGAGTTCTAGTTCTAATTATAAGCCCTCAGTGCCTAAGTTTAAATATAATTTCTTAATACACCCAGGGATTGTAAAACCTTCATGTGCATGAATATTTTAACTTTACATTTTCTTCCTATAACTCGAAACAAGCGGTTATTTCCTCCTCAAACTTCAGTCTCTTTCTCCTTGACAGTGGGAATTTTGAAAGGTTACCTGATCTGTATTTTATTCTTCATCCATTCATTTACAAAGAAAATATTTCCTAGGGCGGGCATAGTGCTGTGTAATGGTGATACAATGGTGAACAAGCTAGTCATAGACTTTACAATCTACTGAGAAAATTAGTTAATTATTACATAAGCCGACAGGCTAGATAATCCATTGTATTAAGTGGCACAAATGGAATACAAAAAAATGACCTGATAGAGTGGTTATGTATTTACATGTAGGAGGCCTCCCAAAGGATATCAAATTGGAGCTGAGAGATGAAGGAGCCATGCATGTGGGAGAGTTGGGAGGAATAGTACTCTAGGCAGCGGAAACATGTAAATCCAAGATACTGAAGGAGGAAAAGGACTGGCATGTTCAAGTAACAGAAGGGAGTCACATGCAGTTAAGCAAGTCTGAGGGAGAATGGTATTGAAACAATCTGTGATACATTTCTATATTGACTCATGAATTAAGGGTGTGAATGGGGGAAAAAGCCAGAATCAGATTTCTGATCAAGATGGCAATGTAGATAAATGCAGTACTTGCATCTTCCCACAACCATATCAAAATTACAACTAAAGTACAGAACACGCATCATTCAAAATTCACCCGCCTGAAGTTAGGTGAATAGAAGTCTTACAATAGGGGTTTAAAGAAGAAGCCACACCACCCTGGCCGAGTGGCTCAGCTGGTTGGAGCATTGTTCCATACACCAAAAAAAAAGGTTGTGGGTTCAATCCCCTGTCAGGCCACATACCTAGGTTGTGGGTTCAATCCCTAGTTGGGGCACTTGAGGGAGGCAGCAAATTGATGTTTCTCTCTCTCTCTCTCTCTCTCTCTCTCTCAAAATCAATCAATCAACCAATCAATAAACATACACTTGGGTGAGGATTTAAAAAAAAGAAAGCCACACCGAGCCTGATACAGAGGGTAGAGACACAAAACAGGCTGCTCCCACACCCACATGTGGTAAATAAAAATCAGGAAGGATATCTCAACTGCAGAGTTCCCCTTTGAAAAGCAAGGGGTCGTAGGCCCACACCAGGCTCCCCAGTTCAGGGTTCCAGTGCCTGGAAGAGAGGCCTCAGAGACAGTATACCTACTGGCAGCTTCAGACTACATCGGAGCACCACCCCACTACCTCCAGAGCTAGACGCTCAAGCAGTGGACTCAGTGAGCACCAGAGCCATGCTGAAGTAAGTCCTGCTCTGTGGAGTGGACCCCTGTACCGCTCATCCTCCATGGTGGTCACAGCCAGTGTTCACGGCTGATCAGACTGGGGGTAAATCCCTCTCACTGACATGTTGACAGCAATCAAGGTTCAACTACAACAGGAGGGTGTACACAGCCTACACAAAGGTGGGGGGTGCACTTGGAATGCCCAGCTTGAGTGATCAGGGAGGCTGTGCCACTAGACCCTACAAGACACCAACTACATTATGCCCTCTACCAAACCCAGAAGACACAGCAGCTCTATGTTACACATAGAAACAAACACAGGACAGCTGCCAAAATGAGGAGACAAAGAAAGAACAGAAAAAAAAAACTGAACAAAGTGGACATAAGCAATCTACTAGATGCAGAATACAAAACACTGGTTATAAGGGTGCTCAATGAACTTAGGGGAAGAGCAGTTGAAATTAGAACTTCAATAGGATAAACAAGGACATGGAAACCATAAAAAAGAACCAGTCAGAAATGAAGGATACACTAACTGAAATGAAGAATAATTTACAGGAATCAACGGTAGAGTAGATGAAGCCTCTGGGACAACTTCAAGCACACCAACATTAGCATCATGGGAGCACTGGAGGAAAAGAGAGCAAGAAATTGAAAACCTATATGAAAAAATTATGACAGGAAACTCCCCTAACCTGATCAAGGAAATAGAGATACAAGTCCAGTGGAGTGCATAGAGTCCCAAACAAGAACCCACAGAGGCCCAAACCAATACACATCATAATTAAATTTAATATTCTTTATTGATTTTTTTTTAGAAAGAGAGAGGAAGGGAGAGAGAGAGCCATCGATTTGTTGTTCTATGTATTTATGCATTTACTGGTTGCTTCTCGTATGTGCCCTTGTGACAGGATAGTAAAAAGTTAGGAAAATTCCAGAGCAAGTGGAATGAGGAAGCTGAGACAAGAGAATTAAACAAAGCCAAACAGTTTGAGCAAATTACAGCCAGCCGGTGAATCACAAAACCCTATCTCCCATAATCAAGGACACATGAGAGCTAATGGTTTATACCTCTCCTTCCTCACCAAAGAATACACAGCTTAAATACCCTGGTCTGGGAAACAGAGAATAGAGACCCAATTAATTTCACTTGTGCCAGCTAAACCCAAGGACAAATGAAGTCAGGGGAACAAATAACAAAAACCCCATTAGAAGCCAGGCAGACCCAAGATAAAAGTAAAACAGTATAGCAGATCAAATAATATTCCAAACCCTCCCCTGTGCACACCTTTTGACCTATCAGCAAATTAAAAATGCACCTGGAAAACTGGTGCGTGTTCTACTGAAATCCTCCCCTAAGATTTTCACCTGCAGAAGAAAGATAAAAAGCCCTCAGGACAAATACTCGGGGTAGTCTTGCTCTAGAGCTCACCCATGCTCCTCCCTGGGTATGAATTGTTTACTTCCTCCTGAACTCTAAGGGTCCCCATGAGACTTGCAGCCAGGGGAGCAGAGAGCAATGGCAGCTCAACCCAGGCTTATCCTCTGATCCTGTGTCCCAGGCCCCCTTTTTCTCTGACTTCCCAGTGAGCTAAAAGCAGCCCCACCTTGGCTCACTTCTGTCTCTGTGACTTTCCTTCCCAGTGAGCTAACAGGATCCCTGCCTTGGCTCACTCCTTTCCTATAACATTTCTAGGGAGCCAAAGCTGAGCACTGCCTAGGATCTCTCCTGTTACTCTCCTCTTACTTCCTCTACCCTAAGTCCTTCCTTTGTTTCAATGTCCCCAGCCTTAATAAATGTACTCTCAAATTCACTTTTACTCATGCTGTAATCCTCCTGATACAAAGTCAACAACCCACACGCTACAGGCTGGCCTGAGGCAGACCCACTCCAAGCCAGTTCCTGTCAGATAACACCCTGATGAGGGATTGAACCTGAAACCTTGGTGTACTGGAATGACACTCTAACCAACTGAGATACCTACCCAGGGAGGCCCAACCCTTCATAATTAAAATGCCAAAGGTTAAAGACAAAGAGAAAATCTTAAAGACAAGGGAGATGTCAGCTGACTTCTCAACAGAAACTTTGCAGACTGGAGGGACTGGCAAAAAAATATTCAAAGTGATGAAAAGCAAACGCATACAACCAAGATTACTGTACCCAGCAAAGCTATCATTTAGAATTGAAGGACAGAGAGAGTTTCCCATACAAGCAAAAGCTAAAGGAGTTCATCACCGTCAAACCAGTATTACATGAAATGTTAAAGGATCTTCTTTAGGAAGAAGGAAAAAAAAGATCAAAAATAAAAACAATAAAATGGCAAGAAGTACATACCTATCAACAATTGAATCTAAAAAACAAAATAAATGAACAAGCAGAACAGAAACAGACTCATAGATACAGAGAACATTTTGATGGCTGCCAGTTGGGAGGGGAGTTGAGGGAATGGGTGAAAAAGGTGAAGGGAATAAGACGTACAGATTGGTTGTTACAGAAGAGTTATGGAGGTGTGAAGTACAGCATAGGGAATATTCTAATAACCATGTATGGTATTAGATGGGTGCAAGATTTATTGGGTGATCACTTAGTAATTTGTGTAATGTCTAATCAGCAGGGTCTAGCCTGAAACTAATACAATATTGTATGTGAACTGTAATTAAAGAATAAAAAAATGATTTAAATTTTTGAAAAAGGTGTGAATGAATTTCAAACCTCCATGCATACATAACTATGATTTTGCATTAAGTATAACCAGAGATATTGGGATTATTTGCATTTACTCTGCGCTTAATCAGTAATGTCATGAGAGTACTTTATTATGATGTTATTGTTTAAATGTTAGACTTCTATTAAATTACTTCAGGAGTATATTACATTGGAATGGCATTTAGTTCTGAACAGCTTATTTTATGTGTTCCCAATAACTCTTAAAAAGTGTAATTTAGGTCCCTCGTCTACCCTCATTAAGACCCAAACTGTGACCAACGCTTGTTACATGTAAGGCATACGAAATGTGAACTTGGGATTTCTTATTATTCTTCCCCAAAACATCAGCTCTGCTATCTCCAGTATTCAATAATGACTGAATCAATAATGATCAATATAACTCTTTCTGATTATATCACCTAAATGTGAGTTTTTTTAAATCCCTTGGAACAAGTAAAACCAGTGCCCAATATAAAGGAAAGTTAATAGAGAATGCTTCAAGAAATGATAAATAAATAGATAGAATGCTAAAAATTTCTGAAAGTAGAAATCACTTACTTCGATGACCATTTGAAACTGGTACTCTGATTTTTAAAAGAATAATCTTAAGGTATTGAGGTGGATATTAAAACTTTAAAAAGATGGTTATTACTAAAGTAAGCAAAATGAATCAATAAAGAACTACATCTTAATTACTGAATTCCTAAATTTTCAATATTAAACTAAATACTATAGAATTGTCTTGAGACAGCTATAATTTCTCTTTTATTAACAAAATAGCTATTCATTTTTAAAAGAATATTTATATTAAGTATGGAGCAATCTGCTTTACTATAGCTTCATTAGAATTGGCATAATACCTTTGACCTACATTTTGATCAATGTGCACTAGGCTCATGCTTCTGGCTATGGAAATGGTGGTCAATAATGATGGTTAGTCTATCATTGACACATTTGTCAGATTTCTCAACCAAACAAATATTTGTCATTGTTTGATCCTAACATAAAAGTCAAAAATCAGACTTATCTCAAATACTAGTCAGAGGCTATTAATGATTAAGAGAGACAATGTGACAGATTTATCTTTAGGTAACTATTTTGTAGGTAGAAGTTCGAGAAGAGACATTAACTCTTCCAGGTAAAAAAGAATGGATCACACACTTAATCTCTGAATTAATTTAGCAGGGTAAAATAACTCATGAGCCACTAATTACAATATCTTTGACTGTTACAACTAAAGGATGTCATAATAACAAAAGGAAAATATACTATTTTACTGAAAAATCAATTCTATTTCATTCAATACATCATAAGTTACTAATTTATGCTTTAAAGAAAAATGTAATTGTGGGTCATATATTAAATATAAACATTCTACGGATGGCTAATAGTCTACACATTTAAAATAACTGGAATAAAAATATGGAACACAATAATTTATTAAACAGTGACACTGTAATTCAAAAGAGTTAATGCAGCTACCCTAATATCTACCTTATAACCAGAGAGAAGTTTATATTAGGGTACTTTGGCTGAATAAAAATTGTAGCAGCTTCTCCAAAATTAAATTTTTAAAGAACATTATCTGAAGGAGATAAGATCTTTGTAAAATGGTAAAGCAGCATACCTGAGGATAAATGGAAGCTTTTATTTTACCACCATTAATTTTATTTATTGATTACTTTTAAGAGTGTGTTCATTAAAGCTGGGGCAGTGAAACAAGAAAGTGCTGAGAGCAGAAGCAGCAACGGGGGAAGAGCCTAAGTAAGTGGTGGTCTGCTTTGGCTTTCCAGAAGCAGTATGGAAAAGAATGAGCCAAGGCGGGGCTGCTGTTAGCTCACTGAAAAGTCAGAGAAAAGGGGGCCTTGGAGACAAGTTAAGGAGGTTAGCCTGGGAGGAGCTGCTGCTGCCTGTTGCTGCCCTGGTTGCAAGTCTCATGGGGTCCCTTAGAGTTTAGGAGAGAAAAGATGCACCCCTGAGACGGATGAAAGGTGTGGGCATGCTCAAGAGAGAGCCCACTATAGAGGACTTTTTAGATTACTTGTTTACAGGAGATATAAAATTATAATGGAAGAAATCTGCTATTATAATAGAAGAATATTTAATCATGATCTCTTATATTTCAAATCTAATATAATCTCTTAAGTCATTTCATCTTAAGGTTCATAAACATTAATCATTTACCTAACTATAAATAGATTAAATGCTTTTTGTCTTACCTTTTTTCCTTTGAAGTTGAGGATACCAGGCTGCTCCACGACCCCATAACACAAGCACATAATGTTGACCTTTGGCTTGTTCCACCACTAACGTAACTTTCCTTTGCTTCTGTCCTCTATAACTATATAATGCCTCTGGAAAAGAAAAAGGAATATTTTAGTTACTCTGTCACATGTGATACCATTTTTTAATGTCTGATGATAAAGATATAAAGATAAACAAATTGTACACTAAGGTCTTATATCTTAATTATTTTGTAATCTAAAATTAAGGAGGTGCCTAAAATGAGTACCTGTCAGTATTGTGATATCAACGACTCTTAGTACAGCATGGACTAACATGTCAGGCTGAAGCTGCTCCAACTCTACAAATTCTATACTGTTCATTTTCTGAGGCCGCCTCTGAGGAAGATCTCTGAGATAGGAATGTTTTGAAGATATGTATGCCAGTAAGTCTTGAAGTACAACATCACTGACTATACTGGAATCTGAAAGAAAAAAAACAACACACACATGGGCCCAAGATGGCAAAATTACATTTTCTTTGACAACACACTATTTTCTTAGAACTGTATTTTATGTTGTAAAGTGTATTAAATATAAAACATGATTTCGTTTCTATAAAACATGCAGCTTATTCTTCTTGCTTGTTAGATCAGTTATTTAATCCATCAATCATCATGCAATTTAGATGTTTTTTTTTCCTGTCTCAAAATTCTTTCTAGTTTTTTATTGAGATATATTTTAATACAATAAAATGCACACATTTAAAATGTACAGACTGTTGAATTTTGCTGATTAAATTTTAATTTCCCTGAAGGAAAGGGAGGTATGGTTGAATATATGATTGATTGTTGACCAAATAAGGTCTTAGCAAAAAACACTTAAGTACTTATTAGAAAGCAGAGACTATTAACCAATTGCAGTAGGAAAAAAACCCAAATGATTCTTCTTTCCCTCCCTCAGTAACTTTCCCTCCCTCAGTAACATTCTCCCTGAAGTATTTCATATGCCACACTAAAGCCTCATTATTCACTCACTCATCAGTAGATCATCCATTATATGACAGGCATTATACCAGGTGCTAGAGATACAAAAACATATCAGATCATGATGCCAACACTGAAGGGATTATCAACCTAGTTAATAACAAACAATGGGATTAAAGTATAAAAGACATATGTAAGCATCACTAAGAATACACAAAAAGAATTTCCCAGGGAAGTTGAAAGGGGTTTTGTTGAGGGAATATTTGACCTAGGTTTTGGAAAAATGTCATTTTCTAGGTAGTAATTGAGGGTGGGGATATATTTCCAGGCAAAGAGAAGGGGTTTGCAATCCTTTAGGTACCACAGATACATAGTCTGATAAAGCGTACTGACTCATTATCAGAATAGTATTTTTATAATAGCTTTATTGAGCCATAATTAAGGTACATAAAATTCACCCTTTTAAAGTGTACAATTCAGTGCTTTTTTAGTATTTCACAAAGTTGTGCAACTATTACCATTATCTAATTTTAGAATATTTTTATTACAGAATAATATTTTAAATGCACAAAATGAAATAGGATTACAAAACCAATTATATGGACGTATAGTAATCAAAATATTTTAAAACTGTGAAATACTATATATGACTCATTAATACATTAAATAACAAGACGTAGCAGAATATGTAACACTACTATAATTTCAAAGTATGTCAAAGTATCATGGGTATAGATGATGTTCAAGTTATCTTCAACAGCTGTAATATGATCTGAATATCTATGTTTTCCATTGGTGAACAAATCACCAGAACTACTAATATTACTATAGATTGTTGCCTTATTCACAATGGGAGGAAATACTAATTTTCAGTTAGCAATTGGTAAAAATAAAGATGTAATGTCTTCCCTTCCAACTTTATGGACCGTTTAATGTAAAGGAATCAATTTTCACAGAAGAGAGAGTAGGCAGAACCTTTAGGAGACTAGTGGCCATCCATCAGGATATAAAGAGCATTGGGAACCAGGCAAGGTTGTAGGAAGAGGAAAAGGGTAATAGAGTTGGGAAATAGTTCAGAGGTAGAATCCAAGAAACAATTAGAGGTGAAGGGTAAAGAAAAGATTAAAGGTGACATTAGGATTTCTAGCACAGTTGAATGGACGGATAAAAACAAATGTTTTAATATTGTAAAATCTTGATACATGACATCTATTCTAATTAAGATTATTCAATTCCTAAATGAACTTTAGAAAGCAACAGTGATAGCACTAATAAAGATACTGAGAAACAGAGTAACAGAAAAGAATGTAGACAGTATGAAAGATGACTGAGAAAAAGAGAGGTAGAGTGGAGATAAGGATACCAAATATATCACAGCAAAACCCAACTCCAAATATCGCCTTCCACAGCTCCAATTTATTCACCAACTCTCCTGATTCCTCTTTCACAATATTTCCAGCACATCTGGAATCAGAAGAGCTGGGTTCAAATTCTGCCTTTGTCAATCAGCTCTCTGAACTTTTACATAATTTCTCTGGGCTTTATTCTTTGTTACAATATGGAACTACTTTAGGGGAAAAAAATCCCTTATCCCTGCTTCATAAAAATGTATACAGGAACTTCCGATTTTTTAGATTCCAAATAAAATAGTATAGTTTATAAATCATTGTATTAACCTTCGATCTACATATTTAATAATATTTGATTTAATAATAATGAAGATAAATTTATATCCTCACATTATCAGGGCTAGGTTTGTAAAATATGTAACACTTCACTATAATGAGAAAAGAAAAGTATAATATATTGATCAGAGGTAAGAATGTTCTCAAGATTTGTTACTACTTGTAAAAAAAGAAAGCTAAACAAATTGATTTATTCTTTCAAAAGGAAAACAACTGCAATATTCTCAAAGTATCAACTGATACTTTGAATATTTTTAGCTATTAACCTGTGAAAAAAGAGCAATATCAATTTCTATGTAAGTATAAAACCAAGTCTTTAAAGTAACCTCTCAAGGTAATCTAATTATAATTAGTTCAAAGTTCTACAAAGGTTCATGGTGTCTACAAAAAACTTTAAGCATCAGGTGTTCCACTGGATATTCTCCATTAGATTAGGTCCTAAAGTTTTTATGAAATTATTGAACTAGATCAGCCTTACTTGAATCTAGATCAGCCTTAAAACTGGAGCTATCTAGGGTATCTGTCTCCCAAATCCCTTGCAAAGCATCAGCATTCCATGTCATTTTCATTATTTCAAAATATTCCTTACCCTTCTATTGTATTACCATCTATAAAATGTCATGAATCTTACTTAAAGCCATTTAGCTCCTTGGAAATATGCTTTCCAAGATGTTGCATATTAAAATATCTATAATAAAACATAAAACTTAAATCTTTTTGGGAAATCCCCAAATCAAAAATTAACTGACTTCCAACTAGCCAAAAACATACTGTTTTTAATTATTACAAGTTCATACTAAATCTGGATATCTGATAGGGCAAATTATTCCTCCTTGCTCTTCTTTTTCAAAAATAAGCCCTGGCTATTTTGGCCATTTACTCTTCCAGAATAATCTTATCATTTAGTAAAAATCTTACTGGAGGTTTGATTGGATTTGCACTCAATATACAGATAACTTGGAGAGAACTGAAATCTTCACAATGCTAAATCTTCCAATCTATTAATAAAGTATATGTTTATTTAGCTCTTTTAAAGTTTCTCCTACATTTAAAATTTTTTTCTTTAACAATAAAATTGTTAAATTAATAACTATATAATTACTTGGTACTACATAATATTGTAAATGGTGCCTTCTCATGTAAGTGTTACTAGTTGCTCATTGCTCCACTCTATCAATACAATTGACTTGTCTAATATTAACCTTACACTTTGCCACCTTGTTAAATATTCCTATTATTAGTAATAATTTGCACGAATTTTTAGAAGGGTAAGATCTTACGTAAACTATCATGTCATCTATAAATAACGACAGCTTTATTCTTTTTTTCTGGTCATTTTGGAAAGTTCTTTTCACATGCTTTATTGCACTGGTTAGTATCTCCAATACAATGATGAATAAAAGTAGTAATAGCAACACTCTAGTCTCATTCCCAATCTTTAAAAGGAATGCCACTAATATTTCTCCAATTATGATTTTTATATTTTTTAATTAAATCTTTATTGTATTTTTTACATTACCTTTTAGACCCCTTAAACCCCATCCCCCAGTAATCACCACATTGTTGTTCATGTCCATGAGTGCTTTTTCCTTTTTGCTCAATCCTTTCACCCCCTAATCTTCCCCCACCCCATTAAGCTATCATTCTGCTCTCCATCTATGAGTCTATCCCCATTTTCCTTATTAGTTCAGATTGCTCATTAGATTCCACAGATGAGTGAAATCATATAGTATTTGTCTTTCTCTGACTGGCTTATTTCACTTAGCATGTTGTCCAGGACCATCCACACTTTTACAAAGTGTGAACTTTTCTTCTTTTTTACAGCAAATAGCATTCCATTGTGTAAATGTCTCATACTTGTTTTATCTACTCAACTATTGATGGAGAGGTGGGCTGTTTCCATATGCTGGCAATTGCAAATAACACTGCGATGAACATAGAGCTGCCCTTTTCCTTATTATTAGAACATGCTCTTTAACATTTGTTGCAGTACTGGTTTGGTGTTAACAAACTCCTTTAGTTTTTTTCTTGTCTGAGAAGCTTCTTATTTCTCCTTCAATTTTAAATGATAGCTTTGCTGGGTAAAGTAGTCTTGGCTGTAGGTCCTTGCTTTTCATCACCTTGAGTATTCCATGGTACTCCCTTCTGGCCTGAAATGTTTCTGATGTGTAATCAGATGACAATCTAACTGGTGCTCCCTTGTAGGTAACTACCTGCTTTTCCCTTGTGGCTTTTAGGATTCTATCCTTGTCTTTACGCCTTGTCATTTATATGATGTGTCTCAGTACAAGCCTCTTTGGGTCATACTTGCTTGGGACTCTCTGAGCTTCCTGGACTTGTATGTCCTTTTCCTTCACCAGATTAGGGAAGTTTTCAGTCATTATTTGTTCAAATAGGTTCTCAATCTCTTGCTCGCTCTCTTCTCCTCTGGTATTCCCATGGTGCAGATGTTCCACTTCATGTTGTCCAAAATGTTTCATAAGCTCTCCTCATTTTTTAAAATTCTTTTTTGTTTTTGCTGCTCTGCCTGAATGCTTTGTTCTTCCTTGTCTTCCAAATGACTGATGCAATCCTCTGCATTATCTAGCCTAGTATTTATTCCTTCCTGTATATTATTTATTTCACATATTGCATTCTTTATTTCTGACTGGTCCTTTTTTATGGTTTTTATGTCTTTTTTCATGCTTTTGAGAATCCTTACAATATTACTCTAAACTATCTGATAAATTGCTTTCCTCCATTTCATCTAGTTCTTCTACAGTAGAATTCTCTGGTTCTTTCATTTGGGGTCTCTTTCTTTGTCCTCCCACTTTTGCTGCTTCTTTGTATCCCCCCTCCCCCCGTCCCCAGCTTAGTTGTTAAACTAATCAGTCATTAAACCACTCAGGAGTTAAGTTAATCAAGTTATATTCGGCAGCTCAACTTAAGCTCCATAGGGTGGGGCAGATTAATTCCTGTGGGTGGAGCTCTTGCTTCCCCTCAGGCTGATGCTACTTAGACAGGAGTGCTGTGCCTGAGAAAAATGCCTCCTGCATTATGGGGAATGACTCAGCACAGGGATCCTGGCAGCTGTTCCTTCAGCTCTCTCCCCAGAGACACCAACCCCAGACTCTCCTCAAGCATCTCCAGTCCACTCTGGCCTCCCTCTGCTGGAGCCCAGGGTAAGTGGCTGCAAATGAAATTTTGTACATTGACCCTTTAAGAGGCGCTCTGAGTCTCCAGCCATCTCTCCCTGGCAGACAGAAACCTTGCTGCTTATCACAGCTGGATGTTATCTGGGTTCCTTTCTGGATCTGGTGCTGTAGCCTGGGGAACCCAGCTTGGGGTTTAGACCCCATGCTTCTCAAGGGAACACCCCAGCCACTGAAATATCCCTCCGGATCTTCAGCTGCCACCCATGGAAGCCCAGCCAGCCCTCTCATGTCTTCATACTCCCTACCAGACACATTGTGGTGAAGTGGTTTCTTCTGTCTGTCCATGGTTACAAGGCTTCCCTACAGCTACTGTTCAGTTGGTTATTTAGGATGCTTTCTCTACAATTTAGTTGTAATTCCAGACTGGTCCTGGGAAAAGGTTAGTATAGCTTCCACTTACTCCTCCACCATCTTGGTTCTGCACTATTTTTTTTTAAAGACACTTTATAAAGTTCAAATAAATTTCTTTCTATTCCTAATGAATATGAGTTGAACTTATTTTTAAAAGCTTTCTTTGTATCTATTGAGATGACCATGTGTGGCTTTTTGAAAACTTTTTATTTAATTTTGAGAATACATTTATTAAAGCTGGTAACAGTGAAACAAGGAAGAGCATAGGATAGAAGAAGCACCAGAAGACAGCCTTGATGGAGAGGTTTTTGGCTCTCCAAAAACCTTATAGGAAAGAAATAGAGCCAAGTCAGAAAAAAGGGGCCTTGCAGACAGGTTCAGGGGTTTTGTTGTTGCTGTACCTCTGGTTGCAAGTCCCATGGGGACCCCCAGATATTTTTTTAAAGTATGTGCCTGAAAAAGGCACAGGTATGTGCCCAAGGAGGGAACCTAAGAACTTTCAAAAACTAATGTTAGACTTACAAAAAAGCTTCAAAATAGAAGAGTTCTCTTATGTTTCTCACTCTGTGTCCTCTAATGTGAACATCTGACATAACTGACGAAAAAATAATCATCATGAGCAGAAAATTAATATTGGTTAAATATTATTAAATAAACAGATATTATTCATATTTTACCAGTTTTCCCACTTACCTCTTTCTTCTACCTAGAATACTATCTAGGGTTCTACAGTATTTAGTTATTTCTCTTTAGTCTCCTCCAGTCTGTTAATAGTTCATCAGTCTTTCTTATCTTTCCTGACCTTGACACTTCTGAAGAGTACTGATCAATTATTTTGTATAATATGCCTCCATTTGGGATTCTCTGATGTTTTTTATGATTGGAATGGGTGATGCATTTTTGCCAAGGTTACCACAAAAATTATGCTGTGTCCTTCTGAATGCATAATAGCCAGGGATTCATGCTATCCTCTATCTTATTACTAATATTTACCTTAATGACTCACTTAAGTTGGTGTCTGTCAAGTTTCTTCGGTGGGGAGATACTTTGAGACTATACAGTGCTATTTCTCCTGAAACTTCCACCTACTAATTTTAGAATCTATCAGTGAACCTTTGCAATATTTATTGCTGTGGTGTTTGCCTAATGGTAATTCTCTATTTCTCTCCTTCCTCTCACATTTATTCACTGAAACTTCATTGTGAGGAATGTAACTTTCTTATTTATTTAGTCAGTTGAATATTTATTTGTATCAGTATAGACACATAAATATCTTATTCTCTGGGTTATAATCCAACTCTTTCTCTCTCTCTCTCTCTCTCTCTCTCTTTCTCTCTCTCTCTCTCTTTATTGCTTAAACCTCCAACTAACCAGGTGGTACTCCCTCACGTTGGCTCTTCTTTTCCTTCAAAAACCTTTTGTCACCAGACATTTACAGGCTCATTTTGTATTTTCCCTGTCTCAGTCCTGCAGTCAACCACTTCTAGCAGTGCTGGTTCCTTTTATTAGAGAATAGTGTTTACAGACCAAGATCTGGGCACTATGTGTGTTCATTGTTACTGAACAATGTTAGTGAACACACATAGGTGTCACTGCTTCTGTGTTCTCTCAGCCGACAAAATTGGAAATATACATATGTATATTAGCCCATATCTATACTTCAGTATCTTTTTATCTATTTATCTACCTATCCATATACTGAAAACCGTGAGTTTATAACTAATACCTCTGGTTCCAAAACAATAGGTTCTGTGAACCTTCCTTCTTTATTTATAATTTCTTTCTATGACAGTGAGAAACCCAGTTCCCATTAGCTATACTATACTCACTTACTGATTCAATTCTTTTTTTTATTATTGATGACAGAGATTTGTTGTTCCACTTATTTATGCATTCATTGGTAATTCCTTCACCTATCAGGATGGGGACTGAACCCACAACCTACGTGTGTCACGATGATGCTCTAGCCAACTGAGCTACCCACTCAGGGTCTACTTGTTCAATTCTAGTATATGCATAGACTTGTTGCTAACCAATCCCCCTTTAAGGAATACTTTTACTAATTAGATTACAGCATTTGTGTACAGTCCTTTTTGTCTTTAGCCTTGTAGAATCCAGTCAATACACTGTTTTCCACAATTACAAATTGTTCTCCCTACAACCACCCTGCTGTATAGTTATTTCCTTCATTTGTAATACTATTAGGTTAATTCCTTAGTGTTTGTATTCCATTTTGGGTTCCCCCTCCACCACATCGTAGATAGTTTCAATTCTTTGTTTATTTGGGGGGTGGGGTATGTGAAACATTACTATGGTTCTGTGAGCCAGAGTTACAAAAAGATATACTCACAGAAATGTCACTGACTTCATCAATGCTACCCTATATCTATTTCCTCTTTCTTTCTATCCTTTTCCCACTCGCTCCCTATAGGTAACCAATCTCTTTAGTTTTTGGCTTATCCTTCCTACATTTTATTTGCAGAAATGAGGAGATACGCATGATTTTTTTGTATTACTCGCTTTAACATGGAGAATAATATACTTCATATACTTTTTTGACCTCTGTGTTTTTCAAATAACATTATGTCCTAAAAATCACTTCACATCAGTTCACAGAGCTCTTTTTCATTTTTTATAGTTTCATAGTACTCCACTACGTGAACATACCATAATTTAATCAACCATTATGTTATGTATGGGTATTTCGATTTTTTCCAATGTCGTGCAATTACAAACGATACTATATTCAAAATGCATATGAATAAACTTCAGTGTCTACATTTTAATATTATTGTAGTTCTATCTTCAAGATAGATTGCTAAAAGTAGGCTTGTTGGGTATTGTCAAATATCTCTTCAGAAGGTTTATAGCAATTTGCATTCCCACCATCAATGTATAAGAGGGTCTATTTTACCACAGCTTCACCAACAGGATGTATTGCCATATTTTTTTAATTTTTAACAATCTGATAGGTAAAAAGAATATTTCTGTGTGGGTTTTTTGAGGGGGTTGTTTGGGTTTGTTTTTTTTTTAAGAGAGAGATGGGAAGGGAGGGACAAAGAGAGGGAAACATCGATGTGAGAGATACACCTAATCAGTTGCCTCTCACACACTCCCAGATGGGGACCTGGCCCACAACCCAGGAATGTGTCCTGACTAGAATCAAACCAGCAACCTCTCAGTTCACAGACCAGAGCTCAATCACTAAGCCACAGCAGCCAGGACTCTGTGTAGTTTTAATTTGAATTTCTCATGTCTTTCTTGCCATCAGGTCCTCTGTCATTCAATTTTTAAGAGTTCTCTATATATTAAGAATATTAGCCTTTTGTCTAAAGTCTGTATTGCAAATATTCTCTCAAAGGTTACCAGTTTCCTTCTGACTTTGTTTATAGTATCTTGGTCATTCGTATTTTATTTTTCTGTAGTCGAATTTATCAGTCTTATTTTTTACTGCTTCTGGATTCTGAATAATAGTAAGAAAGCCTTTCCTTTCACAAAGATTAAAGAGGCATTCATTCATTTCCTCCTACTAGTTGTATGGTTTTATTTTTTATATTCGATTTTGAATACCTTTGGAGTTTATTCTTCTATTTGTTGTGAGATATGGATCTAATTTTGTCTTTTTCTAAATGGCTATCTGGTTGCCTCAGCATCATTCATTAAAAACATTAAGTTTTACTTCAGTGATTTCAGATACCATCTTTGTCATATACTAAATTATATGTATGGGGTTGGCCAAAAAAATTCATTTTTTTTTCTGTGCAATGGCTCTACTACCACTTAGTTGTCTTTAACTTCATTGGAAACAATTTTGTTAGATTATTTTGTGACAGCTGTCATATCAGCATGCATTAAAAAAACATCAAAAGTGGTGAATTTTTGTGTAGCCATTTTAATATCGAAGAGGAAAGAAAATATGCAAAATTTTCAGCATATTAGGTTTTATTATTTCAAGAAAAGTAAAAATGCAACTGAATGCAAAAAAAGAGATTTATGCAATCTATGGAGAAGGTGTTGTGACTGATTTAACGTGTCAAAAGTGGTTTGCGAAGTTTCATGCTGGAGGTTTCTTGCTGGATGATGCTCCATGGTCAAGTAGGCCAGCTGAAGTTGACAGCAATCAAGTCAAGATGGTAAGTGAGAACGATCAACGTTATACCACACAGGAAATGGCCGACATACTCAAAATATCCAAATCAATAAAGTTATTGGTGAAAATGAAAAATGTGCCTTTTATTTTACAGAAAAAAACATACAGACTTTTTGGCCAGCCCAATATGTGGGTCTAATTCTGATCCTTCTATTCTATTCCACTGGACTATCATCTATTCATGCACCAGTATCACATCGTTCTAATTACAGAGGCTTTATAATATGTTTTAATGACTAGTAAGCCTAGTCTCTCACAGCTTTTCTTTTTCAGTATTTTCCTATTCTTGCATGTTAGTTTTTCCATATGAATGTTAGTATAAACTTATATATGCCATAACATAGCTTATTCGTATTTTTATTGGTTGGTATTTTATCAAATTTATAAATTAACTTATGGGGAACTGGTATCATTATAATGCTGCATCTCCTATCCAAGAATTGAGAATACTGTATTTCCATGTTTTCATGTTTATTTCTTTTTGGAGTATTTAAAATTTCTCTTCATATAGGTTTTGCACATTTCTTATTATTTTCTGAAGTACCTTCTTTAATGCTATTGTAAATGAGTTTTCCCTTCCATCATGCCCTCTGCTTTGTGTTTGTATACATTGAGGCTATTCATTATTTTAACATTAATTTTTGTATCCTGTTATACCAGTGGATTCTTTCATTGTTTGGATTGGTTTTAACTTTGATTTCCAGAAGTTTTCCAAAGATGTTATCAGAGTATTTGTACAAAGGGATCATTTTCATTATTTTTTACTTATTTAGTTAGATGCCTCTTTTTGCCTAATTGCATTGGTTAATAACTCTAATATAATGAGAAAATACAGCAGACAGTGAATATCCTTATATTGTTCCTGATTTTAATGGAAATGCCTCTAATGTTTCTCCACTAAATAAGATACTGGTATTAGGATTAAGTATTTCTATTTTACTGATACAGTATCAATTATAATTGTAACAGTGTGTTGCTACCATATTTATGGATACTGAAGGAGAAAGTACCCCTTAATTGCTATTTCCTGGAGTGCTTCTTATAATAAATGGGTGTTGGATATTGTCAAGGGGTTTCTCAATATCTATAGAGATAATCATATAATTTTTCCTTAGATGCATTAATATGGTATGTGATATTCAGGGATCCTCTAATATTAAAAAATCTTCCATTTCTGAAATAAATCTCCCTTGGTCATTATTTTCTTAATGTGGTGTTAGATTTAACCTACTAATATTTTGTTTAGATTTTTTTCATCAATGATCATGTACAATATTGGTCTTTATTTATCTGTAATGTCTTTATTTGGTTTTGGTGTCAGGGTTATACTTTCTTTATAAAAGAAATGAGGAAGTTCCTTTTTCAATACTCTACAATAATTCATAGAGCACTGAAACTATCTGGTCTTGGAAGGTTTGGTGTAATTCTTCTGTGAAACTGGCTCAGCCTGGCATGTTTTTGTATGGTACTTCCTTAATAACATCCTCTATTTCTTCTTTAGAAATAACTGCTTAAGCTTTCTATCTCTAATGGGGTTGATTTTGGCAATCTGTAAATCCCTAGAAAATTCCATACCTAGATGTTTCAAATTTATTTGCATAAAATTCTGAAAAGTAGTCTCATTGATTTTTAATTATATTTTATTGATTATGCTATTACAGTTGTCCTGATTTTTAACTTCTTTTATTTCAGTAATTATTTCCTCCTTGTCATTTTGTATATTTGTGCTTTTTGCCTTTTTTAACTGATCAAATTAACTAGCTGGTTCATCTATTATGTTATTTTTGGAAATAGGATTTTGATTATATTTATTGTTTTGCAATTCTCATTCTTATTAATTTCTGCTTTTATCTTTACTATTTCATTCTTTGTGATTTCTTTGGTTTATTTTGTTCTTTTGCTGGTTTGCTGAGGCTGAAATTTAATTCATTTTTTTAAAGATTTTATTTATTTATTTTTACAAAGAGGGAAAGGGAGGGAGAAAGAGAGGGAGAGAAATATCAATGTGTGGTTGCCTACCATGCATCCCCCACCGGGGACCTGGTCTGTAACCCAGGCATGTGCCCCGACTGGGAATGGAACCAGTGACCCTTTGGTTTGCAGGCTGGCACTCAATCCACTGAGCCATACTAGCCAAGACTAATTCATTTATTTTTATTCTTTCATTTTTATTGATAAAAGTGTTTAGATAATAAATTCTTCTCTGGTAACAGTCTTCAATGCATCCCATAGATTCTGACATGTAGTATTTTCATTGTTATTACTTGTTAAAAATTCTATAATATCCAGTTTGTATTCCTTTTTCACCCAGAGCTTATTTAATAGGTTTTAAAATTTCCAGATAAAGGACCTTATTTTTCTTGTTGTTAATAAATTCTAGTTATATAGCATTTGATCAGCATGTTTGTAGTAATTCTACTTCATAGAAGTTACTCATATTTTCTTTGTGACCTAGTAGGTTCAATTTTCCTGAAAGCATGGTGGGTGCATGAAAAGATGCGTATACATCTATTATTAGAGTGCAGAGTTCAATTTATATCCATGAGTAATATCCTATTCACTACCCTATTTACATCATTTACTTCCATTAGTTATATTATACTAGAACTTGTGCCATTAAAAATCCAAATTAAAACCACAATAAGATATCAACAAACACTGATTAGAATAGCTAAAATAAAAAATAGGATAACAACATCTTGGCTGAGTGGCTCAGTTGGAGCATCATCCCATACACCGAAAGGTTGTCAGTTTGATCCCCAGTTGATTGTGCATAGGAGGAAACTGATCGATGTTTCTCCCTCACATCTATGTTTGTCTCACTTCCTCTCTCTCTAAAATCAATAGTATCTTCAGATGAGGATTTTAAAAAAAGGATAATTCCAAATGCTGGCAAGGATGTTGAGAAGCTGGAAGATACATTGCTGGTAAAAATTTTAAATGGTACAGCCACTCTGGAAAATAGTTGGTCAGTTTCTTATAAAACTAAACATGTACTTGCCATATAGAACAACAACTGCATGCTTAGACATTTATGCCAGAGAAATGAAAATTTATGTTCACACAAAAAACCTGTATACAAATTTCATAGCTGCTTTATTCATAATAGTGCATACAGAAACAACCCAAATGTTCTTCAGCAGCTGAATAAATAAACAAACTCTGGTAAATCCATACAATGGAATGCATCACTGAAAAGAAATAATTGTTGATATATGCATCAATTTCGATGGATCCCAGGGCATTATGTTTAGTGAAAAAAAAAAAAGGTAACTTCAAAAGATTGCATTAAAAGATTACGATTTCACTTACAAAGCATTTACATGACTCCATTTACATAACACTCTCAAAATGACAAAGTTGAGATGAAGACCAAATTAATGGTTGTCAGAAGACAGATGGGGACTGGACCAGAGGCAGTGATGACTATTAAAGAGGTAGCATAAAAAAGTTCCTTTGTGGTGATGGAACAGTTCTGTATTTTTACAGTGGTGGTGTTAACACAAATTTATACATGGGAGCAAACTTCACAAAACTGCACGCACACACACAGGAGTAAATGTGAAAACAGAATAAGGTCTGTAGTCTAGTTAATGGTATCATAGCAATGTCACTTTCCTGATACTGATATTGTACTAAAGTTATATAAGATGTCACCATTGGGGAAGCTGGGTGAAAGGCTCATAAAACTTTATGTATTATTTTTGCAATCCGTTGTGAGTCTGTAATTTCAAAATTAAAAGTTTTTCAAATAATAAAATAAGTAAACATTATCTTTATGCTACTATAATTCTGACACCTATTCCTATGGGTTTTTTCCATACCACCAAGTAATTTTCTCCTAAATTTAAGGGTGCCCATGAAACTTCCAACCATGAGAGCAACAGGCAGTGACAACTCATCCTGGGATTACCCCCTGAAAGTGTCTCCAAAGCCCCCTTTTCTCTGACTTCTTAGTGAGCTAACAGCAGCCCCACCATGGCTCACTTCTTTCTTATGATATTTCTAGACAACCAAAGTAGAGCACTGCCTAGCCTCTCTCCTGTTGTTTCTTCTACCCTGAGCCCTTCCTTTGTTTCACTGTCCCCAGCTTTAATAAATGTATTCTCAAAATTAAAAAAATCTATCCCAATAACAGAGCTAATAATTCTAAAATTTATGTCTTAATTTCAAACTTTTCCTCTGAGTTTTGGACTTTGTTTCCAATTCCTACATGACTGCTTCACTTGGATGCCTCAGAGATATCTAAAACTTAATATGCCTATGACAGAACCCTTATTTTTTCCCCATGAACCTATTATCTCTCAGTCTTTCCTACTAAAGGCTACCTAGTTACTGAAACCAGAAACCCAGTAGTAGTAGATGATTGCTCTTCTTCCATCATCTCCAAATTCACACCAGCAGAAAATCCTGTTAACTCTGTTTACAGCTATATCTCAAATTCATCCATTTCTCATGATCTGCATCAGCCTCCCATTATCTCTAAACCTGAACTATTATGAATTAGTAACTTTGAACCCACTCCATGACCATCCCTTCACAACCACAACCAGAGTATTCTATTATCTTGGCCCTTAGTTATTTTCCTTAATAGCATTCATTATCACCTGCAAACACACACACACACACACACACACACACGTATACATATATAATACAAATATGTTCATACAGTTAATACAAATATGCTCGGTAGATGAACAACTCCATTTCAGCTATTTTATGAGAATATGTCAGTGCCGATTTTCTGCTAAGTTCCCTAGGATACAGGGGAACACTGCCCTTTCCAAACATCGTTATTGTTCTAATTGTTATTATTCTCTTCTGCTTACTCTGCCTTTCTTTGAGAATTCTTATTGTTCAAAGGTTGGAATTCCATGTTTTATCTTATTATTCTAATTAATCTCTTATATAATTTTGTACATACTGATAGCTATTTTCCTATGATACCATCTCAGTATTTTATAAAATATATTTTGTTTATTACTTCTCCTACTAATATTACTATATTGCTATTATATTATATGTATGTTCAAACCTTCTATTCATTCTCTCATTTAATCTTCACAAATAACCCTATAAGCTATGCATGTATTTTTATTTCCATTTCACCAATAAGGACAAAGGCGTATAATGAGGTCAAGTAACTTGCCTAAAAACACAGACTCTGGAAGTTCTAGGACCAAGATTCAAATTTGGTCTGTTTGATTCCAGAGACAATAACTACCCAGTTATACTGTCTACGTTACTTTATTTTCTTTTTAATTTCTTAGAGAAAAAGATAACTGCTGGTTTCTTTATTCAACAGCTTATTTTAAAGAAGCAAAACTGGATGTCAGAGAAGGTAGTTTTTCCTAGCAACAGTAGATGGAAGAACAAGGATTCAAACCATAACTATCTGACTATGACCCATGCTTTTTTCATTACCTAAAGGATTCTTAATCAGAGGCTCAGAAATTCCACAAAACTTTGTAAGTCCATGTAGAATTTTGTGTCTAGCTACTTAAGTCCATTTTTCTGGAGAAACGGCCCATAGCATCCCAAAGAGGACTCCCTAAAAGGTTAAGAACCAACACTACACTGACTCTCTAAGAATATGAAACATAAACCCCAGTATTTCTTTTTGATTTACAATGTACAAATTTATCTTTATAAATTCTATTTCCATTCTTACTAAACAAAATAAAGCAATACTCTCCAGCAAGCTTATTTAGAAAACATTTTATAAAATTACAATTTTAACTCTACTTTTTAAAAATGTGTGTATACACTTTAAATACTAAGATATTATTATAAGTAAAATGTGCCTTACATTCTTCAGGCTGGACAGATGAATAACTCCCAAGATTTAATAACTGACTGGTAAATGTTGATTGTAGTGCTGTCTCACCAACCCAATGACCTTCACGAACAGTAACATCTAGAAAGGGGAAAAAAAGTTCTGATCATGCCATAAATTCCTTCATACTGTGGTTAACTTATTAATCATAGCAAATATTATGCATGCCTCTGACATACCAGGCAACTAAAGTTCAAATATGTTACAGGATTTAACTCCAGGCCTTCTCAGTTTCAAACCCTTTTACCCATTTATCTACAACTGCCTATGGGACATTCTTGACTGCATATTCTATTGGCTCCCCAAACGTAGGATGCCTAATCCCTAGCCAGGTAAATGAAAATGTGAGGTCATCCTGACTTCTACCTCTCCCTTCCCACCTTTGTTATCAACCCTCTACGTTTGACTCTGCCTCTTGAATCTGCCCACAGCCCTGCCACTGCTACTGTTTACATCATATACCTTGTAGGCAGTTGTACACTTGGGAAGTCAAATAATGAGCCAAAAGGACTGTTCAGTGAGCAATGAATCAGAGCAAAAGGAGTTTCATGAATTTACTTGTCAGCAAATAAGATGACATTGCTATTTTCTCTTCATTAGAGATAGCACTTAATAATCTTACATAACTGCCAAGGTATATTAACTAACGTTCTCATTCCCCCAGCAAGCCATTTGTAGAAACTACTAATGACTGCCTTGATGTTTTCTTTCTCTAAGCTTCTAAAGCTGACCCCTATACCTCTTTTTCTATTACATTCTTTCTTTAGAGGTGTTATTAAGCTTAATCAATTTCTTCAGTATGAGATTCATCATTAAAATGACTGGTATCTCTGCTCTACTACACTGTGTACTGATTTTAAGTCAATAAAGAAATGTAACAATGCCCTGGCCAGGTAGCTTAGGTGGTTAGAGCATCATACCATTATGCCAAGGTTGTGGGTTTGATCCCTGGTCAGGGCACACACAGGAATCAACCAATAAATGCATCAATAAGTGGAACAACAAATAGATGTTTCTCTCTAAAATCAAGTCAATTTAAAAAAAGAAATGTAACAAAATATTAAATTTCTTAAGTTAGGTAAAAAAGCAGGATAAAAAACTGCATGGTCTTTATGATTACAACTATATAGTAAGGGTATAGATTCTGCAGTTTAGGTGATATCCTGGCTTTGCCACTTCCTAGATGTGTGACATGAGACAAATTACTTTACTTCTCTGGGTTTCAGTTTCCTCAAACTGAAAAATGGGAGTAATAACCAGTACCTTCCTCACATGGTTGTAAAGAGTTGATATTCGTGTAAAGTCTAAAAACAGAGTTTGACACACAGTAAATTCCCAATAAATATTGGCATATGTGTGTGTGTGTGTATACATATACACATACATACACACACATTTTAAGAAGTATAGGGTAGATAACTGGTAACACTTCAAAGCTCTAATGGTGGTTATATGAGGTGGTTATATTAGGAGTTTCCCTTTCCATATTTCCAAATGTGATTAATATAATTTCAAAAATTTAAAAATGCAATAGATATTCTATTTCTGTTCCCTCAATAAGAATGTAATGTGCACAGCATTATTAGGGTTTAAGTAAAGTAGCAGAAATGTCTTTTCATCATAAAACTGCTAATATAATTCAAGAAAAGGGCTGAAAATAAGACATAAACAAAACCCTAAGAAAACAAAGAAAGAGCCTGATAATATAACCTAAATGCTAACATAATAAATGAGTAGGAGGAGCAACCAGGGAAGACTTCTGAGAGAGAAGGTGAGTGGAAAGGAGGGACAAAACTAAGAAGGTTGGAACACAGGCCCAGAAATGGCAATGCACAGAATACTAGGCAACGGTGAGGTGGCCAGCACGGATACTATAAACGTGTCAGTCATGCTGGAGCTTAGGGAGGTAAATGGGAAAGAAAGAGTCCTCAAGTAGGAGGGAAAAAAGCTTACACCTTTATAAACTAAATTACCTCTATACCATGACGACCTTACCTGTGAGTAAAATTATATCTCCAAGAAACACTGTAAGTGCCCAAAATGCAGCAGTCCTCCACAGAAAAACTTTCTTTTTAATATCTGATTGGTCAATTATCACGATTGTTGCTAAAGGCACTTGAGAGCCAGAATTTGGTCCGGATTTTATATTTATTTCTTTCACATGACATGGAGATACCACCATGACTAAACAATTGTACTTCTGACTTTTGGAATTACAATTTTTTATTAATGATGTTTTTTTAATACCCTTAAATTTAGACGCACTCCTCTGGTCCCTTGTTGCAGTACAATCTCCTGCATTAGAAACCAACTTAATTTTTTTAGAAACTTGGAAGACTTTAAGATGGCCCAGTTTATCTTCAGAGGTCCAATTTCTTTTAATAGAACTTTTGTGGAAGGCATTTGTTTGGGAGCACAGTATTCCTGAGCTACATGACTCAATATATATCTCATTTGATGGCAGTTTATCTTCAAAATTGGAAAGTTCTTGAGATCTCATATTTTCTTCAAGGTCTTTGTTTATGGGAATGTGACCACTTCTTGTTTCAGAGTTTATGTGACTGTGACTACTTCTTGTTTCAGGAAAAACAGGACTAAAAAGATCAAGGGAATGTGCTTGGTTTTGTCTATTTCCATATCTTTCTACAAAAGCATCATGAGGTTGAATCAAATTATCTTCAGTTATTTTTATTTCCTCAGGACTTGCTTCTGATTCAATCTCCATGTTTAACATCCCTTTGTTTATAGAATTATCCCCTTTGTACTTCCTTTGAACTAAAAAAGCAAGTTGGCTGGAGGTCATTATACTGAGAAATTCTGTATCAGTAGACACCTTAAGGTCTGAGACCTTCCTAACTGCTTCTTCAGACCTTGGCTTATCTACTGTGTTAGAGGAATTCTTTTCCAGATGTTGGTTTTGTATTTCATGATGTTCTGTTGGTGTACATGTTGTTTCTATAGCTCCTGGCCCTATATTAACCTGTGCAGTACTACAGACCAAATCTAATATAGCTGCACACTTATGGTCTAACTGAAAGAAATTTTTTTGGATGTTTTGGCCACATATATTTAATTGATCTTTATGCTGTTCAACTGTGATCTTCTTATTTTCACTGAAAAGCTTTTGATACTTTTCTTCTTCAGTTAAATGCTGAACTCTGCCCCTACATGCACATATTTGGACATCAGAGTTAGTTTTATCACTCATCCATAAGGGGTGACTCTTCTGGAATTTTAGAGTCTGTGTTTCAGAAATACAATGTATAAAGTCATCTTTCACATGAACAGATCTATTCATAGAGTTTGCTGAGAAATGACCATTAGGAAGATCTGGAGGGCCAGTAGTTTCTAGGACTTGATAATCTTCAAGATTTTTGTTCTTGCACCTTTCATCCCTCAGATATAAAGAATGTTGATTGTATAAAAGCTGAATTTTTTTCCAGGGGTCAGCAGTGGACATTAAAGAAGTTGGTTCCTGTGATACTGTCATTCTCAATGGGCCAATTGGAGCACCCCAAAAAATGTGGACTTCAGATCCTCTACTCATGGTTTCTGAAAAAATGAAAAATATAAAATGAGTACTTTGTCAGTAGATATTTATAACTTGATATTAACTTAATAATATACTAAGAGTAAATGTAATATAAACTATTAATCAAAAACACCATTAAGAGTTGATTTATATTGGTATTCCATTTAATTATAAAATTCATAAATATACAAAATATCATAAAGATAAATCAAAATATCCAGAAAGATGCTCATGTAAAGACTCTCTTCAATAAAAAATTAGAGAGAAGAAGAAGATGGTGACAGAGTAGGTGGAAGTTACACTCACCTCCTCCCAGGTCTGAACTGGAATTACAACTAAAATATAAAACAATCAAATAGAACAATCAACCTGAATAACCAACTGACGACCAGCTGAACAAAAGTCTTACAATCAAAGATTTACAGAAGAAGCCACATCAAGACTGGAAGGAAGGGCAAAAAGGGTTGACCCTGCTCCAATGTGCAGCAGCTAAGAATCCAGAGGGATATCTCAGCTGCAAAAGTCTCCCCTGAGGAATGTGAGGTCTCGATCCCAGACAGGGGTCCCCAGCTGGAAGCAACGGGGCCAGAAGAGACATCCACCAGGGTCCCTGTGCTGAGTGTCTCTCCCACATCTCCCACAGATACCATCTTTCCTGGGTCAAGCATCAACCTGGGGTGACTGCACAAGTCCCATCCTCTGGCTCCCTGTTACCCGGTCCATCCAAGCTCACACCCTGCAGAGGGATTTGCTGCCTGGGCTTTTCTTGGGGGGAACCTTGAGGGGAAACTCTGGGATGCTCAGAGCCATACTTGTGTTGCCCTGAGGCAAAGGTCTTTTCCCCTCTTCCCATAGTGTGCCTCAGCAGGAGGTCCCTCTAGTGGTGATCACTCCCCCCCAACCCCAGCCAGAGCAGCGGCACCCTACTCCACAGAGGGAGATCCACTAGTCCCACCATAAAAGAACCACGAGTTCCAACTTACCCTCCAACTCCTGTTGTCCCCGCCCTACTAAGTTTGAAATATTCAGTGGGTTGTGGCCAACATAGTGTGCCACCTCCCCCCACCCAGAAGAAGACTCTCCGGGAGGTGTGAGCAGACTCTGGGAAAAACTGAGTGTGTGGCTCCTGGGTAGGGCCATTTTCCCCTTGCATGAGAGACTACTGCCACCATTCCTATGCAGAGCCTTGCATTCACATGGCCAAAACTTGGTCTATTTGGGTCTGATGAACACAGCTGGCCTCACCCTAATGCAGCAATTTTCAACTGTTTTTTCATCTCATGGTACACATAAACTAATTACTAAAATTCTGCAGCACACTAAAAAATATTTTATAATTTTTGTTGATTTGAAAAAAAAAAGGTATAATTTTGATTCATTTACACCAGATGGCTATAGTTGTATTGGCTGTTGTCATTTTTTTATTTGACAACTTAAGGGAAAAGAGGTCAGTGCCCTTGACTAAATAGTCAGGTACTACATGTAAAATTTTTTTAAAAAAATTGTTTTTTCATGGGCTTTATTTGGAGACTGTTGGGGAAAGAGAGGGCGGAGCTAGGACTGGTGGATATAAGGGGGGAGAGGCTTCTCAACTTGTTTTTTAATTTAGTACATGTTTCCTGGACGTTAGGATGAGTGAGAACAGCTGTAGAAGTCAGAGGAGAGGAAAATGAAAGGTCATGGATAGACATTTTCATTAGGGAAGGAAGCCAGGACCAGTATATGGGGACTAGGGATGGGAGACTCAACCAAGGTCACTGCTTGATGCCAGCTTCCCCAACCTACGTGCCCTATCCCAGCTCCTGGTCGATGTCTGCCCTGCTAGCTCCTTCAACTTCCTGTGGAGAGGAAGGGGATGAAGATGTGCAGACTGGTGACATTTTGTGCCTCCAGGTCCCTTGCCTAGGAGAACTGCTCACTCAGCCTGTCCTGAAGTTCCAGTCAGGGTCAGGAGGTAAGGAAGGCAGGGTACAGGCTGGGGAACAACTGTACCCTTCTCAACCCCTTCTGACACTCTGTCCCTCCCCAGCTCCTCACCTGAGGTTACAACTCTTGGTTCAACAATCTTTGTGTATCTTGTCTTCATTCCCGTTCTCCCCATCTGGCAATCCTGCCAGCTGAGTGGATTGCTACAGTCCCCATGTGAGTCATCACGGCCTATGTCTATGGCAAAGGGATGTCACTGTGGCCACATGGAAGGCATCCCTGACATTGCACTCAGAGGACCACTCAGAGGACTGGGAGGAGCACTCCACACAGGACACGGTCCCCACCTGCTTGGCCAGCATAGTGCCCTGCTCATGTGTAAAACAGATAAGCCGCTGCTTTGACAGCTCCCTCAGTGTGGCCAGTTCAGTCTGCATGTCCAATTTACAGCCAATCTGCCCAACTTTGGCATTGGGACAAAACTCCTGAGTACCCCCTTGCTAATTCTTTTTTTTTTAATATTTTACTTATTTTACTTTTAGAAGGAGGAAAGGAGCAAGAAAAAGAAGGAGAGAAAAGCAATGTGTGGTTGCCACTCATGCACCCTCTACTGGGGACCTGGCCTGCAACCCAGCCATGTGCCCTAATTGAGAATCAAACTGGCAACCCTTTTGAATCAAACCTTGGTGTACCCTGAGACTGTGTCTAAGTGGCCTCAAACCCAGTACTGGCACCAAGTTTGAAACTCTATCAATCTGGTGAACACTACTCGGCTCCTACCTGGTGACTCGCTCATGCAACACACACACCACCAGAAGCTTTCAGTTACTAAGCCTAGTAGGCAGCTAACAGATGAGGGTAGATCTCTGGGTGCCTTGGGCCTTTTGTTGACCTTCCCCCAGACGCAGTTCTGGTGGAAACTGGCCTTGGGGCACAGCTAGGCCCCTCCCACACACACTGAAGCCCAGCAGAGGCAGCAGCAAAAAAAATTTGGATCACTCTGTAGCTCCAGACAGGTAGTTCAGGCTGGTCACAGACAGCAGCTGACATCAACCAGCACTGGATTCCCCTGTCAAACTGCCCCAGAAACAACACAGCCAGTGATTCAGACCACATCAGAACATGACCACATTAGCTCTACAACTGGCACACACAAAGGGAGATTTCAGCAGACACCTGTCCCTGTTGGGGCAAATTCAGCTTGTGGAGTCAGCTCACACACAGTAGTTCACATATATTGCACTCAAAGTCAATTCAGCAAGAAAAGCAACCACATTTACAGATGGGCCAATAGCAATTAAACCTCAATTACAACAACAGGGTTCACATAACCCAGATGAGGGACATTCGTGGAGCATCTAGCCAAGGGGATCAGGGAGACTATGCCACTGAGCCCCACAAGACACCTACTACATAAGGCCACCGTACCAAGACTGCGAGGGATAGCAAATCTACCTAATACACAGAAACAAATACAGAGGCAGCCAAAATGGAGAGACAAAGAAACCATGTCCTAAATGAAAGAACAGGAGAAATACCCAGAAAAAATAACTAAATAAAATGGAGGCGGGAAATCTAATACCAGATCAGAGTTCAAAACAATGTTTATAAGGATGCCCAAGGGACTTAGTGAGAACTTCAACAAAGAAATAGCAAACATAAAAAAAAAAAAAAAAGAAAACGTAAGAACCAGTCAGAAATGAAGAACAGGATATCTAAAAAAAGGAGTACGCTAGAGAAAAATCAACAGCAGGCTACATGCAGCAGAAAACTGAATCAGATATTTGGAAGACAAGGTGGCAGAAAACACCCAATCAGAGCAAAAATGTTTTGATGAAAGTAGTCTAAGGGACCTCTGGGACAACACAAAACATAACAAATCTGCATCATAGGGGTACTAGAAGGAGAAAAGAGATAGGAAGGAATCAAGGTCCTATTTTAAGAAATAATAGCTAAAACTTCCCCTAACCTGTTGAAAGAAAAAGACACACGGGTCCAGAAGCACAGAGATCCCAAACAAGATGAACTCAAAAAGGGTCCAAGCCAAGACACATCATAATTAAAATGCAAAAGATTAAAAACAAAGAGAGAATCTTTAAAGCAGGAAGAGAAAGGCAGTTAGTCACCTACAAGGAATCTCCCAGAAGGCTGTCAGCTGATTTCTCAATAGCAACTTTGCAGGCCAGAAGAGACTGACATGAAATACTCAAAGTGAGGAAAAGCAAGGACCTACAACCAAGACTATTTTACCCAGTAAGACTAGCATTTAAAACTGAATGTGAAATAAAGAGCTTCTCAGACAAGAAATGGCTAAAAGAATTCATTACCACTACGCTGGTATTATTTATAAGAAATATTAAAGAGTTTTCTTTAAGAAGAAGAAGAAACAAAAGAGAATCACAGTTATACAGAATAAAATGGCAATTAATACATACCTAACAATAATCATCTTAAATGTAAATGGATTAAATGCTTTAATCAAAAGACACAGGAAAACTGAATAAATTAAGACAACACACCTAAATATATGCTGTTTACAAGATACCCACCTCAGAATGAAAAAATACACAAAGAATGAAAGTAAAAAGATGGAAAAAGGTATTTCATGCAAATGGAAACAAAGAAAAAGCTAGGGTAGCAATGCTTATATTAGACAAAACAGACTTTAAAACAAAGGCTATAATAAGAGATAAAAAACATTACATAATGATAAAAGGATCAATCCAACAAGAAAATATAACCCTTTCATACATTTATGCACCCAAATGGAGCACGTAAATATACAAAGCAAATCTTAACAGACATAAAGGGAGAGCTTGATAGTAACGCAATCATAGTAGGGCATTTTAATACTCCATTGACATGAATGGATATCTTCTACGCACACACACAAACAAGAAAACGGCAAGCTTAAACGAAACACTAGACCAGGTGAATTTAATCGATATTTTCAGATCACTTCACCCCAAAGCAGTTAAATAAGCATTCTTTTCAAGGGCACATGAAACATTTTCTGTGACAGACTACACGTTAGAACACAAAAAATAGTCTCAACAAATTTAAGATTGAAATCATATCAAGCATCTTCTTTGACCACAATTATATAAAACTAGAAATCAATTATATGAAAAAAAAGGGAAAAAACCACAAACACATGGAGGCTAAATAATGTCACTAAATAATGAATGGGTAAACAATGAGCTCAAGGAAGAAATCAATAGTTACCTTGAGACAAATGAAAATGAACACGATCCAAAATCTATGGAACATAGCAAAAGCAATCCTAAGAGGGAAATTCATAGCAATATAGGCCTACCTCAAGAAGCAAAAAAAATCTCGAATAAACAATCTAATCTTATACCTAAAGGAACTAGAAAAAAACTTTAAAAATAAAAAACAAAGCCTAAAGTAAGTAGAAGGAAAGAAATAATAAAGGTTAGATCAGAAATAAATAACATAGGCTTTAAAAAATACAAAAGATCAATGAAATCAAGAGGTGATTCTTTGAAAAGATAAACAAGATTGACAAACCTTTAACCAGGCTCATCAAGAAAAAAATAGGACCAAATAAATAAAATCAGAAACCAGAGAGAAAAAGTAACAAATTGATGACACTAGAGAAATACAAAGGATCGTAAGGAAATATTTAGAGCCCTGGCAGGGTACTTCACTTGGTTAGAGAGTCATCACGATATGCCAAGGGCCAAGGTTGTGGGTTCGATCTCTAGTCAGGGCACATACAACCAATGAATGCATAAATAAATGGAACAACAAATTTATGCCTGTCTGTCTGACTCTCTCTCAAATTCAATAAATAAAAAAAATATTAGCAGACCAAATCCAGCATTACATTAAAAAGATCATACACCATGATCTAGTAGCATTAATTCCTGGGATGCAAGGCTGGTACAATATCCATAATTCAATTAATGTGATACAACACATAAGCAAAAAGGTTAAAAATTACATGATCATATTAATAGATGCAGAAAAAGCATTTGATAAAATCTACCACCCACTTATGATAAAAATTCTCAGCAAAGTAAGTATAGAGGAAACATACCTCAAAACAATAAAGGCCACATATGACAAATCCACAGCCAACATCATGCTCAATGGGCAAAAACTAAAAGTGTTTCCCTTAAGATCAGGGTCAAGAAAGTGATGTCCACTTTTACCACTCTTATTCAACATAGTACTGAAGTCCTGGCCACAGCAATCAGACAAGAAGAGGAAATAAAGGTCATTATTTGCAGATAACATGATACTGTATATAGAGACCTTAAAGATTCCACCAAAAAACTACTAGAACTGATAAATGAATTCAGTAAAAGTAGCACGATACAAAATTAATATTCAGAAATCAGTTGCATTTTTACACACCAATAATAAACTAGTAGATAAACTAGAAGAAAACAATCTTATTTACATAGCATAAAAAATATTAAGGAATGAATTTAATCAAGAAGGTAAAAGACTTGTACTCGGAAAATTATATGGTACCAAAGGAAAAAATCAATAAAGACACAAATAAATGGAAGCATATACAATGTTCATGGACAGAAACAATTAACATCATTAAAATATCCATAGTACCCAAAGCAATCTATATTCAATGCTATTAGTATCAAAATATCAATGGCATACTTCATAGAACTAGATCCAATAAGCCAAAAATTTATATGAAAGTGCACACACATACAAACCCAAGGAAAAATAACAAATTTATATGAAAGTGCACAGCCACATGAACCCAAGGAAAAAGAACAAAGTTGGAGGAATCACACTACATGATATCTAACTTTACTATAAGGTCATAGTAATTAAATGAGCATGGTACTGGCATAAAAACAGACATATAGATCAATAAAACAGAATAGAGAGTCCAAAAATAAACCCATGCCTATATGGTCAATTAATATTCGACAAAGAAGGCAAAATATACAATGAGGTAAGGATGATCTATTCAATCAATGGTGCTGGGTAAATTGGACAGACACTTGTAAAAAAATGAAACCAGACCAACTTCTTACACCATATAAATAATAAATTTAAAATACATTAAAGGCTTAAGTGTAAGACTTGAAAACATAAAAATCCTAGCAGAACGTAGGCCGTAAAATCTCTGACATTTCTCCTAGCAATATTTTTTCTGATCTATCTCCTTCGGCAAGGGAAACAAAAGAAGAAATAAACTGGGACTACATCAAACTAAAAAGTTTTTGCACAGCAAAGGAAATCATTAACAAAACAAAAGACAACCTACTAAGTGGGAGAATATATTCACCAATGATACAGCTAATAAGGGGTTCATATCCAAATTCAAGAACTCATATTGCTCAACACCAAAAAAGCAAACAATTCTAATTTTAAAAATGGGCAGAGGACCTGAACAGACACTTCGCCAAAGAGGACATACGATGGCCAATAGACATATGAAAAGATTCTCAAGGTCACCCATTATCAGAGAGATGAAAATTAAAACCACAATTAGATATCATCTCACACCTGTCAGAATGACAATAAATTCACAAATGACAAGTGTTGGCGAGGGAGTAGAGAAAAGGGAACCCTTGAGCACTGCTGGTGAGAATGAAGATTGGTTCAACCACTATGGAAAACAGTATAAAGTTTCCTCAAAAAATTAAAAATAGAATGGCCTTATGAACCATTGATTCCACTTCTGGGGATTTATCTGAAGAAATCAAAAACACTGCTTCAAAAGAATACAGGGTGGGGTAAAAGTAGTTTTACAATTGTTCATATGGAAAATAATAAAAAATCAGTAATACAAGAATAAATTCTGTGTTTCAGGTACTCACAACTGTAAGTCTAATTTTGCCCCATTTCATATATGCACACCTATGTTCATTAATGCATTATTTAAATAACCAAGATATTGAAGCAACTCTAGTGCACATCAAAAAATATATAGATAAGAAAATTGTGGTACATATATACAATGGAATATCACTTGGCTATAAAAAAGAAGAAATCTTACCATTTGCAACCGCATTGATGGATCTAGAGGGTATTTTGCTCAGTGAAATAAGTCAGTCAGATAAAGACTGATTTCACTTATATGAGGAATCCAAAGAAACAAATAAACAAACAAAAATGAAACAGACTCATAGACACAGAGAACAGACCGGTGGTTGCCTGGCACGGGAAGGGGTTGGGGGACTGGATCAAGGAGGTGAAGGGATTAAGAACTATAGACTGGTCGTTACAAAATATCAATAGTAATAGGATGTGAAGTATAGCATAGGGGAATATAGTCAATAATATCATGATAACTATGCCTGGTGCCAGCTGAGTACTAGAAATATCAAGGGGCACTATGTAAAATATGTGATTGCCTAATCACTAAGCTGTGTACCTGAAACCAATACAAAATAAAATTGAAAGTAAATTGTAAAGGAAAAAGGAGAGATAATGAAAAGAAAAAATAAATTAAATTAGATACCATTAAAATGCTCTTTAAGAAAAATAAAGCTAAATATACTAATTCAAATAAGTAAAAAAATGTTTAGTATGTTCATTTCTTGTGTTGTATAAACTTGCACCATTTAAATAACAAGTTAGTAAAGAAGGGAAAAAAAGTATTTAATTATTTTAGTCACCTTTAAATTTCCTGTTTTCTTTACTACATAGATTATTTCAGTAAATTTAGAGCCTCCTACATTCAACTGTAAATTCAATTTCCAAGACCAAAAGACAAGGTTCAAACCAGAAGGGAGAGAAAATAAAAAACTGAGGTTCTCTTCAAAATGTACAAGTGACAATATTATCTATTTTCACTCCAATTTGTTAGCACAATCATTAATTGCTTCTATATTTTAAAATCTCTATAATACAAATATAAAGAATCATTTTGTAGTATATGGATAAAAGAAACTCATTATAATTTAAACATTCTTCATTAACTGTGGCACTTGATATGAGCATCACATTTACTTAGATAAAAACAATCATACCATTATTTACTTCATAATAACTGATTTTCAAAAAATATGTATTAAATAGGTTTATTTATTTAGAGTTTCCTAGAAACTTCTAACAGTGCTACAAAGGACAGAAAGGTAGATAATGTCCTTGGCCTAAGGGAACTGTCAGCCAGGTTTTAAAAAAACAAAAAGGAAAGGAAATTAGTGAATGTTTCAAAATAATGAAATAGATACTATAATTTATAAACAGGAAATGAAAATCTACAAGAGAAGAATGCTACTATGGAAGGCAAGCATTGTGGCTAAAAGCATTAAAACAAAAGAAATAGTATCTGTAAAAGTAGAGTTATGAAAGACTGTGATATGATTAAGGGCTTTTGATTGGAGTACAGGATCCTTTCAAAAGATAAGATTTCCAATCATGAAACGTCTATATGGAAGTAGAGAAAGTTTGGAAGTATATAGGAAAGGAAGAACAAGAAAAGGAATGACAGCTATAATTCCCAGTCACTCTTATCATTCCTTGAAGATTTGCTCATTGTCACCTCTTCCAAATCTAATTCTTATGGTTTCAATATCAATGTGGATGATCCTTCCAATATCCTGGCTTCTTGGCTCCCTGACCTCCTCTATTCCATTATTCTACTCTTCACCTTAACCTCAGTTATCCATTTTCATAATCATAGACCCTACCATTACCTATGACTGCACACCCTCCCCTAATTTCATTTTAGCTTTCAACTCTCTGAGAACCTTCTACTGTCTTCCAACTTACTCTAAATGTAAAACTCCAACAACTCTTTGACTACACAGGACCTACAATAAACACACTGATGGTACCACATTTTAAAAGTCTCAGTTTTGCTCGTCATCATTAAGCCAGCACTGCAACAAGATGCACACACTGTGCCCCACTGTGGCTCAAAGGCCTACTGCCTTCAGAAGCCCACCTGTGGCAAGTGCAGGTACTCCGTCAAGCAGAAGAGGAAGTAAAACTGGAGTCCCAAGGCTAAACAACAAAACAACACAGGGACTGGTCACATGAGGCACCTAAAAATTGTATATCGAAGATTCAGGCATGGATTCCATGAAGGAGCTAAACCTAAACCCAAGAGGGCAGCTATTGCAGCATCCAGTTCATCTTAAGGATTTTAACAACTGGTTGTGCAATACATGTGGTTTTCTTGTTTTTTTTAAAAAGCCTCATTCTTCACTTCCCTCTTTAACCAGCTTAGATTCCATAGTGCATCAGTATAATCACTCCCTATTATATATTTCTAATTCCATTGCTCTCCACTCCAAGGTATTTGTCCAGCTAAACTCTGGTTGAATCATCACCTGCTCAGCACCTATTGCCCAATGGCCGGAGCGACCAGAAAAAAAATATTCACAATCATCTGCAAATTAGTCTCATTTTAAGTTAGTTACCACTAACCTCAAGATGGTACCTAGCAATCCTTTCTTTCTCTCTCCATTCACTATCCAAGATAACTCTTTTATACCTTTTCACTTTTTAAATCTCCAGCACCTCCTCCCCTGTTCTCAAGTTTGGCTGTTGACCATGCCACCATTTCCATTTATAAGCTCTCAACAACTAATGTACTCACCTCTATCGTACCTAAATATTTTGCCTACCTTCACATTACGATGGATGAATTGCTCATGCTCAGTGAGGAAAGACAGAGGCCATCTCTTCTTCACTAGACATAAGATCTTATTCCCTCTTTCCTACTCAGGTTCCAAAAATTCTCCCCTTCTCTCTACGTCGCTTATTTTTTTTTCTCTGTACTGAGGCACTTCCATCAACATAAAAAATGCTGTTATTTTTCTCATGCTGTTATTGTTCACCTTCCATACCCCTTCACCTATTGCTCCACTTTTCCACACTCCTCTACAGTGAAACTCTTTAAAGAAAAATTGTCTACTTGAATATTCCCTCTGCTCCAATTCCCTCTTAAACCCACTCCAGTCAAGCTTTGGTCCAAACCACTCCACTGAAACAGCGTATTTCAAGGCCTCCCATAACCTCCTCCACATCGCCATTAGTCAACTCTCCATTTTCGGCTTACTCAGCCTACCAACAGCATTTGACAAGGCTGATCACTCCTTCCTTCATGAAACACTCTTTTGATTTGGCTCTAGGGACATTTCATCCTCTGGATTCTCTACCTCATATTACCACACCAGCTCCTCATCTCAATTTCTTGCTCAAGGGCACAGTACTTGGATCTCTCTCTGTACTTACTCCCTAGGTGATTTCATTCAGTCTCAGAGCTCTAAATGTCTTCCATACGCTAATGATTACCACTTGTATGTCTCCATCACAACCTCTCCTCTGAACTCCTGACTCCTTATCAAAATTTCTACTTACTCCTCATTGCCACAAAAGTCTAATAGGCATCTGTGCAGAAAAGAATTAACAGCAGGCCTGAGGCTACTGTTCTTAAAAAGGCCTGCTTATAAGGTGGACCCTTGTCTGGCACCTGTGAATTCAGATTTCAGGAGGGTTCGCACCATTCCTTGGTAAGAACAGGTCACTGTGCCTAAACCATCTATGTAAAACAAAGTTATGATAACCACCTGCTTTGCTTCTGAGAGACTGGAAGTCTGATACATACTAGGCAGAGGGTGGCTGTGTACCCTGGACTCCTCTGAGAAATGGCTGATTATAGTTCTGGGGCAGAAAATGCACAAAATGAACATAAAATATCTCATCATACCAAAAAGCAAGAAAACTATCAAAGACTACTAGGATTGTGTCAACAGAACTCAGGAGTCAACTTAAAGAGGCTCCCACTGGTCCAAGCTGGACAATCTGAGTATCAATAAGAATGATTACTGCATGAATTAGAACACACCAAACATGTTTAAGTCCATGAGTTCATAAGGATAACTAAAAAAAACTCACTCAATGATCCCCTTTGGAGGATATTAGCTAAGTTATTATTTTAAAAGTTGGTGAATAAAATGAAAGAAAATTTATTCCTTCTTTACTAACAGTATTCAAGATGACCAACTATTTGATAGGAAATCTCTCTCTATAGAGATACTCTGCTAGTAAAAAAACAAAAAGAGAGAGATAGAATAGCACCATTTTGCAACTCCTAATAAATTAGTCAATTTTCTAGGCAACGGCTGCTAACATCTCAAATTAGATGTTACAAAGGACAGTAGAGGGAATCGACAGACTGAAACCAATTACAAAGTATGGACCTTATTGAGATCCTGATTTGAAGACACAAATACAAACATATTATAAGACAATTAGAGAAAATGAAATTTTGATATTTTATTACACTAAGAGATTGCTATTTCTGGAGGGAGAAGAGGACGGCGATGTAGGTGGGGGCTGAGACCACCTGCTCGTGTACCCAACTGGGATACTTAGCCGATCTTCCGAAAAACAAAGTCAAGGGCCAACAGAATCCCAGCTGATATGAAGTTTCGAAGCCAACGAGTGCAGAGGGCACTTCAAAACAGGTAGTAAGGAGGTTTTATAGGCCAACGGGAAGGTCCCCAGGCCTGGCACTGAAGACAATGGCTGCCAAGGGGCACTGGATCAGTGGTAGCCACCAAGTGGGTCCCTCCCCTCCCAGAGCAGGGAAGTCCCAAACCCGCACCAGGAGAGACCTGGACGCACAAAGTTGCTGGGGGCAGGAGGGAAGGTAGCAAGGAACACACAACCAGTGGTGAACCCAGGCTGGAGCGGTGGTCACCAGCCAGGACACTGACAGAGAATTTGGGGGATTCTGGTGACACCTGGGGCTGGGAAAGGAGGTGGGCCGCGACTGGCCGTGACCCAGATAGACCCTGGACTTGCCAGAGGGTTGGACTGTATGAAAGCTGGGTGGTGGCTCAGAGCAGCAGCAGCACCCAGAAGACTTTTTTCAAAAGGGAAACTGAGGTACACCATGCAGGAACCTCACATGTGCATTGGCCCAGCCAACAAAGACCGAGGAGTGGGGGCATGATTTGCTCCCACTCAGTGCACCTCATGGACTGATCAAAGGGTGCAAAGCAAGGTGGCTTATGGGCACCAGCCAGGCGCAAATGCGCAGGGTGGAGAGTGCAGGCCGCACAGTGCTCTGAGGACCTGGGCTAGAAATTGGGCACCTGTGATTACTGTAGCCCAGACTGAGCCCCCATCCCAACAGAACCACAGGGAAGGAAAAAACAGAGCCCAGCCCCCTCTGCCTGCAGGAACCAGGAAGGGCAGGGGTTTTGTTTGTTTGTTTGTTTGTTTGTTTCCCTCAAGAGTAAGACACTAAGACCTGGAGTTGAAAGAAAACCAGAGACAGATCCAGAAAGAAGGCAGAAGGTGAACACCAACAGCTGAGACAAATTTCACTTTGCTCTTCATCAGAACTTGCATTTTTTTAAAATTTCTCTTTCTTCTTTCCATTTATTCTGTTTGTGTGTGTGTTTGTTTCTATTGTTTGGTTTTTCTTTTTATTCTCCCTTTCACATTGCATTTTAATTTTTTTCTTTCACTTCACTCATATGCCAAATAACACGCTACTCTTGGTCTTTTACTTTTTATTCTTTTTAATCAGATTATATATTTCTTATCATACTACTGTTACTCCAATTCCCACACAGCACCCTTCCTTGGTCTTAATCCACTTTGCCATCTTCCTGAGCTTTATCACTGTTGGCGTAAGCTTTATTTTCTCTCACACTGCACCAAGTTTCTATCCCTTACTCTCACTATTTCTCCTCCATCTAAACTCACAGAAGTGCTTTTCTTTCTTAAGTCAGCTCACATTCTTTTCCCCCACTAATAAGAATCTTATTTCTTTTCTACCTTTTATAAACAGTGACTAGTTGGGTGAACTACTACAGTTATTGCTGTTCTCTCCAAAGGAACTCCCATTGTTCACTATTTGTTTGTACTTTAAATCCCACAGAATACTCCCCACTGTCTTACTCCATTTCACCTTCCCCCATCCCTACTCAGTTGAGAGTGGAATTTTATTTCAATGTTGTCTCTCTCCCCTTTTTCCCCCCTCTCTCAACCTGGGCTTTACTCCTTACTCTTATTAGTTTGCTTCCCCCATCCTCTCAAAATCATTTTTCTTTACTGTAGACATCTCACATTCACTTTTTGCTTTTCTCCAATATTCTTATTCCTGTTTCACCTTTATTAAGCTTCACTCAGCTGTTGTTGCTATCGACCCTGCGATGCCTTTTCGGCAATTTTGTTCCCGTTGGTCCAGTGCTTTTTCAATTTTACTTCAAGTCTCATAGTATACTCTTCCCTTTTCTTACACCATTGTTCCCATCGCCCTTTCATGTTTCACTTATGTTTTAAATTTTGTTCTCTTATTTTCTTCACTTTGGTTCTATCCCAACTCTTATCTATTCTCTTCCCTCTTACCACACAATAATATTTTCCCCTCATTTAGTCATCTCACATTCTTTTTGACATCTTATAATATCCGCAATCTCTCTTCACCTTTATTAATCTTACTTCAATTGCAGTTGACATTGTTAATGTGGCCAGGGGGCTCTTTTTGCTGGTGTAGGTTTGGTTGTCTGGTAATAATGCTTCGCTAACCAACACCCGTACAACAGCATAAAAGGCAAGGTGGGAGTTGTGACTACCGGTAAGCCCGCTGGAGGGGAGAACCCACCGAGAAAGAAGACATGAACAGGTAAAGTTGAAGTACAACAAGAGAGCCCACAAAAATGGAAGAAAGGGCAATCCTAGAGCATCTAGACAAGGAGATCAGAGAGACCACACAAATGAGGCCCACAGAACTTCTACCATAGAAGTTCACCTCACAAAGACAGCTGGCAAAGCAGAACATCCAGAATCATAGAAACAAACAAAAAGAGTCACCAGGGGAAACAAAGAAAGAATCCACAATCAAAAGAAATGGAAGAATCCCCAGTAAAAGAGCTCAATGAAATGGAAGCAAGCTAACTATCAGATATAGAATTCAAAAGAATGGTTGTAAGGATGCTCAAGGAACACACTGAAAACTACAAGGAAGTGAGTGGGGACTACAACAGTATGAAAAAGGAAACAGAAACTGAAAATAAGAACCAGGAAGAAATGAGGAATACAATATCTGAAATAAAAATACACTTGAAGGAATTACAAGCATGCTGGATGCAGTAGTGGACCAAATTAGTGAGCTGGAAGACAAGGTAGAAAGAAATATCCAAGGAGAGGAGTAACACGAAAAGAATACTCAAAAGTGTGGATTGGATCAAGATGGCGGAGGAGTGAATGGAAGTCACACTGACCTCCTCCCAGGACCAATCTGGAATTACAACTAAATTGTGGAGAAATCACCCAGAACAAATAACTGAACAATAGTGAGAGAGGAGCCTTATAACCTTGGACAGACAGAAGAATCAGTTCAGCACAACCTGACTGGTAAGGAGTGCGGCGGAGACGCAAGAAGGCTGGCTGGGCATCCTCAGGCGGCAGTGCCAGAGGGATATTTAAGCAGCCAGTCGGATCCCCCTGAGAAGAGCAAGGTCTAAACCATAAGTGGTCCCAGCCTACAGCACCAGAGCCCAGAAAGCACACAGATAACAGCCAGCTGCAAAAAGAGGCAGGGCTGCTCTCTGCCAGAGAAGGGTGGCTGGAGACTGAAAGAGCCGTTTAGAGAGTCAACAAGTAAATTTTCATCTGCAGCCACTTACCCTGGGCTCTGGCAAAGGTGGGGACAGAGTGGGCTAGAGACGCCTGAGGAGAGACTGGGGACAGAGGCTTTGGGGAGAGAACTGAGAAAGTAGCCACCGGGATCCCGGTGCTGAGTCATCCCCTACACAGCAGCAGCCGTCTTGCTCAGGCAGACCACTCACCTCTGAGGAGGCAGCCTGTGAGGCAACAACAGCCCTGCCCCCAGGAGGGACTCTGCCCTGGCCCTGTGGTGCTTAAGCCAGACTGTTGAGTGCAGAGTGACCAGAGTAACAACTGAAGGAGACAGCCACAGACAGTACATCCCTGGACATCTTGAATAGGCTGCCTAAGGTCAGACGGGGTCATCATCTGACATCATCAGAGGTAGATCCAGAAAGGAATAGCAGCAGTAAATACTAGAGGTTACCGAGACAAAATCCACTGTGGTCTTCTCCATGATTTGCAATATTTTCTTAACTATACATCCTTTTAACATTCATTTCTTGTCTATCAAGTTGGTGCAAATTAAGTCACTAGATTTTATACAACAGTTTATTTCTCTCCTTTCTTATAATAGTCTTAATCTCTTTACAGCCTTATTAATACTGGTTCATTTACTGTTGACAGTGGGATTGCAGGGGGAAGTTATTTTTGCAGTTGTGGGTTTGTTTCCTGGGCTTTGTGGTTTTGCTCAGGCAGACAAATGATGGGAAGACAAAGAAACAACCCGTAATAGAAATGAAAGGAGGAATCTTCAGAACAACTACTGAATGAAATAGAGGCAAGTAAACTATCAGATATTGAATTCAAAATATGGTTATAAGGAAGCTCAATGAACTCTGAGCTCAGTAAGAATTCCCAAAAACTACAGGGAAACTACGAGGAACTTACTACAAATTATATTAGCATGAAAAAGGGCATAGAAACTATAAACAAGAGCCAAGAGAAAATGAAGAATACAATTTCTGTATTGAAGTACAGAGTACAAGGAATATCTAAAATAGGTTAGATGAAGCAGAGGCCCAAATAAACAAGCTGGAGGACATGGTAGGAAAAAAAACCCATAGAGAGCAAGAAAATGAAACAAAGCCAAAAATAATGAAGAGAAGTTAAGGGAAATGCAGGACAACATGAAACATAATAATGTCCATATAATAGGAACACCAGAAACAGAAAAGGAGCAAGGGATAGAAAACCTGTTTAAAAAAGTAATGATGGAAAACTTGCCTAATTTGAGGAGAGAAAAAGTCACACAAACCCAGGAAGCACAGAGGGTCCCATTCAAGAGGAACCCAAAGAGACCCACTCCAAGACACATCATAATTCAAATGGCAGATACCAAACCGAGAACCTTAAAGGCAGCAAGGGAGAAACAGGAAGTAACATACGAGGGAGCCTCAATAAGGTTAGCAGCTGACTTCTCCACAGAAACATTATAAGCCAGAAGGGAATGGCAAGAAGTATTCTGAGTAATGAAAAGCAAGGCCTGCACCCAAGACTACTCTACCCAGCAAAGCTCTCAATTAAAAAGAAAGGTGAAATAAGGTGCTTCCCAGACAAAAGATGGCTAAAAGAATATACCTCTACCAAACCAGCAATGCAAGATATGTTAAAGGGAATGCTTTAAAAAGCTGAAGAAAAAGAGTGCAAGAGAGAGGAACACAAGTACAAAGGGAAAAAAGTAAGTACCTATCAATAAGAACTTTAAATGTAAATGTTTTAAAGGCTCCAATGAAAAGACACAGAGTAGCTGAATGGATAAGAAAACAGAATCCACATATATGCTGCCTACAAGAGACTCACCTCAGAACAAAAGATCTACACAGACTGAAAGTAAAGGATTGGAAAAAAATATTCCAAGCAAATGGACAGGAAAAAAGAGCCAGGTAGTGATATTTATATCAAACAAAACAGACTTCAAAACAAAGGCCATAAAAAGAGACCCAGAAGGACACTTCATAATACTCAAAGGAAGAATCCATCAAGAAGGCATAAACATTGTAAATCTATGTGCACCCAACATAGGAGCACCCAAATATATAAGGAAACTCTTGGAGGACTTCAAGAAAGATATAGACAGCAACACACTTACAGTAGCTGATTTTAACACCCCACTGTCAACAATGGATAGATCACCAAAACAAAATATCAACAATATTGTGGAATGGAACGACTCATTAGATCAAATGGACCTAACTGATATACACAGAACCTTTCATCCCAAAGAAGCAAACTACACATTCTTTTCAAAGACACATGGCACATTTTCAAAGACAGACCACATGATAGAACACAAAATAAGCCTCAACAAATTTAAGAAAACTGAAATCATACCAAGCATTCTCGGACCACAAAGGCTTAAAACTAGAAACCAACCTCAAGGAAAAAACTCAAAAACCTTCGAACTCATGAAGGCTGAACAGCATGCTATTACACAATAAATGGGTCAATAATGAGATCAAAGAAGAAATCAAAAAGTTTCTAGAAACAAATGAAAATGAACATACAACAGTCCAACAGCTATGGGAGCCCTGGCTGGTGTAGTTCAGTGGATTGAGCATTGGCCTGCGAACCAACGGGTCGCCCGTGCAATTCCCCAGTCAGGACACATGCCTGGGTTGTGGGTCAGGTCCCTAGTAGGGGGTGCGTGAGAGGCAACCACACATTGATGTTTCCCCCTCTTTCTCCCTCCCTTCCCCTCTGTCTAAAAATAAAATTAAGTCTTTTTTTAAAAAATCACAGTTACAACATATAGGTTTCAATGAGGTGCAGAAGAGGTAGGAAGGTTGTCTAAAGAAAACAAAACAAAGAAAACCTACAGGACACAGTAAAGGCAGTCCTGAGAGGAAAGTTCATAGCAATACAGTCCTACCTAAAAAAGATACAAACATTTCAAATAAACAACCTAACCCTATGTCTATAAGAACTGGAGAAACAACAACAAACAAAGCCCAGAGCAAGCAGAAGAAGGAAATAATCAAGACCAGAGCAGAAATGAATGACATAGAGACTAAAGGAGCAATTCAAAGGATCAATAAATCAAGGAGCTGGTTTTGTGAAAAGATAAACAAAATAGAGAAGCCTTTAGGCAGACTTATCAAGAAAAAAAGGGAGAAGATTCAAATAAATAAAATCAGAAATGAAAGAGGAGAAATGACAACTGATACCACAGAAATACAAAGGATTGTAAAAAAAATTACTACAAACAACTACATGCCAAGAAATTTGAAAACCTGAGTGAAATGGACAAATTTCTAGAAAAATATAATCTTCCAAAACTGAATCAAGAACAAGCAGAAAGGCTGAACAGACTGATAACAGCTGGTGACACTGAAGTAGTAATCAAAAAACTCCAGGAACACAAAAGCCCTGTACCAGATGGTTTCACAAGGAAAATTTTACCAAACATTTCAAGGAAGAGCTAACCCCTGTCCTCCTCAGACTATTCCAAAAAATTCAAGAAGAGGGAAGACTCCCAAACTCTTTTTATGAGGTCGGCATCATCCTAATCCCAAAACCAGATAAAGACACAGCAAAGAAAGAACACTACAGGTCAATATTGGTGATGAACATAGATGCTAAAATCCTCAACAGAATATTGACAAACTGTATCCAGCAATACATTAAAAAGATCATCCACCATGATTAAGTGGGATTCATCCCAGGGATGTAAGGATGGTACAATATTCACAAATCAATAAATGTAATACATCACATAAACAAAAGGAAAGACAAAAATCACATGATCATATCAATAAATGAGGAAAAAGCATTTGATAAGGTACAGCACCCACTTATGATAAAAACACTCAGCAAAGTGGGAATAAAGGAGGCATACCTCAACATAATAAAGGCTATATATGAGAAACCTACATCCAACATAATACTGAACAGGCAAAAACCAAAAGCTTTCCCACTAAGATCAGGAACAAGACAAGGATATCCGCTTTCACCACTTCTATTCAACATAGTATTAGAAGTCCTAGCCACAGCCATTAGACAAGAAAAAGAAATAAAAGGCAACCAAATTGGAAAGGAGGAAGTAAAACTGTCATTGTGTGCAGATGACATGATAGTGTACATAGAAAACATTATAGACTCCACCAAAAAACTACTCGACATAATATGTGATTTTGGCAAAACAGCAGGATACAAAGTCAATATTCAGAAATTGAAGGTATTTTTGTAGACCAACAATGAAATATCAAAATCTGACATCAGAGGAAAAGTCCCATTTACTATAGCAACAAGAAAAATAAAGTACCTAGGAATAAACCTAAGGATGATAAAGACCTGTACTCAGAAAACTACTCAACACTGAAGAAATTAAAGAAGACACAAATAAATGGAAGAATATACCATGTTCATGGACTGGAAGAATTAACATCATCAAAATGTCCATACTACCCAAAGCAATTTATAGATCAATACAATCCCTATTAAAATACCAATGACATATTTCACATAGAACAAATATTTCAAAAATTTATATGAAACCATAAACCACCCTGAATAGCCTCAGCAATTTTGAGAATGAAGAACAAAGCAGGGAGGATCACAATACCTGATATCAAACTATATTTTTATTACAAAGCTACTGTGATCAAAACTGGCATAAGAACAGACCATAGATCAATGGACAGAACACAGAGCCCAGAAGTAAGCCCATGTTTCTGTGGTCCATTAATATTCGACAAAGGACATGGGAGCATAAAATAGAGTAAAAATAGCCTCTTCAACAAATGCTGTTGGGAGATCTGGACAGCTACATGCAAAAAAATGAAACTCAATTGTCAACTTACACCACACACAAAAATAAACTCAAGATTGGTAAAAGACTTAAATATAAGTCACAACACCATAAAAGTCCTAGAGGAGAACACAGGAAGGAAAATCTCAGATATTCCATGCAGCAATATTTTCACCAATACGTCCACTAGAGCAAAGGAAAATAAACTTCTGCACTGCTAAAGAAAACATCAGCAAAATGAAAAGGGAATCAAACATATGGGAAAATATATTTTCCAATGATACCTCAGACAAGGGTTTGATCTCCAAAATATTTAAAGAACTCACATGACTCCACACCAGGAAGACAAACAATCCAATTAAAAAATGGGCAAAGGACCTGAACAGGCACTCCTCCAAGGAGCACATACGGAGAGCCCAGAGACACATGAAAGAATGTTTAGCATCACTAGCCACTAAGAGTGATACAAATTAAAACCACAATGAGATATCACCTCACACTAGTCTGAATGGCCATCACAAACAAATCAACAGACAACAAGTGCTGCCAAGGTTGTGGAGGAAGGGGATCCCTAGTACACCATTGGTGGGAATGCAGACTGGTGCAGGCACTGTGGAAAACAGTTTGGAATTTCCTCAAAAAACTAAAAATGGAACTGCCTTTTGACCCAGCAATTCCACTGCTGGGATTATACCCTAAGAATCCTGAAACACCAATTCAAAAGAACCTATGCACCCCAATGTTCAAAGCAGCTCAATTTACAATAACCAAGTGCTAAACAGCCTAAATGCCGATCAGTAAACAAGTAGATCAAAAAACTGTGGTACATTTACCCAATGGAATAGAATGCAGCAAAAAAAAGAAGGAACTACTACCCTTTGCAACAGCATGGATGGAACTAGAGAGCATTATGCTAAGTGAAATAAGCCAGACAGTGAAAGACAAATACCATATGATCTCAGCTATAAGTGGAACCTAAACAAAACAAATAAGCAAGCAAAATATAACTAGAGACACAGAAATAACAAACAAACTGAGAGGGGAGGGCGGAGGGAAATAAAGGGGCAAAGAAGGTGAGGGGTCATCAAGGAACATGTATAAAGGTCATGTGGACAAGACAACAGTGAGGTGGAAGACTGAATGTGGGACGTGGGGGTGGATAGGGTGGGAGAGAGTAATGGAGGGGAAATGGGGGCAAGTGCAACTGAACAACAACAACAAAAAAGAGACTGCTACTTTTTAGTGGATAATGTTAGTGAAGCTATGTATAAAAGAGTTATGTGCTAGTGATGCATAATGAGTATTTGCAGAAAAAACTGTGACATTTCAGATTTCTTTAGAACACTGGGAGGAAAAGATGGAGTGAGGGTACAGATGAAGTAAGATTGGCCACGTGTTGATAACTGTTGAGGTAGGATGACAGAACACACAGAGGTTCACTGCACTAATCACTCTACTTTTGTACATGTTTTAAATGTCCCATAATATGTCTTCAGTTTTTGTTGTTATTTTTAAGAAATACTTTTTCATACCCATAGGACTGGGGAGAGAGATAAGCAGTCTAACAATACTCTAGATCAGGGAACTCTTAACTACTGGTAGAACAGTACATTGGCATACTACTTTGAAAAACAATTTGGTAAAGCTAAGGATGCACACGCCACAGCATTCTACTTCCAAGTTTCTGCCCTGGAGAACTCTTATACATATATACATGAGAAAACATGTACGAGAACGATCATGAGAGACTTCTTAAGCAAAAAATTTAGAACCTAAATTTCTGTGGCTTATTCCATAAATCATAGAATATTCAAAGACTATTATATGGTAGCAAAAATAAATGACCAAGAGTTACATGTCAACATGGATACAACTTACAAATATAACTTTAAATGAAAGAGGCAATTTGAATGATATATAAAACTTATGATATCAATATTTTGAGTTTTAAAATGGGCCTGAGAATAAAACACCAAATTCAGGATTGTACTTAACTTCGTGATGGAGGTATGGCAATGTATGAGTATGGTGTTCTTTTTTTTAACTAGGCGAAGTTACAGAGGTGTTGCTTTATTGTTTTAAATATAGTATTTTTTTAAACCATAGAATAAAAAATATTGAGAAGTAACATTAAGGATAAATTTTTTAATTTCTATATTAAAAGTTTGATTGTAATGAATACGCATTATTTTCATAATAATCAAATCTTTTTTGTTTGGAAACTCAGGCTTTTCTTTCACAATTTTCAAACTAAATATGATGTTCCAATAGTTATACAGCAATGGACCTAAATCTAACACTGCAGAATAAGAGCTCAGAACAATGTCAGCAGCTGTTAATGTATCAGCAGCTAAAACAAAGATAAACTGCAATGTTCAAACAGTTAACAACAGGGAATTATTACCAAGGAAACAAAATTATAGTAAGTTTAGGTGTCAAGATTTGACCCATAAAAAATCAGAGAGGACTAAGCATCATTAATTGTTACAACTACATATCCCACCATCATCGAATCCTCATAAAAAGAAAAACTTACATAAGGAATAACTTGGTGTATTAGAGCTAATTAACATTTTACTATTTACATGTCATTATTAGATTTTCCACTAGAGGGCACCAAACAGCAGAGCAAAAAACCTTCAAGTTCAAAAGATCTCAAAACCAAGTGGAAGAGCAAGAATACTGAGACATATTCTAATTAAATGCATAAGCTTACTATGATAATGAACTCCGCTTCGGGAATTTTTGGGTTTCTCTCCAATGGATTCTTCCCTTTAGCTTCAAATCTTTAAAAACAAAACAAAAATAAAAAAAAAAACTTCTATTTTGTTTTTTGGTGTTCTCACTTCCCATTTATTTTTCAACCCACTTAAATAGGGCTCTTACTCCAATCATTTTGCTAGGATGCTTTTTACTATGGAAACCAGTGACTTGTAAGAGCCAAATCCAAAGGTCAGTTTTCAACCTTTGTCTGGCTGTCTACCACTTGAAACTGTTTATCAAACCCTCTTTCTTCAAACATTCTTCTTTTCGAGTCCGTGAGACCATCAAATTGGAATACTCTTGCACCAAAAGACAAGTAATTACTGGTTTATTCACTCAATCATTCATGTAACAAATATTTACTCAATACTACATGCCAGGCATTATGGTAGGCACTGGGTATTCAATAATAATAACAAAGAGCTTTAAAATTCTAATGTGAGAAATAAAAGGACAGTTATAAAATAGTAAGATTGAGCTACCACAGGATTAAATGTAGGGATGTCCCTAGAAGGGAGAGAATTGGGCCAATTCAACCAAAATAGGACTGCCCATTATCTGCAGTTTGTATAGGCTCTTTGGACTCTGGTTAGCAACAAAATTTTAAAACTGAATTTAAATATTCAGAAAAAGAGTAAATTACAGCCCCCGTGTCATCCCTATCTCCCACACTAACACAGGACCCAGGAAAACAACCTAAGTTCCCATACCCAAGGGACAGGTCTGCTACCGGTAATCTCCAAAATGTCTAACGAGAGTGTAAGATACTCACTCACTGCTTCTGTGTTTCCAGTTAATATTTTCTCCTAAATGTCCTGCTATCTGACATCTATTTCTCATCTCTATTAAGACAACAGTGAAATCCAAACCGTCAAATAAGTACTCACAGTACTTGACTACTCCAATTGTGAAACTCCCTTTCCTGAGTTTCTAGAAAACTCCTGTTTCCTAACTAGTTCTCTCTCTCCTATTTTTCTTTCTCTCTTTTCCTTGGGCCATCTCTTCTTTTCATTCCACACAGCTTTGCAGAATTTCATCTAAACCCATTCATTTAAATACTAAAGACCCAATTATGCTTTATACCAGCCTATAATTTAACCAACCGCTCTCCCTAATATCAAACATATTTATCATATCACTATATTTGACACAGTCACAGTAGATAAAAAAGCAATATTCTATTTAGCCTCTTTCTCCTTTTTATATTTTTAATTTTTACAAGTTTATTTAAGCCAAACCGACAACATATGCCAGGATGCAAGATCTCAAATGCTCCTTAGTGTCTTTCCTGAAGGGAAAATCTGGCCAAATTACCCTATGTCCAGATTTGATTAAGAGTCCTTGGATTTAAGTTTGGTATGGTTTACGATTATGAGGCCAGGAGCCCATAAAGCTGCAGATTTCCCAGATTCAGAGCCCAACTTGGGAACAACACAGGTGTGGCGCAAAGCAGCCTTAAGAGTTCAGAGAAGACCTCCCAGGATAAGAATGTCTGAAACAAATCAAAGTTCTAAAACACAGGTTATTTGCATATAATTATTTCAGTGGGCCTTCACTTATTTGACTAAATATATACCCTCATAAGCATGGGACTCCTCCCCCCAACAAAAAATATTGAGTAGAAAGTATGTCCTGTTCATTTAAAATAGAGTAATTTTTTTAAAAAAAGTATTCACAGCTCAGGCTGCTGCTACTAAATCCTCTAATTTATAGGAGTTGCAAGTGTGTAAGCAGGGCAGGATAGGATGTGGTGAGGACCGGGAAGCAAAATTATTCATCAGAGCAAAGAAACACAGACTAAATAGTTAAGTTGCGGACAACTGGTAAATTTCAGTGATTCCAGATATGTTTTAGGTGTACTCAGAGGGTTAAAGCTCATTAAGATACCAAATGAAACTTGCAAGCACATATCCATTACTGTAGTTAATAATTATACAATTTCTCAATCTGCACAAGGCCACCTCAGTCAGAAAGACCAATACAGCCATAACCCTTTATCTTTAGAGTGGTCAGAGTCTGATGAATGGGTCAAAGATTTTTAAAACAGGATGAACTGTATCAGCAGCTTTTCTCTTTGCAGAACACTGCAACTAAAAATGCTTATTACAAAATATATGCAGTTACAAGACAGCGCTTTCTCTATCTTATTACCAAACTAAAAAACTCACTGTTATATGTCTTTCCATTCTATTTTATCCAAAACACTAAACATCATAAAGTTACTCAATAGCATCAAAGGATAAAATAAAAAGGCAGTATAGGGCTGTCATTTAAAAAATGGGTTTGGAGTAAGATGTAGGTAAAAACCCTACTTTGCAACTTACTAAAAATATAAATCTAAAATTGTTGAAGCTGGTGAAAATTACAATGGGTTCAATATACTATTTTTTCTTTTTCTGTATATTTTGAACACATCCACATTAAAACATTAAATATCTTCACATGTCAAGTGAGGATTAAGTTTCTTTATCTGTCAGATGAGAGTACAACATCACTATCTGACAATGTTTGTAGGAGGGGCACAGAGTAATTACTCAAAAAATGTTAAGAGTCATAAATCTCAGAAACTCTAACCAGAGGGAAAGGGGGCTGGGTGGAGGTAGAAGAGGGTATGGGGGGGAAGGGAGTCAATGGTAATGGTAGGAGACTTGACTTGGGGTGGTGAACACACAATACAATATACAGAGGATATAGAACTGTACACCTGAAACCTACACAATTTTATTAACCAATGTCACCCCAATCAATTCAATAAAAAAGAAACACTATACACATATACTTGGTGACACACACGAAAAACCAATCCACTGTATTTCTTTCAAGTTTTTGTTTCTACTATGTATTTTTATAGTTGTAATCATCAAAATTGAAATAACTTTGTTTTTCCTTCAACCCATATATGGCCACCTATAATCTATAGCCTTCCTAATCATTTTTAATGCTAGCTTAATATTTTATAATGAACCTAATTTAGTTAACCATTACTCTCTAATCATTAGTTTGTTCTAAACAGCCACTATTATAGACATTGCTGCAATAAATTAGTTGGGGCATTGAAAAATAATTTTCTATTATTTTTGTGATAAACTCCCAAGTATGGAATTACTGGGTTAAAAACATACATTGTTTTGGCCCTTGATATTTATTATTATGTTGTTTGCAAAAGAACTGGACATTTTAGAATGCCACAAACAATGGCTGAGACTCCCAGTCTTACCACACTTTGTTAGCATCTTAAAAAGTAATTTTACTAGTTAGTAATGGGACAGAGGTTCTTTACTGTTTTTTCATTTTTACTTCCAAATTGAAAAAATAGTGAATACTAAATTACATTTAGGTTAATATCCTTAATACATGAGGAGTATGCAACCATGTACACACAGGTACAAAGTAATAGAAAACTAGGTCAAGAAGACAAGCAAGTACATATCACAGAAAAAATACATAATTAAAAGACTGAAAACAATCATCCTCCTAATAAAATGAAAAAATTATAAATTAATGAGAAAACATTTCTACCTATCGAACTAGCAAAATTTCATTTAAAAGGCACAAGAGTGTAGGAAAGTGACTTACACTGTTAGGGGCTTCAACTAGTAAAATCTTTCTGGAGGGCAATATGACAATATATGTCAAAAGTCTTAAAATTCTGCATCCCTTTGCCCCCACATTATACTTCTAGGAATCTGACATAAAAGGAAAAACAGTACATACACTCGCAGGGATTTAGCCACAAGGATGTTCAAAGCAGTACTGTGTATAAAGTTAAAGTTAAGAAAATGTGCATTGATTGCATTCTGGTTAAATAAATTATGGCACATCCATATACAGGGGCACTTGTATAGCCATTTAAAATCAAGAAGAACACAAAATAGCATACAAAATAGTTTCTTCAATATCCTGATATGTAAAACAAGGAGACTATAGAAAATTACATATGCAAAGATTTAATTTTCTTTCTTAAAAAACAGTATTCACTTTACCACCATTTACCTTGAAGTTAAAAACCATTTATTCTCCTATATGAAAAATGTGTGTTCTCCATAATAACTGATACAAATGGTGTTAAAAAAGAAGTCATTCTTTTATTCACAAGCTCAGTTTAATCAATACAATTTGTTATCTTAATTCATTGTGCTAAGAAATAACATTGAGTACTAATAACCTCTGTACTATGTACATTCATGCTCAACTCTACATTTTTTGAAGGGAGAGAGAGAGAGATATCAATCTGCTGTTCTACCCATTCATGCGTTCACTGGTTGATGCTTATATGTGCCCTGAATGGAGATCCAACCCATAACTTGAGCTACCTGGTCAGAGCTAAAACTCTTTACTCTTAAAAATTACTAATATCAGCATGTACAGGTGCCTAACTTTCCACATCTGAAAACTGAATATAATGCAAATGAGAGAGTATTCATTGGAGCACTTATAAAATACAGAATTCTCTGCAAATACAAGGAGGTATCCAAAATGGCAGCCTAGGTAAACATGGCTTACGTCCTCGCACAACCACATCAAAATTACAACTAAACTACAGAACAACCATCACTCAGAACCGGCAGAAATCAAGTTGAATGGAGGTCCTGGAACAACGGAATTAAAGAAATAACCATATCCATCCTGACTGGTAGGAAGGGTGGAGATGCAGAGAGGCGGACAGCTAGCCCCAAACCCACATGTGGTGGATAATGAGCAGGAGGGATATCTTGGGAGCGAGGGGCCCCCAGTCCCATACCAGGCCCCCTGGTCCAGGGTTCCAGTGCCAGGAAGATAAATCCCCATGGCTTCTGGCTGTAAAAACCAGTGGAGATGGGGTCGGTGGAAGAAACTGCTAGATTCCCAGGCAGTACCTTTAAAGGGCCCACCCACAGGCTTATTCAAACTCATTCCCTCTGAGGTCCAGCACCAGGGCAGGCAGCTTGAAAGGCAGGAATTGAATGTTTGTCATCAGCACAAGAGCTGGATAGCAGTTTTCTCCAAGACAGAACTGTTGGCAAAGGCCATTGCTGCTCTTCTTGAGCTCTCCCCCCACACAGGCACAGAGCACAGCAGGCACCATATCTGAGACTACATCAGCCTGGCTCACGCTGTTTGCCTCGCCCTGGTGATTCTCTGAAACTCTGCCCCACCAAAATTACAGGTCCACCAAAGCAGTTAACAGTGGCTTTTCCATATGAATGACTTGTCTCGGCAATGCTTCTGATCTTCCTAAATCCTCTCAAACAAGGAGAAGGTCACCTCATGAGCCCCCATACCTTGCTAAATGGCCCCAGGCTGGGCACTAGCAGCAGGTGGTCTTGATTCAGATCCTCTTCTCACAAGGGCACCTCCAAAGCAGCCTGCTGCAGATTGCTTATAGCTTATGCCAAGTGGCCCCAGGCAGAACACAGCAGGCATCATAGCCCTGTTGTAGTGAGCACTGCTCTGTGGAGTGGGTGCTGCACAGCTGATCCTCAACAGAGGGTGAAGGTTGGTAGTCGGTGGTCACAGCCAGTCCTTGCAGCTGACTGGCTTGGGTAAATCCCTCCCACTGACCAGCCAACAGCAACCAAGGCTCACCTACAAGAGGAGGGTGTACTCAGCCCATAATGTGGGTGTACCTCAAGTACCCAACTTGAGTAATAGGGGAGGCTGTGCCACTGGACTCCACAGGACACCTACTACATTATGCCACGCTAGCAACACAGGGAGTCATAGCAGCTCTACCTTAATACATAGAAACAAACATAGAGAGACTGCCAAAATGAGGTAACGAAGAAACATGGTCAAAATGAAAGAATGGAACAAAACTCCAGAAAAAGTACTAAACAAAATGGAGATAAGCAATCTTTCAGATTCAGGGTTCAAAACACTGGTTATAAGGATGCTCAAGAAACTTAGTGAATACCTCAACAGCATAAGAAAGATCTAGTCACAAAGAAGGATACACTCATTGAAATAAAGAACAATTTATAGGGAATCAACAGTAGAGTGGATGAAGCTGACAATCAAATCAATGATCTGAAACATAAGGAAGAAAAAAACAAACAACCAGAACAGCAAGAAGAAAAAAAGAGTCCAAAAAAATGAGGATAGTATAAGGAGTCTCTGGGACAACTTCAAGCGTTCCAACATTTGTATCATAGGGGTGCCAGGAGAGGAAGAAAAAGCAAGAATTGGAAATCTATTTGAAAAAATAATGAAAGAAAACTTCCCTAATTTGGTGAAGGAAATAGACATAGAGGTCCAGGAAGCACAGTCCCAAACACGATGGACGCAAAGAGGCCCACACCAAGATACATCATAATCAAAATGCCAAAGGTTAAAGATAAACAGAGAATCTTAAAAACAGCAAGAGAAAAGCAAGTAGTTACCTACAAGGGAGTTCCCATAAAACTATGAGCTGATTTCTCAAAAGAAACTCTAAAGGCTAAAAACGATTGGCAAAGAATATTCAAAGTGATGAAAAGCAAGGACCTACTACCAAGATTACTCTATCCAGCAAAGCTATCATTTAAAATCGAAGAGCAGATAAAGAGCTTCCCAGAAAAGAAAGCTAAAGGAGTTCATCGTCACCAAAGCATTATTATATATGAAATGTCAAAGATTTAAGAAAAAGATCAAAACTATGAACGATAAAATGGCAATAAAATATATCTATCAAAAACTGAATCTAAAAAACAAACAGACCAGAAACAGAATCACATATATGGAGAACGGTGCGATGGTAGCCAGATGGGAGGGGAGTTGGGGGAATAGATGAAAAGGTGAAGGAATTAAAAAGTACAAATTGGTAGTTACAGGATAGTCATGGGGATGTAAAGTACAGTGTAGGAAATGGAGAAGCCAAAGAACTTATATGCATAACCCACGGACATGAACAAAGGTGTGTGGATTGCCTGAGGGAATAGGCGGTGCTAGGTTGGGGTGGGGGACAAGGAGGAAAAAATTCAGACAACTGTAATAGCATAATCAATAAAATATAAATAAAAAAGAAAACAATAAAAAAGAATTACTAATGGTGGCACTTTCTGTCTCGGGAGCATACCCACACCTTTCTTCCCTCTCAGGTATGCATTTCCTAAACTCTAAGAGTCCTCACGAGACTTGCAACCAAGGGAGCAATGGGCAGCAGCAGCTCATCCCAGGCTAAAGCCCCGAATCTGTCCCCAAGGCCCCATTTTCTCTGATTTTCAGTGACCTAACAGCAGCCTCACAGTGGCTCACTTCTGTCACTGTGATTTTTTACTTCTCAGAAAGCCAAAGCAGACCTACCTAGTCTCTCTCCTGTTGCTTCTTCTATCCTAAGCCCTTCCTTTAAAACTGTCCCCGGTTTTAAAAAAAGTACTCTCAAAATAAAAAAAAATACTAATAGTTATTAAATTCTAATACCTGAATTTCCTATTTAAATGATAGAACATTGCTACATTTTACGTGACTTATGAAAATATAAGGTGCATTATTTGACCTTCAAGAACAAAAACAATTGAAATTTTAAGCCATTACATACTGTTTCCTCTGAAGAGTTACTAGAACAAATCTGTGAGAAGACAACTGATTATTAAATCTCCATGTATAATCTTGGATTTCCTTTGCAATAGTGTAGTTTTCAAGTGAGATACCCGTACTCATGTTCTCATCACCACATGAGGTAGTGCAGTGCAGTGAACCTCTTAGTCCTGCCTGCAGTACAGTGGGAATTTCTCCCATCCACCTCCTATTTGAGACATTTGTCTCCTCCTAGTAAAGTTCAAACATTTAAACAGGAGCTGAACCTTAATCTAGCTGCTTTTTTACTTTAAGAAAGGGTAACCACAAATTCTGATCTGCCCAGAACAGTTCTAGTTTAAGTATGTTATCTGGTGTCCTATACAGTCAGTTTCCCTTTTCACTCTTAAAAGTGTCTAGGTTTGGAGACAAATTCTATAGTCACCCTAGTTAAGAACCATATAAATACATGAATAAATGTTCTATTAGTGAAGAGTGTGCCTCCTAATACATTTTATCAGTAATATTACAATAACAGGAACAATGTAAGAGTTAAAGGAAAAAACTGTTTAGTTTTCCTGTAAAATTTTAAAATAAATACTAAATGAAATTAGGTTGAATTGTACTTAAAATCAAAACACAGATTTGGGACTCTCACAACAAAGATAAGAATAAATGAGGCAGAAAAAAGCATTAACCTGTTTGGCAACTAAAAGCAATAAAATATGGTTTGGCTGTCAGGTTCTGGATAATAAAGCTGTGGATATCAGTATAAAACCTCTTGGGGCCCATTTTCCTACAAAATGTCTCAGAGAAATGTCAGCTTGCTCGAGGTTCACCCTTTCTAAGGAAGGTGGAAAGAGAAACCCTAAAATACAACACTTCACTTCCTCTCCCCCACACCATGTAATATCAAAAGGACTAAACTACTGTAAATCATGATCTCGTAAGCATAAGGGGGGTTCCAGGGATCTGCCTGACAACCTTTGTTCTTGTTCTCATCTTCATCTACCCCCTAAAAGAAATGAAAAAACAAAACAAAGGAAATCAAGGGGAAAAAAATTTGCATCTAAGCCCTGACATTCCTTTGTAAAAAGTTGTACTCTCAACGAATAGCAATTCCTTCCTTCCAGTTCATCAGGCATCCTCACTGATTGATTTTTTTTCATACTTCCAATTTGTCATCAATTCTTTCAGTCCCACCTCAAAATTCACTCAGAACTTGACCAGTTTTCTTCACCTTCATCTCCTACTGCTCTGGTTCAAACTGGGTTTCGTTCTTCCCCTCCTGCCAGCTCAAAAAGCTGAGGTTTACAGAAGTTAAGGAACTTGCCCAGGCCATGTAGCCTGCAGGTAGTGGAGGAGGACTAGAATGCAGAAAAACAAACTACAGAGCCTAAGTTCTTAATCACTGTACCATACTGCCTCTCTGGTTTTCTGTCTTTGCACAGCTGTGGAGCTAGAATCCTACTAGTTAGGTCCCTGCCATGAGTCACACAAAAGATACACATTAAGCACTGACTTATCTAGAGAAGTATGAAAAAACAAAACTTCAATATCAAGGATCATCATTATCAAAGAATTTCACTTGAAAAAGTCACTATAAACTTAATAATGAAGTGAATAATAAATGGCTTTTAGGAGGTCATCTCTCTTTTAAATCCCTTGCTTCCTTCACATCTGACACATTCTTTCTTCCTCCCTCACTGCCTAAGGTTCTCTCTCTTTTTTAATGACTTGACAATGAGATGCTGAGCTTCCAAAAAATTATTCAATTTAAAATCCTGTTGCTTAGCAAGTTCAGGAATAAATAAAACAAACTGCAGATGACAGAGCTACCTTTCTGACCTAAACCTTACCACTTTCTTCCTTTCACCTGCAATATCCCAAAGTATTCCTGAGCACTGCTGCATACATGTTGTTCCTTCAGCCTTAAACATTCTTCCCCCAGACTCTTAATAGATTTTTTAAATTTTGAGATATAATTAAACATTCAATAATATGCACAGGTCTTAAGAGCTTTGTTTGATGACTACTGGAAATTGTCTACACTCATGTAGCCATCACCCAAAACAAGATACAGGTCATTTCCATGGACCTTAGGAAGTTCCCTCATGTCACTTGCTACACAGTTTCCCTCGCCCTCCAGCCAACAATTATTTTCTGATTTCTCTCAGAAGCCTCAATTATTTTCTGATTTCTATCACTTTAAAAGAGTGTTGCTTTTTTTCTTGGACTTTTTATGAACCATACAGTAACATGTTCATTTATGTCTAGTTTCTTTTGACACAATGGTTTTGAGATTCATCTGTGTTGTTGGTTGTATTGTGAGTACTGTAAATACATCACAATTTTTCAATCAATTTTTCCTATAGATGGACAGTTCAGTCTTTTCCAATTTTTGGCTATTATGAATAAGACTGCTATGAATATTCTTGACTTCATAATTTTGTGTACATGTTTTCATGTCTCTTCATTAAGTATCTAGGAGTAGAACTGCCAAGTCACAGAATAGATAATATATTTAATTTCATTAGAAGCTGCCAATTGGCCCTCCAAAGCAGCTGTACCATTCTGCATATCCACCAGCAATGTGTGAGTTCCAGTTGCATCAAATCATCTTCACTTTGTATCTTCAGTCTTTCTCGTTAGTTAGTCTAGAGGGTGTTAAATGGTATCTTCACTGTGAGTTCACATTTCCCTGCTAAGTGATGTTTAGTATCTTTGCAAGTGTTTACTGGCCACTAGTATAGCCTCTTTTGGCAAAAGTCTGTTTAAGTCTTTGGCTCATTACATTAGTTGGTTATTCCTCTTTTCCTCATTTTGCTGTTGGGTTATTGCAGTTCTTTATATACACTAGATACAAGTTGTTTGACAAACAACTGTGCTGGAAATATTGTTTTCCTTCTCTATACTTACCTACTTATTTTCTTAGTGGTATCTTTTAAAGGACAATAATGCTAATTTAGGTAAGGTCCAATTTATCATTTTTTCCTTTTATGTATCTTTTTTCTTTTAGTATCTTATCCAAGAAATGTTCTAATACTTCGTAAAGATATTAGGTCATTATATCCTTTTTGGTTTTTTTCCCAGAAGCCATGGCAGTTTTAAAATATGTCCACAAATTCTTTGATGCTCCTCCCTTTAAGAGGTGAATCTTAATTCCTCTACCCTTAAATGTGGGCTGAAGTATGAATGGAATATGGTAGAAGTGAAGGCATGTGACTCCCAAGACTTTGTCATAAAGGCAATGCACCTTCCTCCTTGTGCTCATTCTTGGATCACTCAATCTAAGAGAGAAGCCAGCTGCCATTATAGGGACACTCAAGCAGCCCTAGTGACAGGCTTATCTGCCTCCTGTCAACAGCCACTGAAGAGCTGATGTGTCTGACCAATAGTCGTAGGAAGCAAGGCATCATAGATGGGGATTCTCCAACTCTAGTCAAGCCATCAGACGATTGCACTCTTGCTAATATCTTGACTACAACCACACGTGAGACTCTGAACCAGAATTACCTAGCTAAGTTCCTCCTGAGATCCAGACATAGGGTAACTGTAATGTAATAAATGTTTGTTGCTTCAAGCCACTAAGTATTGAGAATTTGTTATGAAGTGAGGGATAATGCAGAAATTGTATGGTTTTTGCTTTTGCATTATAAATATATCAACCATTGCAAATTTGTTTCTGTGTATGGAGTTGAGGTGGTAGTTCACTGTTTTCCTTATAGATATCAGGTAGGAGTAATGTTGGTCTTTCTGGATTGACAAACACTAGATTGATTTGACACTTAGGTAGAAAAATGTGAGTCCATTTCTGAGATCTCTATTATATACCACTGATCTACATATATGTCTATCCTTACACAATACACCACAGTGTCTTCATTTTTGTAGCTTTATGAAAAATACCAGTATCAGGAAACAAAAGGCCTCCAACTCTGTTCTTTTTCAAAATTATTTTGTCTATTCCTTTTTTTAATGGCATTTTTTCCATTACTATTTATCCCCCCTATACCTCCTTCCATTTGCACCCACCACCCTACCCACCGCAATCACCACACTGTTGTCCATGTCTGTGAGTTCTCGTTCCCTCCCTCTCTCTCCCTCTCTCGCTCTCCCCCTCTCTCTCTCTCCCCCTCTCCCCTCCTTCCCACCCCACTTCTCTCTTTCTGGCTATTCTTAAGTGCTTTGCATTTCAGTAAGTTCACAGAATCAGTTTTTCTATTTGATCAAACAAAGCCTACTAGGATGTTAATGAAGATTGCACTGAATCTACACATCAGTTTAGAGAGAATTCTATCTTAACAATGCTGAGTCTTCCAACCCATGAATATGGTATACAACCATTGACCTAAGTTTTTTTTTTAACTTACATTAGCAACATTTTGCATCTTTCCACGTTGAGGGCATATCCTTAGTTAGATTTATTCATAAGTATTTGGTGGATTTTTTAAAGATTTTATTTATTTATTTTTAGAGAGATGGGAAGAGAGGGTGAAAGAGAGGAAGAGAAACTTCAGTGTTCGAAAGATACATCAATCAGTTGCCTCTCGCATGCCCCCAACCAAGGACCTGGCCTGCAACCTTGATATGTGTTCTGACTGGGAATTGAACCTGCAACCTTTCAGTTCATAGGCCAGTGCTCAACCCACTGAGCAACATCAGCCAGGGTACTTGGTGTATTTTTTAATACTCTGAAATGATAGTTTTTATTTCAGTTTTGAAATTGTTCATTGCGTGTATAAAAGAAGTACAAATGACTTTTGTATATTGACTTTGCTAAATTCCTATGCTAAATTCACTTATTAGAAGTGTTTTTTTTAGACTCCATAGGGTTTTCTTTTTTTTAATATTTTATTTACTTATTTTTAGAGAGAGGAGAAGGGAGATAGAAAGAGAGGGAGAGAAATATCAACGTGCAAGAGAAACATCCATTGGTTGCCTCTCCCACATTTCCAGCTGGGGACAGACAGAGCTTCCCAGACAAGAAAAAGCTAAAGGAGTTCATCACCACTTAGCCAGTATTATATGAAATGTTAAAGGGTCTTCTTTAAGAAGAAGAAAATCAAACATATGAACAATAAAATGGCAATAAATATATATTTATCAATAACTGAATCTAAAAAAACAAAATAAATGAACAAGCAGAACAGAAACAGAATCATAGATACAGGGAACATTTTGATGGTTGCCAGATGGTAGGGAGGTTGGGGGGTATGGGTGAAAAAGGTGAAAAGGTGAAAGGATTAATAAGTACAAATTTGTTGTTACAGAATAGTCATGGGAGTATAAAGTACAGCATAGAAAATAGTCTGTAATATTTTAATAACTATGTATAGTGTCGGATGGGTGAATATTTATCAGAATGATTACTTAGTAAATGATGTTATGTATAATCAGTGGGGTATACAACTGAAGCTAATATAATAATGTATGTCAACTGTAATTTAAAAAGAAATGATATTTTAAAATATCCCTCTCCCTCGCAGAAGAAAAAATTATTTTTGACAATACCTTAAGGAGGCCAAGTGAGACACCACTTAAAATTTGTAAGCATGAGTCTCAGGGCCTTTGTCTACCACTCCTCTGTATTCAAGTGGGTTTTGATGAAATAGAATTCACTGGCTCCAGTGTCTTCTATCAGGCTTTTCTCCACCTTTCTTGGCTTCTTCCTTGAACTCCTGCATTCAACCCAGGAAAGCCATCATTGCATGGTCAAACTTGTTGCACAAGAGAGCATTCTGCCTCCTGTTATAGAACAAGGGCAGCTCAATTGGGTCCTCTGTAAAAGACTTCAGATAGAAATGCCGCAGTGTATGAGTCAATACCTCTGAAACTCCAGATCAACTGTGTTTGGAGCAGCAAGGTTGTGTGACTCCAGGCTGCATTCTTATTCTAGCACAAGAGGACAGTGGGGAGGTAGCCCAATCTGAAGTTATTGATGATGGTCAAGGGGCCATCAGGGCAGGTCTCAAATGTTGACCTGGAGGTGTTGGTTTTCTCCAGTCAGGCTAGTTGGGTCTGAATGTGCCAGAGCCAGTTCTCCACAATCCTTAGTTCATCATGCAGTTCCAAGTGCCTTTCCTGTTGGTCCAGCATCTCAGCCTCTGCCTGGGCTGCCTTCAGAGCTACATCTGCTCTTTCTCAATTCTCCACCTTCTCCAGCTTCTGGACCAGTCTCGCTTCACGTCCCTCAGCTCCTCCTGCAGTCTCCCTCTTGTACTCATTTATTCTCTCCCTGGTCTCCAAGCATGGTCTCTTTTGTCTTTAGCTAGCTCATGAAACACTTTTTAGCATTTCTTGGCAGTCCAGGTCTATTAGAAACAAATTCTTTCACTTTTTAATCTGTCTAAAAATATATTTTGTCTTTAATTTTTAAAGCTATTTTGCTGGATATAGAATCTAATCTGATTGGTGTTTTAATTTCTTTTTTGAGTAAGTTTTCTTTTTTTAATCCTCACCCGAGGACATTTTTTTATTCTTCTAGAGAGAGGGGAAGGGAGAGAAACATCAATGAGAGAAAGAAACACCAATCAGTTGCCTCCCATATGCACCCAGACCTGGAATTAAACCTGCAACCTTTTGGTTATGAGACAACGCTCCAACTAAGTGAGCAATACTGGCCAGGGTGGTGTTTTTTCTTTCAACACTTTTATAAATGCTATTCCATTGTCTCTAAGCCTCTATGTTTTTTCTGGTGAGAAGTTAGCCATAATTAAACTTGTTAGTCCCATGTACTTAATGTGTTCTTCTTATATGATTTGCTCACTAGTTTTTAGCAGTTTGATTATGATCGGCCTAGGTCTTGGATTTTTTACTTGTTGGTTCATTTTTATATTGTTTTGTATTTAATGTGCTTGGGGTTTGTTGAACTTCCTGAATTTGTGAGTTTACATCTACAATCAATTTTAGAAGTTCTTAACTGCTGTCTCCTCAAACTTGGTTTCAGTCACATTCTCTCCTGCATATATAATTACAGGGATGTTAGACTATTTACTATTATACCACAAAACTAGGAGCTCTTATCTAACTCTCCCCTAGTCTTTGCTATGTTTATCAATTTGAATATGTTCTATCAACCTTTCGTCACACTCACTGATCTTTTCTTGATATGTTAAGAAGCTGTTAAGCCTATGTAATACATTCTTCATGTCCAATATTGTATTTTTCATTTATAGAACTTCAATTTGGTTCTTTGGTATAGTTTCCATGATTCCACTAAAAATCCCATCTTTTCATTCATTTTGTCCACTTTACTATTAAGTCCTCTTGCATTTTTTCAGTTATCTTTAAATCACTGTCTGATAATTCCATCAACTGGATTATCTTTGGGTCTCCCTCTACTGATTGTTTCCTTCCTTGATCTTTGGTCACATTTTCTTGCATCTTGTTAATATATTATAAGCCAGACATTTTCTATAGAAATACATTAGGAATTGAAAAAAGTAATATTTCACTCCTATAAATAGATAGGACCCTTCTGACAGACCACTAGAATAGGGTCTAAATCAATCTCATCTGTAATTAAACTGGGTATGGACTTTGATGCGGCTTGAATCTGATTCATTTCATCACTAGATTCACATATTTGGAGGATGAAAATCAGGACTTTAACTTCGGCAGGATCTGAGATCTGAGCCCAGGCAGAATTCTAGAGATCTGCCTGTGCTTCACAGCTAAATTACCAGTTTTCAAAACTGTGGGAGTACTTTACATGTATACTGGAACTGAATAATTAAGTAAATAGATGACAGATGGTGTGAGCCAGCTTTCTCACTATTGGAATAGGAGTTTACAGATAAGCAGAGGGAGAAAGTCATAATGATCTATGTGGTAATAGATTAGAGTTGGATATCTCAGCAAGAATTCACATTTAGCATAATATAGCCATAAAAATATTTATAGGTATGTGTATACTCTAATCTGTGTATATACACATTTAGTTCCTGACTGTCAGCTGAGAAGACCCACAACCAACAACACCATAGTAGTATCAAGAACATCTAGCACCTAGCTCTTGGTTTCTCTATTGTCCAATAAAAAGAACTAAGGCTCCTTGAAGAAATGGCCCATTGGTGAAGGAAATATACAAAATGGACTTGGAGCTTTATGTAGTGCAAAAAAGTAAAAAAGTGTGTTCTCTCTTTCTCACACACACACACACGCACACACACACACACACTGATGAGGGTATGTCAGAGAGACATAGGAGCCAATTGAAAGGGCCCTGAATAACCAAATTTGAACAATTTCACCAACAAAATAAAACAGTAATTGTATTATAACCTCAAATATAAAGTAAATATCCATGAGTTAATACTGATATGAACAATGGTTGAACATGAGGAAAAAGAGACAAATCTCCTGCACAGAAATCCAAATAATTTATGTAGATATTCCACCTTCAAGGAGGGGGAGCATAACTACCCACTCCTTAAGTGTGAGCTACACATAAGTGACTTCCTTCCAAAGAGTACAGTATGGAAAGAGAGAATAAAAGAGTAACTTTAGCCCTAGCCATGTGGCTCAAGTTGGTTGGAGCATTTTCCCGTACATCAAAAGGTTGTGGGTTCAATTGTCAGGGACATACCTAGGTTGCAGGTTCGATCCCCAGTAGGGGCACATATGGGAGGCAAGCAATCGATGTTTCTTTCTTACAACAATGTTTCCCTTTCTCTCTCTCTCCCCACATCTCTCTCTCTCTAAAATCAATAAACATACCCACAAGTGAGGATTAAAAAAACAAGAGTAACTTTACAGTTGAGAAACCTGACAAACACTACCTTGACCAGGTGATCAAGATCAACAACACTGATAAGTCATGTTGACAATCTACCCTTAATTTATTAAAAATGACACTTAACCTCTGTGGTCTTCCACTGAAAAAACTGAAAACTCCAATCTAATCATTAGAAAAAGAGGGACATTCTATAAATTGCCTGAACAATACTTCTCAAAACTGTCAAAGTTATCAAAAACAAGGGAAGAATGAGAAACTCATAGCCAAGAGAAACTTAAGGAGACATGACACCTAAATATAACTGGGGACTCTGGATGGGATCCTAAAACAGAAAAAGGCCATTAGGTTAAAAACAAAGGATATGTGCATACCGTATGGACTTCAGCTAAAAATAATGTATCAATATTAGTTCTTATAACAAATGTAGTAAACTGATATAGCTGATAATAATGGGAAACTGGGTGTGGTATAGATGGGAACTCTGTACTATATTTGTCATTTTCCTATAAATATAAAATATTCTAAACAAATTAAGTTTACCTTTCAAAAAGAAGAAAAACAACTGGCGCTCTGTCTGTGCTTTAAGCATGATTTCCAGGTTTTTCATTTGTTAGAGAATCTTCTTCACTTTCCAGTCCCACACCTCGTTCCCTCCTCCCGGCCTTCCTTTTGCAGGGCAGCCTCCCTACATTATGTGAAGGCCTGGAATGAATTGGAGGAGTCTCTCTCACTTCTCCTGCCCCGTCCCCAGTCCTTGGTGATTGAAAGCACAAAATGCCAGAGTGTGGTGTAGGGGTCATCTCCAGTACTTTCCTGGCCTTCAGCCTTCATAACTGGAGGCCTCTGGTGTCTCCTGAAGGTTTCTCTCAGCTATCCTGCGCTACTCCTTCACCCTTCTTTAACCCTTTCTTCTGCGGGTGGTTGCTGTGCATCTGGGGGAAGTTCCATTGTCCTCAGGGAGGATCTCTGTCAGCTCGACTTCCCTGCCAGGCTTGTGGCTTACTCCCCCTGAGCACTCAGTAAAGACTTACATGTAAGACCTGGACAATGAGTGCAGACTTGCCTTTTGGTGGAGGGGGAACTGGGGTCATTCATGATTTTAGCCAACAAGACCAGCCCAAGTATGGCAATTTCAAGTCTGTTGAAGTTTGGCTGGTTTCTTCCTTCCCCATCTACAGTCAATTGCTCTTCCATGGGCTGTTCTATCCCAGGGCAGCCATGGGTTTCTTCTCTGCTATGAAGGTTTCATTATGTTCTGCAGTTCAGTTCATTTAGCTTTCCTTATCTTCTCAGTTCTTTGATGGGCTTTTTAAAATGACTCTTACTTGGCTTCTAATGGTTTTCAGTGTGAGAACAGCACTATCGTATAACTCTACACATCTGAAGAAGAAGCAGAATTCTTTCACCAGACTTTTGATGGTTCAGTTGCCCCCGTACATTAAGGTCTCTTTTCAAATATCGCTTCTTCAAAGATGCATTCCCTGATCACCCCATCTAAAAAGTTCCCTTTTTTTTAGGAGGGCCTAAAATGCAATCCTTCCAAATAACCAGAGTAGTAAACATGAATGATACTATTTCTGTCAACATTACATCACAACCATAGAATATAAAGCATTCAAGGGGAAAAACGTACTTACAGGGAAAAAACAGATTTGCAAATCACATATCTGAAGATTATCTAGTATCCAGAATATATAAAGAATTCTTAGAACTCAACAACAAAAAGAGAAACAATCCAGTTTAAAAATGGGCAAAGTAGTTGACATTTCTCCAAAAGACATATTCAATGGCCAATAAGAGCATGAAAAGATGCTCAATGTCATTAGTTATTAGGGATATATAAATGAAAACCACAATGAGATACCAGTTTACACCCACTAGCATGGCTATAATAAAAATAATTTTAAGGAAAATAACAAGTGGTAGCAAAGATATAGAGAAATCGAAACACTGCTGGTAGAAATGTAAAATGGAGCAGCTGCTATGGGAAACAGTTGAAGAGTTCCTCAGTAAGTGAAACATAAGAGTTACCACATCAATTTCACTCCTAAGGATATATCCATTTGAGATCTTGTCCCCTGGCATATTTGTACAATTTAGTATCATGAAGTACTTTCACAATGCACTCAAATAAACTCACTTTGACTTAATAACCTCGTATAACAAAATTTTTTTAAAGAATTGAAACAAGTATTCAAACAAAAATTTGTACACAAAGGTTCGCAGGAGCACTATTCACAATAGCTGAAAAGTGGAAATAGCCAGAAGTCCATTAACTGGTGACTGAATAAACAAAATGTAGTATATTACTATACAATGGAAATTACCCATAAAAAAAGGAAGTACTGATTTGTGCTACATCATAGATGGACCTCTAAAACATTATGCTAAGTGAAAGTATGTGACTCAAAGACCACATATTGTGTGATTCCATTTAAATAAAATATCCAGACTAGATAAATCCATTGAGACAGAAAGCAGATCAGTGGCTGGAATAGGCTGGGGAAAAGAAAGAAAGAATAGGGAATGACTGCTTAATGGATATAGGCTTTCTTTTTGAAGTGATGATAAAGTTCTGGAACTATTGTAGATAGTGGTGATAGTTGTGCAACATTGTGAATGTACTTAATGATACTGAATTGTACACTTTAAAATGATTAACAAATTTTCTATGTATTTCACCACAATAAAAATATATATATATATATAAATAAAAGAAAGCTTAAACACAAAAAATCTAAAACTGCATTCCGAGTAAAAATCAAAAATTAAACACATATTTAATTTCATTCCTTCTCAAAATTATGCTAAAATGCTAAGAAGGTATTTTTAAGGGATAAACAAAAATTTGAAGGCTGGAAAGCATATGGTAACTAACAGAAGAACCAAGAAAGCTGAATCCTAAACCAGCAATGTGGAATGCCAAAACCAATCTAACTTAGTCCATAGAATTCTCAAAGGCTCAGGGATTGGTAACACATAGTACCTCCAAAAACAGGAGTGAAGGGAGCACTAAATTAGAAAGGATGGTTGAAAGTGGTACCATAGGTACCTGTCATTCCAAGCTCAGGCCTGGTTGGCTACTTCAGATGGGCGGGCTGCGAATGCAGTGCAGAGTACGAGGGCACACTGGGATCTGGGGTACCCTGTAGTCTCCAACTAGCTCCTGGAGATGAGCCGGCACCATGGTCAGAATGGGGAAGTAGGCTGAGGGTTGCAGCATCCCCAGGCTTCCTGATAGTGGGTCCTGCAGCTCCCTCACTCTCTACTGCTCCAGACAGTCAGTGAGCACCAGAAAGCATCCCCCATTGGCCAAGGTGGTGCAGGGGTAGGTTCTATAAACCACTGGGGCTAAAAGCTAGCAAGATGAATGGACAGGGCCCAAGGGTGGGAAAGCACATTGTGGGAAGAATGACTCAACAAAATCAGCAAGATTATTAAGTAAACACATATATATATGCTTCCCTCACTTAGCTCCTAATAAATGGCAAAGTCAGGTCACCCTACGGTGAACCCACAGTCAACGAGTATCAATGATGTACTCAAAGCTTCCAATCAACTTTTGGGGCACACCTAAAAAAATGGGAAGTGTAGTCAAGATAACTCAGTATCTGTATAACAGAAGAGAAAACATAGAGGAGAAAAATCAATGAAATAATTCAGGAAAATGTCCCCAAATTAAACAATGTTAAGTTTACTATTTGAAATCCCAGAATGCACAGCATAGTGAATTTTAAAAATACATCCATACTAAAGCCTATCTTTTGAAATTTCAAGACAGATGAAATCAAGAGAAGATCCTATAAGCTTCTAGATGTGGAGAAATGTGTAACAACACATGAAAAATCAGAATGCTTTTGAACTTTTCAGCAGCCCCAGTACAAGCTGGATGAATTCAAACAAAATCATCAGAATTCTGAAGGAAAACAATTCCCAATCTGAATTATACACAGAAAGGCCAAAGCATTAATCAAGGTAAAGAAGAAAATACAGGCATCTTCAGAAATGCAAGATATTGCCCTGGCAGGGCTGCTCAGTTGGTTAGAGCATCATTCCTATATACCGAGGCTACGGATTTGATCTCCAGTTAGGGCACATAGAATAATCAACCAATGAACGCATCAGTAAGTGGAAGAACAAAATGTTGATGCTTCTCTATTTCTCTCCTTCCCTCTTTCTCTCTTTCCCTTCCTCCCTCAAAAATAAAATAAATAAATAAATGCAAGCTATCAAATAAACTGCCTCCTATTTACCCTTTCTGCAGCAAGATGTGCTGCAGTAAACCAAGAAAAAGAAGACATAGGGCAGAAGAAACAGAAGATCCAACACAGGCAAAAAGAATTCTGAGGACACAGAAACTACTCCAGATAGGAACACATGGCTTGGGAAGCACTTCTTCAACATAATGACACTGACAGAACAAATGATATGAAGGAAAATAGGAAAAATTGGGCAGTAAGTAGAAAAATCTTGAATTTAATCAGTGATAAGGACACAGAAAACCATATGAACAATGTCCTAAACCAACAATTCAGTAACATCAATGCAAATGTTACTTGAAAAATCACAGGAAAATATCAAACAGCTAAGAATTGATATTGGATACTTCTGAGAAGGGGAAATAAGGTGAAGACTAAGAATTACTGTGTATGAACAATTCCTAACAAACTACTTAACTCATTAAACTGTAACTTTTAAAAAAATGAAGATAATACAAAATGAGGAAGGTATAGACATATAGTACCTAAGGACTTCCCAAGGACACAAAACCCACCTTGAAAACTAAATATGACCTCTGGAAACTAAGAAGTCTAATAAACTTGTTCTGCGAAGCAAAAAATAACAAAAAAATGAGTTTGGGTGTGAGAAGCAAGAAAGAAGCAACATTATTCTTATACTATCATAACGCTTGCCAAAGCATTCTATCAATAGCAGAAATCCTTAGGTTTCTGTGCTTCAGTTCCTTAGTCTGCAAAGGAAGTATAACAGTATCTGTGTCACAGAATTGTTGTAAAGCTTAATGAGATAATGGATATAAAGTGCTTATAGCCATGCCACATACAAATATTAACACAGTTAATACTTTATTTTAAATAACTGAACTCATTTTATATCATTCAATTGTCACAATGACACTAAAAAATCACTTGAGTGCTTATCTTGTCTACTCAAACATAAGGCCTCTTAACCCTTTCATATATGTCTCTTAAAAGCGGGGGGCGAGGGCGCATAGATAGAGAAACTGTCTGATTATCCATGAGAAACAAAAAAAAAACAATTAATGAAACTTGTTTATAAAAATGGTTAGCATACTGAAGAATTGACTGTACCTGAAAAACTACTCAGGCCATACTCCTTTCTTTTATACTTTGTAGTTGATTATTATCAACAAGCAAGTCAGCAATTAGAATTGAAAACTTGGTACCAACAATATATTAACTCACTAACATTGAGGCAAGCGTTTCTCCATTTCAAAATAAGTAAAGTCTCAAACTTATTCACAGGTTGTGTTCTCCAAGTTCAGTTATACTTTATTGTAAAGAAACAAAATTATGTAATAAAATTGAGATTCTAGGCAATTAAAAAAGGTAATGTTAATCCATAAGTATCTAAGAACCATAAAGAAAGGAATAAGTATACTGATATTAGGTAACTTTCAACCACTTCTTTATTTTTTAATTACATTTTATTGATTATGCAGTTACAGTGGCACCAATTTTCCACTTTGCCCACCTCCACCCAGAACTCCCCACTCCCTCAGGCATCCACCCACCGTTGTTCATGTCCATGGGTCAGGCGTATAAGTTCTAAGGCTACTCCATTTCCTATACTGTACTTTACATTCTCATGGCTATTCTGTAACTACCTATTTGTACTTCTTAATCCCCTCACCACTTCACCCATTCCCCCACACACCCAACCCATCTAACCACCATCAAAAAGCTTTCCGTGCCTTGCCTGGTGTGGCTCAGTGGATTGAGGGCCCACCTGCAAACCAGAGTCCCAGTCTGACTCACAGTCAGGGCACATGTCTGGGTTGCGGGCCAGGGCCCAAAGAGAGACACACAAAAGGCAATCACACATTGATGTTTCTCTCCCTCTCTTTCTCCCTCCATTCCCCTCTCTCTAAAAATAAATCAATAAAATCTTATTAAAAAAAAAAACACTTTCCTTATCCATAATCTCTGTTCTTCTTGTTTGCTTAGTTTTGTTTTTAGATTCAAGTTGATAAATATGTATTTATTGCCATTTTATTCTTCCTAGATTTGATCTTCTTATTTTTCTTAAATAAGTCCTGTTAACATTTAATATAATAATGGTTTGGTGATGATGAACACCTTCAGTTTTTGCTCATCTAGGAAGCTCTTTATCTGCACTTCAATTCTAAGAGATCTTTTCTGGGTAAAGCAATCATGGATATAGGTCCCTGCTTTTCATGACTTTGAATATTTCTTTCCAACCCCTTTTACCCTATAAAGTTTCTTTTGAGCAATCAGCTGACAGTTTTATGGGAACTCTGCTGTAGCTAACAAACAACTTTTCTCTTACTGCTTTTAAGATTCTATCTTTAACCTTTGGCATTTTATATATTTGTTTGTTTGTGTTTGTTTGTTTTTACAGAGAGGGGAAGGGAGGAAGAGAGGGAGAGAAACATTAGTGTCTGGTTGCTTCTTGAATGCCCCCAACTGGGAATCTGGTCCACAACCCAGGCATGTGCCCTGACTGGGAATCAAACTGGCAACCCTTTGGTTCACAGGCCAGCACTCAATCCACTGAGCAACACCAGCCAGTGCTAACCTTTAGCATTTTAATTATGATGTGTCTTGGAGTGGGCCTCTTTGCACCCATCTTGTTTGGGACTCTCTGTGCTTCCTGGACTTGCATGTCTTTCTCCTTCACCAAATTAAGAAAGTTTTCTTTCATTATTTTTTCAAGTAGATTTCCAGTGTCATGCTTTCTCTTCTCCTTCTGGCAGTCCTATGATGCCAATGTTGGAACACTTGAGGTTGTCCAGAGCCTGTTATCCTCATGTTTTGGATTCTTTTTTTTCTTTCAGTTGTTCTGATTGTTTTTTGCTTCCTTATTTCCCATATCATTGATTTGATTCTTGGCTTCATCCACTCTACTTTTGTTTCACTGTAAATTGTTATTTATTTCAATTAGTGTATCCTTTGTTTCTAACTAGATCTTTTTAATGCTGATGAGGTATTCACTAAGTTCCTTGAGTATCCTTATAACCAGTGTTTTGAACTCTGCATGTGATGAATTGCTTATCTCCATCTTGTTTAGTTATTTTTCTGGAGTTTTGATCTTTGCTTTCGTTTGGACCATATTTGTCTCCTCCTTTTGGCAACCTCCCTATGTTTGTTTCTATGTATGAGGTAGAAATGCTATGACTCCCTGTCTTGGTAGTGTGGCTTAATGTAGAAGGTGTCTTATAGGGTCCAGTGGCACAGCCTCCCCCTATCACTCAAGCTGAGTACTAGAGGTGTGCCCTTCATGTGGTCTGAGTACACCCTCCTCTTGTAGGTGAGCCTTGATTGCTGTTGGCAGCTAAATAGAAGGGATTTACCCAGGCTAGTCAGCTGCAAGGATTAGTTGTGACCACTCACCACCAACCTCCACCCTCCAGGGAGGATCATCGATGCAGAGACAACAAGGTGATGGTGCTCCTGAGTGGTCTGTAGCTGTCCACTGGGTGCCCAGGCCATGGGGTTTCCTTGGTTGTGCAGGCCAAGGTCAGCCACCACCTGTATTTTGCCCGGGGCCACAATGCCTGAGCTATAAAGCAATCTGAGATAGCTGTTATTTGTGCTGGGCTCGGAGACTCCCAGGCAAAGCCAAGCTGTGAATCTACGCTGGTTGCCACTACTTCCATGCTTGGGGCCACTTAAGGTACAGGAGCTAGGGGCTCACTATGGTTGCCTGTTGCTTGTTTGAGAGGATTTAGGATGTTGTGAAACATGAGCCAAGACCAGCCATTCCTTTGGAAAAGTCAGAGTTAACACCTTGGGTGGGCCTGTAAGTTGGGTGGGACAGAGTCTCAGGGGATATCCATGGCAAGACAAATAGTATTAGCCAGGTTGATGGAGTCTCAGATATGGCACTGTCCTGCCATCTCTGTGGCTCTGTGGGGGAAGAGCTCAAAAAAGGGACAGTGGCCTCTGCCCACCTTTCTGTCTAGGAGAAAGCTGTCCCCCAGCTCTCACCTTGATGCCAGACACTTCAGTTTCTCTCTGTATGCCACTGGCACCTTACAAGTTGCTAACCCAGTGCTAGAGGTCAGAGGGAGTCAGTCTAACTAAGTCCATGTATGGGTTCTTTAAAGGACCTGCTTGGGTCTCTAGAAGTTTCTTCCATGGATTCAATCCCCACTGGTTTTTGCAGCCAGAAGTTATTGGGACTTAAATTCCTGGCACTGGAATCTGGGGCTGGGGGTGCCTGGTATGGGGTTGGAACTCCTCACTCCCGTGATATCCTTTCTGAATTTTTATCCACTACACATGGGTATGGGACCAGCCTGTTCCACATATCCGACCCTCCTGCCAGTCTGGATTGATGTGGTTTCTTAATTCCATAGTTGTCAGATTTCCATTTAGCTCAATTTCTGATAGTTCTGAATGATGGTTGCTCAATAATTTAGTTGTAATTTTGATGTCGTTGTGGGAGGAAGTGAGTTGTGTTTACCTATGCTGCCATCCTGACCAGGAGTTCAACCACTTCTTTGGTTCTCTCACATCTAACAAAATAATAGCTATTTGAGATTAAGAATTATGTCACATATTGCTTTTTGTTAATTATATTTTATTGTTTGTGCTATTACAGTTGTCCCAACTTTTCTTCCTTTGCTCCCTCCACCCAGCCCATCCCCAACTCCCTCAGGCAATCCATACACCGTTGTCTATGTGAATGGGTCATAAAGATATGTTCTTTGACCCTTACATTCCCTATGCTGTACTTTACATCCCCATGACTATTGTGTAACTACCAATTTGTACTTGTTAATCCCTTCACCTTATCACCCATCCTCCCAACCCCATCCCATCTGGCAACCATCAAAACATTCTCTGTATCTATGATTCTGTTTCTGTTCTGCTTGTTTATTTTGCTTTTTCATTCAGTTGTTGATAAATATGTATTCATTGCCATTTTACTGTTCATATTTTTGATCTACTTCTTAAAGAAGACACGTTAACATTTCATATAATACTGGTTTGGTGGTGATGAACTCCTTTAGTTTTTTTCTTGTCTAGGATGCTCTTAATCTGTCCTTCACTTCTAAATGACAGCTTTGCTGAGTACAGTAATCTTGGTTGTAGGACCTTGCTTTTTATCACTTGAATATTTCTTGCCAATCCCTCTGGCCTGCAAAGTTTCTGCTGAGAAATCAGCTGCCAGGTTTATGGGAGCTTCTTTTAGGTAACTAACTGCTTTTCTCTTGATGCTTTTAAGAGCTTCCCTTTGTCTTTTAACCTTTGGCATTATAATTATGATGTGTCGGGGTAGGTTTCTTTGGATTAATCTTGTTTGGGACTGTCTGCATTTCCTGGACTTGTATGTCTATTTCCTTCACCAAGTTAGGGAAGTTTTCTGTCATTATTTTTTCAAATATTGATAGGTTTTAAATTTCTTGCTCTGTCCCCTCTCCTTCTGGCACCCCCATGATGCTAATGCTGCTACACTTGGAAGTTGTCCAAGGGTCCCCTTACACTAACCTCATTGGTGGCGGGGGTGATTCTTTTTTCTTCTTGCTGTTCTGATTGGGTGTTTTCTGCTTCTTTATAGTCCAGATCACTGATCTGATTATCAGCTTCATCCACGCTACTGTTGTTTCTCGGTGAATTGTTCTTTATTTCAATTAATGTATCCTTTATTTCTGACTGGATCTTTTTTATGCTACTGAGGTTCTCACTAAGTTCATGGAGCATCCTTGTAACTAGATACAGTTTTAACTCTGTATCTAGTAGATTGCTTGTCTCCATTTTGTTTAGTTCTTTTTCAGGAGTTTTGTTCTGTTCTTTCATTTGGGCCATGTTTCTTTGTCTCCTCATTTTGGCAGACACCCTGTGGTTTTTTCTATGTATTATTTAGATTTGGTACATCTCCAGGTTTAATAGAGTGGCCTAATATAGCGTGTATCCAGTAAGTTCCAGGAGCATAACCTCCCCTGTCACCCAACCTGGGTACTTGAGGTGCACCCATTGTATGGGCTCTGTACACCCTTCTGTAGTAGTTGAGTCTTCATTGCTATTCGAAAGTCCAAGTTCAGCCACCACCTATGTTCTGTCTGGGGCCAGCCAGTATAGGCTACAAAGCAATATGCAGATAACTACTACTTGTGTTGGGCTTGGAGGTGCCCAGGCAAGGCCAGGCTGTGAACCAAGGCCGGCCACTGCTGGTGCTGGTCCTGGGTTCACTTAATAGAGGTATGGGGCTTGCAAAGGCCAGATGCTGCTTGTTTGAGAGAATTTAGGTAAATCTGGAGCACAGATCAAGCCAAGCCAAGCCAAGCCAAGCCAAGTCATTCCTATGGAAAAGCCACTGGAAACAGCTAGGGTAGACCTAAAAGTTGGGTGGGGCAGGGCCTAAGAGAATCACCTGGGTAGAGTAGACAGTGTAAGCCAAGTTGATGCACTAGTAGTGCACTCAGATATTGCACTAGCTGATGGCTCTGTTGTGGGGAGGGCTCATCAAAGAACAGTAGCCTCTGCCAGCACTTTTGTCTGGGAGAAAACTGCCCCCCGAGCTGTCACTCTGATGCAGGACAATGCAGTTCCTCCCCATATGTCTCTGGTGCCTTTCAATCTGCTGCCCCCATGCTGGAGCTCAGAGGGAGTGAGTCCAAATAAGTCCATGCTCAGGTCCTTTAATAAAAATTGTCTTGGGACTCAAGTAGTGTCTGTTTTCCATAGCCCCATTTCCAATGGATTTTACAGCCAGAAGTTATGGGGACTTACCTTCCTGGCACTGGAACCCTGGGCGGGAGGCCTGGTGTGGAACTGGGACCCTTCGTTCCTGAGATTTCCCTTCCTATTTTTATCTACCACACGTGGGTGTGAGGTCAGTCTGATCTGTGTCTCCACCCCTCCTCCCAGTCTCAATGTGGTTTCTTGTTTAATTCCATAGTTGTAGGACTTACGTTCAGCTCCATTTTTGGCGGTTCTGAATGATGGTTATTGTGTAGTTTAATTGTAATTTTGATGTGGTTGTACGAAGAGGCGAGCTGTGTTTACCTATGCTGCTATCTTGACTGGAAGTCTATACACTGTTTTTTCATCTTTGTATCTTTGTAAACATACACAGTATACAACAGAGTGTCTGCTTTCTATCAAGAACTTAAAATAGTTATTTAATGAATGAATAACTAGGATTAAGAGTACTATTTGAAACATACTATTTCTACAGAGCAATGCACTATAATTTCCAATTAAAGGAACAACTGGAGAAACTTTGGCAACAGGGCCAGGGTTTGAACATCAAGAGCAAAAAAGCGTGCGCAGATTCTACGCCATCTACATAACAACCACTCCTTCTGGAAATCACATTCTGGTCACAGATCACTCATACTGTTTCTAAGTTCATATAAATCACTAAGTTGAATTTTCATAATATAAAATTTGACTTCCAAAATTTCCTTGGTTTCTTTTCCTTTACCAATACCTTAAAATAAAATAGCAGCCAAAGCATTTTATCTGAGATTATATTTTCCTCAGTTCTACTGAGATATAACTGACATACAACATTGCATTAATCTACGTTGTACAATATCATTTTGTATATGTACTCATGTATATTGCAAAATGATTATCACACTAAATTCAGTTAACGCCCATCACCTCACATAGTTACAGTATTTTTTCTTGTGATGAGAACTTTTTAAATCTACTCATCAATTTTCAAACATACAGTATTGTTAACTCTAGTCACCATTAGCGGTACATTTCCAGAACTCATTAATCTTATAACTGAAGTGTATACCTTTTGATCACCTTCACCCATTTTCCCCAGCCCCTACCCCCTTCCTCTGGCAACAACCAATCTGCTCGCGGTTTCTATGCCTTCAGTTTTATGAGATTATACAGTATTTGCATTTCTCCTTTTTATTTCGCATGTTGTCACAATGGCAGGATTTTCTTCTATTTATGGCTGAGTAATATACCAGTGTGTACATGTGCACACACATGCTTATATATCTCACATTTGCACTATCTATTCATCCATCAAAGAAAACTTAGGTTATTTCCATATATTGGCTACCATAAATAATGCTTCAATGAACACAGGGTTGCAGATCATCTCCTTGAGGCAGTGATTTCATTTCCTTCAGATATATACTCAAAAGTGAAACTGCTGGATCAATGGCATTTCTAATTTTTTGAGGTAAATTTTATTTGCAATTTGTGTACCACTTCTTGTACAGGTTATCAACTGCAAACTTAATACTACAGCCAAAAAATATTTAAATCAATATTGACAAAATCCTGATTAAAATTCAATATTTCTCTAGCTCAAATGCAACTATGTACACTTACACATTCCAGAATTGAAGTAGATAAAAGTACCCAACACAATGTAAATTACTTTAGGCACCAAAATAAATGCAAAAATAGCTGAAAAATATGGTTAAAATTACAGAAATCCGTAAACAACATATGCAATATCCACAACGATGCTGACTTTCTTTTTTTAAAACAAAGATTATATTTAATGAAAAATGTGAAAGACCACAGAAAACTATAAAACATAATAAAGAGGAATTAAAAGAGACTTAAAATAATGGAGGACTTACACATCATATGTGCGGAATGCAATCTAATTTTCCAGAACGAATGACTGTTAAGGCTCTTTAGTCTGTAAAAGCGCAATATATTCCAAACAAGGATAAAAAATTCACAGTGACTTTGATATTTTGAAACCTGAGAGAAACTCCCTAAAAAAGAACTCCCTTAATTTTTCATTATTTAAAGAAACAACTCAATCTCTATACTATATCCTTAGAAAAATAAGGATTAATTTATCCTAGTGAGTTAGATCCCACTTTGGGCTTTATGGAATGACTAATAATCATATTTCTTCTTCCAAACATAAAATTCATATGCATTGTCACCTTAAATGAGGTAAGGCATGAAAAGCACTTAGGCTCCAATCTAGCATTAGAAATTACTCCATAAATAGTATTTCTCTACTATTCTGAGTATTCTGTCTGCTTTGAAATTCCGTACCGTCAATGAAATCAGTTCTTTATAATTTCATTTTCTGTAAATTTAAGAAGGTTGTATAAATATTTGTGTGAATGAACAGAGGAGGTTGAATAGTTGATGGTGACTTGTGAGCAACAGAAGAGACATGGATAATGTCATCAGTGGAGGAGGCAAAAGTACTCTAAACCACCTACTACATTAACAATATCTTTTACACAAGATTTTTAAGAGAGGTCTTTATGTGACATTTTGAAAATTATTTTTACATCCAAGAAAACATAATCATAATTAATTAAATCCATTTTGAATTTTTGTTCAAGAATGCTTTCCAAAGAAATATCAATGCTCAATTTCTCTGACTCATTAAATCATAATAAAATATGAAACTCACTAAGAAAAGCAAAGTAGGAACATTAAAGTCACTTTTAGAGACCTATCATTATGTGAAAGTAAACATCATCAACTAGAAACATATTCCAAATTTTAGGAAAAGTGGGTGGGTGGAGGACTAAGAGAGCATAAAAATCTGACGCTGTTTCTATGGTATAACTTTATATTTTAATGTTTTCATTCTGAAAAACAAATGAAGTAAAATTGAGGCTGCCATCTGGCTTGCCAAAATGGCTGTCGTGAGTACCAATATTCTTAGGTTAACATTTTAATGAACTTCCTCTCACTATATAACAGCCCTAGCTGGGTGGCTCAGTTGGTTGGAGTACTGTCCCCATACACCAAAAGGTTATGGGTTTAATTCCCAGTCAGGGCACACAGCTAGGTTGCAGGTTGAATCCCCAGTTGAACGCATGCAGGGCGCAAGAGATCAATGTCTCTCTCACATTTATGTTTCTCTCTCCCTCTCTCTCAAATCAATAAACATATCCTCTGGAGGAGATTAAAAAAAACAAAACTATGTAACATGATTCAAGTGCTTTGAAAAAACCGTTTGGCAGTTCCTCAGAAAATTAAACATAAAGTTACCATCTGACCCAATAACTCCATCCCAGGTATATACCAGAGAACTGAAAACACATGTCCACACAAAACCGGTACACAAATGTTCATAGTGTCATCATTCATAATAGCCAAAAACTGGAAACAACCCAAATGTCCATCAACTGATGAATGGATAAACAAAATATAGAATATCCTTAAAACTAAATATTCAGCCATAAAAAAATTAAGTACTGATATGCATCACAAAATAAACTCTGAAAACATGCTAAGTGAAAGAAACCAGACATATAAAGCAATATCTTGTATGATTTAATTTAGATGAAATATTAAAATAGTCATATCTATAGAGAAATAAGCACAGAGTGGCTTCAAGGAACTGGTGAAGGAGAAAATGTGGAGTAACTACCTTTGTGGGTGATGAATGTTTTGGAACTAGATAATGGAACTAGTTGTGCAACACTGAATACACTAAACACCACAGAAACTTTTATGTTATGTGAATTATATTTCAATTAATAAGTGAAACCATACATAACAAAAAATAGATGTTAAACATCTTATCAAAAAAAAAAGTTAATTTCCAAAATAAGTACTGAGTATTTTGGTACCCCTTTAAAAACCTAATTTCTAATGTGATAAGGTCATTATAAACATTTTCAAAGTTAAACTTTTTCTGTAATGCCCAATGCCAACCTTAAGATTTCTATTTGATAGGAATTCTCATAAAACTCTGAGCACCAACTATGCAATGCTTAGTCTGCCAGGGTAGGAAGTGAGATTTAAAGTGAGATTTAAAATGGGCAGAATTATTTTATAAAATTTGGTTTAGCAACAAAATATCTTGAATTTTAGCACAGGAGAGGAACATGCTTATTTCTAATGAACAAGATTTGCAAAAGATTAAAAAGAAAAACTTTTTGATAGCACAATTTATCTGATCTGCTTAGTACTCATGAACCTGATATCCATTTTTAAAATTTTTGATATTCAATAGAGAAAGGCAACATCCAAAAAAAAAAAAGGATGCCATGCCAAATGCGGTAATAGCCCATTGTTTATTCTGTTTCAAATACAGTAAAAAATACAACTTCTGCTGAACCTGATTCTAGACAAGGTCAAACTTAGTCATCTACATAATAATATGCCCAATGTTCGTTCACAATTTTCCTGACTGTTCTTAATATAGTTTGCATAGAGTGGGCTCCCAATATACATGAATTATGTAAATTATCAGATTAAATAATAGTTTCAACTTAAAATAATAACATCTATTTTTGGTCTGTGCTAACCAGACAATGAACTAAATGCTTTACACACATTATTACTCATTTCAGGTTCCCAGTACTTTACACAGGTTAAATAACTTGTCTAAAGTTACAATATTAGTACATTGCAAACCCATGATTCAAAGTCTGTTAGACATAAAATCGTTTTGCTACACCATTCCAACTGTGGGCCACAAAGGAACATATTTTCAGTTTAACTGAAACATTCGCATTCCCTTTTGAACATAGCTTCTATATGTTTAGAGAATGAGAAAGAAAAAAAATGTACTTGAAAACAACATTATTGAGAAATAAAGTGAGGAATCTGGGGAAACATGCAATGCTCTGTGTGCCTACTTAGTGCCACGTGCAGCACTGGCTATTTTAAATGTATGAACATTTAATTGTTACAATCCTGGGAGGTAAATATTGGTAGCTCCTTTTTTACATAAGAGGCAACTGAAACTTACAAGGTCCAAGAAAGTTAAAGCCACAAAGTTAAGATTAGAAATCGAATTCAGTCCATCAGTAAATATTTACTGTTTTTACTATGTATCAGAGCTGGAAGAGACACTTAGAATAGAATATCAGACCCCTGTCGGGCAGCTCAGTTGGTTCGTGTCATCCCAATACACCAAGGTTGCAGGTTCAATCCATACTCAGGGCACATACCAGAATCAACCATGAATACATAAATAAGTGGACAAACAAATCAATGTTTCTCCCCCCACCCCACTTCATCTCTCTCTCCAAAATCAACAAATTAAAAACTTAAAAATAGAACACAGTATTAGAGCTCCCCCTCATGCAGCTCAAACAAAACTTTTTTTTTTTTTTTTTTGGTTAGGGAGTAAGTCATTGTGAAATTGAAAAATCACAATAGACTTTATTTCTTTTTATTTTTTAATGTTTTATTGTTTATGATATAACAATTGTCCCTATTTTTCCCCTTTGCCCCCTCCACCCAGTCTGTACCCACTCTCATAATCAAACCCCACAGCACTGTCCATGTCCATGGCTCCTTCATATATGTTCTTTGACTAATCCCTTCACTTTCTTTCAATCAGTGCTTGCCTTCCCCCACCCCTCTTACAGCCATCAGTCTGTTCTATGATTCTATGCCTCTGGTTCTACTTTGCTCACTGGTTTGTTTTGTTAATTAGATTCCTCTTACAAGTGAGATGATGGACTGCTATTTGTCTTTCACAACTGGCTTATTTCACTTCGCACAACAGTCTCCATTCCATCTGTGCTGTCGCAAAAGGTAGGAATTCCTTCTTTATTTCTGCTGCATAGTATTCCATTGTGTTGATGTACTACATTTTTTTCCCACTCATCTACTGATGGGCACTTAGGCTATTTACAAATCATGGCTATTGTAACTAGCACTGGTATGAACATGGGGGTGCATAAATTCTTTTGAATCGGTGTTTTGGGATTCTTCAGGTATATTTCCAGAAATGGAATCACTGGGTCAAAAGGCAGTTCCACTTTTAGGTTTTTGGGGAAATACTGTTTTTCACAGTGGCTGAACCAGTGTGCATTACCACCAACAATGAACTAGGGTTCCCTTTTCTTCACATCCTCACCAACACTTGTTGTCTGTTGATTTTTTAATGGTAGTCATTTTGGCAGGTGTGAGGTGATATCTCATAGTGGTTTGAATTTGCATCTCTCTGATGGCTAGTGATGTTGAGCATTTTTTTCATACAGATGGTCTATGGGCCATCTGTATGTCCTCTTTGGAGGAGTGTCTATCCAGGTCCTTTGCCCATTTTTTAATTGGATTGTCTGTCTTCCCAGTGTTGAGTCAAATAATCTCTTTACATATTGTGGAGATTAAAACCTTGTCTGATGTATTATTGGCAAATATGTTCTCCCATGCAGTTGGTTCCCTTTTCATTTTGATGATGGCTTCTTTAGCTGTGCAGAAGCTTTTTAATTTGATGTGCCCCATTTGTTTATTTTTTCCTTTATTTCCCGTGACCTAGGAGATATATCAGCAAAAACACTGCTATATGAGGTATCTGAAATTTTACTGCTTATGTTTTCCTCTAAGAGTTTAATGGTATCACGACTTAAAGTCTTTTATCCATTTTGAGTTTATTCAGGTGTATGGTAAAAGTTGGTGGTCTAGTTTCATTTTTTGCAGATACCAGTCCAGTTCTTCCAACATCATTTATTGTAAAGACTGTGTTTATTCCATTGTATGTTCTCGTCTCCTTTGTCAAATATGAATTGACCATAAAGAAGTGGGTTTATTTCTGGGCTTTCTATTCTGTTCCATTGATCTATGTGTCTGTTTCTACGACAGTATCTAACTGTTTTGACTACAATAACCTTATAGTATAGTCCGATTTCAGGTATTGTGATCCCTCCAACTTTGTTCTTCTTCCTCAAGATTGCTGAGGCTATTCTGGGACTTTTTTGGTTCTACACGAATTCTTGGGAGAATTTGTTCTAGTTCTGCAAAATATGCCATTGGTATCTTGAAAAGATTTGCATTGAATCTATAGATTGCTTTGGGTAGTATGGACATTTTAATGATGTTAATTCTTCCAATCCATGAACAAGGTAAATGTTTCTAATTATTTGTAACTTCCTCAATTTCTTTCTTCAGTGTCCTAAAATTTTCTGAGTATAGGTCTTTTATCTCCTTTTACCTCCTGGTTAAATTTATTCCCAGGTACTTTATTTTCTTGGTTGCAATAGTAAATGGGATTGTTTTCTTAATATTTTAAATGATGATTCATGTTTTGGCTATAACTACTGCCCATAAACCCAAAACCTGACTGCCATGAAAAATGAACAAACATCCAATAGTAAATGTGAAAATACGAGGTCTCTCCGAAAAAAGTCCCGTCATTATCAATATAACAGGAATGGCTTGTGCGACATCAATGTAACCTGGCAGTGAAGGAGAGTGGACTGGAATGCACATATGTGAACAATGACGACTTCACTGTACTAGTCAGTGAGGGAAGTAGATGTTGTTGAGTTAGTATGTGTACCATGTGGCTGTTGCATTCAAAATGACTGAGTAAGTATAGCAACAAATCTATATCAAATTTTGCATTAAGCTTGAGCAGTCCTCCATAGAAACTATTTGGATGATTCAGAAAGTAGCAGCTATGGGCACTGGTGATTGGCAGTTTCATCACAACAACATACCCGCTCACACATCACATGTCATGCAGAGTTTTGTGGTGAAACATCAAATCATCCCAGTGACTCAGCCCCCCTAAAGCCCAGGTTTGGTGCGCTGCGACTTCTGGTATTTCCCAAAACTAAACTCACCTTTGAAAAGGAAGAGATTATCATTGATGAGATTTAGGAAAATATGATGGGGCAACTGATGGCATTTGGGAGAACCGTATGACGTTTCAAAGTGCCTACTTTGAAGGGGACTGCGTCACTGTCCTATGTACAATGTTTCTGGTATCTTGTATCTTCCTCAATAAATGTCTTTATTTTTCATATTACATGTCCGGATACTTCCTGGACAGGCCTCATATAAGCAATTCTTTACAACATGCATGATTTTAAATATATTGCTAGTTGGAGAAGACCACGTTGGAAAATACACCTCACATGTTCTGGAAAATGATTTAAACCATTAAGCATTCTATGAAGCTTTTGAAGGTCTGTCAGATTTTAAATGACAACAGTGAAATTTCAAAAAGAACAGTAGTCAGCACCAAAGCTAGTTTAACATTAATAATAAGTGATCTAATAAATAGGTCTATGTTTGCCCAGTCAGGTTTTGCTTATTATGTCAGTTGGAAAGCCGGAAGGAAACTGGTTTTAACTCACATACAACCTGTATCATGACAGTATCACTTTATCAGTAATGTAGCTGTTGTCAGCATAACACTGAGACAGTTCAAATTTAAGATTGATCCTTCTTAAAATTGTTTTCATAATTCATACACAGTATAGAATTGAGACAACCTCCTTAGGAAAAAAACCCACAAAAGTGTAATTAATATTTATTGAAAGCCTTTTATGTGCCATTTCATTCTCATAGCCACCCTGAAAGATATTAACCTTGTCTTTTAGAGGAAGAAACAGAAGTTTTGAGAAATGAATTAACTTTTCCTAAGGTCATATACCTAACAAGAGAGGTAAAGCCAAGGTTCAAACTCAAATGTCAATTACTAGAATGTTCCACAGTTGTCAGTTTCTTAACTTATAAATTTCTTTTTTTTAAATTAAGATAATATCAGAACAGAGAAAGCAGAATAAAATAGTGATTTGGATTATAAACTGTTTTAGTAACACGAAAGTACTGTAGAGTAACACTGGCCTTTTAAAAATTCCTGAAGTCATTGTGAAAGAGAATATAATTTAATATTATTAACAGAAAGCCAAGGTTAAAAAAATACAAAACTAGTTATATTCTAAAACAACCGCAGATCACTAGTGTAAGCTGGCTCAAAGCAGCACCTTCCAGAGATAAGTTTCCACAGTCAACCAAGTTTGAGAAATGCTGGGCTTAACACTAAGTCAGTTTCATTACTGGTTACAAACAGTACAATATACTGCTTGAAAGCCCTCTAGATCCTGTCTATTTGAATTTGAATCTTGGTCCTTCCATCTACTAGCCTAGCTATGTGACTTTGGGCATGTTGTTTCACCACTCTGATAACTGTAGACGATTAAGATTAGAAAGATTAATACAATGTGGGGTTGTTACAACAGAGCCTTAAAATAAGAAGTGTTCAATAAATGCTGAATTATTAGTACTAATATCATTTCTCTGAGCCCTTATTAAGCTGATGAAAGTTGATATTCATAGTGAATTGTGAAGGTGGGTAGAGATGCAGTTTCTCAAACTTATAGATGGAACCCACTTTTTCACAGATCACCCCTCAAGAAGGCTGGTTAATATCTTTTAATAGAGAAATAATAGAGAATTTCATTGCTAAAATAAAATCTGACCCTAGGTGGTGTGGCTCAGTGGACATGCCTGGGTTGTGGGCCAGGTCCCCAGATGGAGGCATGTGAGAGGCAACCAATGGATTTTTCTCTCACACATCAATGTTTCTCTCCTTTCTTTCTCCCTCCTGTCCCCCCACCTCTAAAAAAAATAAATAAATAAAATATTTAAATATATAAATAAAATAATATCTGTGTAAAAAGAAAAACAAAATTAGAGATGTGTTATTTCTGTTCACATCCCATAAACCCCAGTCATGGCATGATGTTCATCTGCAACAATTGCAAGGTGTTCGGTTCTATAAATGCAAGTGTCATAAAAACTTTAAAAAGAAGCACAATCCTTGCAAGGTCAGGTGGACTAAAGCCTTCCATAAAGCAGCTGGTGAAGAGCTCACAGTGGATAATTCACTTGAATTTGAAAAATGTAGAAATGAATCTGTCAAATACCAGCCAGAGCTGTGGAATAAAACAATTGATACAATGAAGAGAGTCAAAGAGATCAAACAGAAACGGCAAGTTAAATTTATAATGAACAGGTTGAAGAAAAATAAAGAACTACAGAAAGCTCAGGATATTAAAGAAGTCAAGCAAAACATTCATCTCATCCAGGCTCCTTTTGCATGCAAAGGAAAGCAGCTGGAAGACAAAATGGTACAGAAACTACAAGAGGATATGGACATGGAAGTTGTTTCTGACAATCTTACTGTCTAACCATTTCTATGAGTGCACTGGAAAATGTCCCTTAGAGACTTAGACGTTCTAGGTTATTCATTAATTTTTTACATAAGGTGACTCAAATGAAAAGGTGACTAGAACTGCATCTCTCCTATACTGCTATCTACAAAACATCAGATAATAATGGATGCTAGACTGCATCTCACTGTTAAACTTTCACTCATAGATTTACTTGTGTAAATCATGAAAATTTTGTAAATGCAAAGTAAACTGTGGACATAAAATGATCATGCCATTTGGATAATGGCACCTTTTATGTAATAACTGATGACAAAAATTCATGGCTAGTGATATATAAAATAAAATTTTCTGTGCAGTAAAAAGAAAGAAAAAAGAAAAACAAAATTAGCTTTCTGATTGACAAATACATGGAGAGGTTAGAAAGGTGGTATGTCTGGAGAGGAATTAAACTCCATGCCCCATCCCTCATTATCTTCCCCCTACACCTCTCTTCCCTTCGGCTGTTCCTGAGTTGTACCCTTAAAAATAAACCAGCAATATCTCCTTACAGATTCCAGCACATGGATTCACTGACTGGAACATGTACATATAGTGGAAAAGAACATTATTTTATTGGTCACTCTTACAGTGCTTCAAGTGATTGTCTGCCTAATCAGAGGAGCCATTCAATTATCCAGGATACTGTATGGAACCAATTCAATCATCATCCAGCCTGAAATCAACTGAATAAGGACAAGAACGTTTTCCATTATCAAGATATGGCCATCCCTCTAAGTCTCACCCACATCCACTGTGTAGATTTGAAATCAATATTCAAATGATGGTGTTTTTGTAACAAGTGTGCAACGAGGTCCAAAATGGAATACAGGCTGAGAAGCCCCAAAACCACCACTAACATGGCTGGGGGCAGGGGAAGTGGAGCAGGGCCACTGAGTTACTTTGCACATCTAAAGAACTTGGCCAGTGTCTTAGTAATGCTAATAGCTGTGCCTGCCAGCAAAGTGAGAGAAATGGGCATGATTCTAACCCGTGAAGTAGCCCTGAGGCAGTCTCCCAGCTACAGTGCTTGCACAAGAGCTTGGAAATAGAGGGACAAGGTGGTGGGGGGTGGGGGGTGCTCCACATCACCGGGCCAGCCTTCCTGGACTAACAATGGCAGCGGAGAAAGACAGGGAATATGGGGAAGAGTGGAGGTAGTCAATTGTGGGGGGAGTCAGAAATGGGGCTAACGGAGGAGCAGGGTGAGGATTTAAATACATGCATGGGACAGTCATACTCTCTTAGCCCTATGGGGGTCTCTGCCATGTAGCTTAGAAAGGAACAGAAAAGCAGGATGTAGTAGCTGTGTGGTGGTCTTGACCATGTGGTTTGAAAGGATGCAGAAGGACCTCCACCAGCCCACCATGAGGAGAAGCCATGTGATTTTGAATTAAGAGTGGGAGCCTAGCAAAGCATGGGCAACTGGGAGAAACTGGAATGTTAGAGGGCAACTGGGAGAAACTGGAATGTTAGAACGAGAATCTGCCTAGCTAAGCTACAGCCTTCTATTTCTTTTCTTGAGAGATAGTACCTCTGACTGGCCTGGTTTGGCAAAGGGAGGCAGGACTGTGTGTGTTTATGGGGGTTTAGTTTTAAAGGACTTTGAGACTTAAAAACAGAATTCTGCCATTATTCTGAAACTGTAAAACTCTTGAATAGTTCCTTTCCTTTTCATAAGACTCTGGTATTGGGAGTCACAGTTTTTTGGCAGCAGGCAATAGAACCCAGTGGTTCTGTTATATTTTCTTCATTTGGTGTTTATTGTGCCCATTTGTGAAATTTACAGTCATTACTGGAAGTCCCAATTATACTACCCTTTTATTTAGAATTTTTTCTAAACAATATGTGTCAGGATTTTCAGAAGTGCTTAAACCCTTTCACCAATCACTTCCACTCCTGCCTTCCTCCTCAACCCAGGCTAAGGCTTGCCAAAGAAGAAAACAGCTGCATGCTAGGGTTTTTTATGGCATGCTGAGCAAAGGCCACAGATTGCTAAACACTGTTAAGTATACCTGAACATGATGAAATCATCTAGCTTTGTGCATAAGTCAGTATCTCAGTCTGTCAGCACAAATACATTTTCCCACAAATAATAATTATGAAATCAGCTAAGTCCACCATGTTCTTCATCACCACCATAATCAACCAAAATGTAAGCCCCTCCAATAATTAACTAAGCCTCTCCAATTAATTCCTCTTTCCTGTGCACTCTGATCTCAATTCTGCTGTGTGCTCTCCCCCTCCTTGAAAATCACACTCCCACAATAGCTATACTTCCTGATAACCCTTCACATTGTTCCACTGTAAACAAATACCCTAAACCTCAAACCAATTTAAATAACACTCTAGCAATCTTCTTATCTAAGCTAAAATATGAGTGCAAGCTATTCTTTCTCCCACTTAGCAGATGCAAAGCATGGAATTCATTCTTTGTTCACTCTCACAGTTCTCTGGCCTCAAATAAAAGTACCTCTTTGGAGGTTTATTTCACCTGTTGCTACCTCTCTCTACTGGCCTCTACTGACCTCTTGGTCACTTTCCCACATTCACTAAAGACTCTGGAACCTGGTTCAAAATCTTTCCACCCCTTGCTGTGCCACCATTCCGAACAACTCACTTCCTGTGTAGCTGAACCCTGTAACACCTGAGCTTTAAAATTATCTTATCTCCTCAACTCTGATAACCTTCACTTTCTCTCCACTTCAGAAACATATCTGATAGCCAGATGTTGCATTCGGTCATAACCAGCAACCATTCCTCCTATTAATCTTAAACTTCAATATCCATCTTGACCATTTCATATTCCAGCAGCTACTTTCTGGTTTCATCTGTTCCTTTTCAGCCTAGACTCAATGGCCCATCACCTTAAACACTCTCACTACTGGAATCTCTTGCCTACATGCCATTTTTGCCACAATGGCCTGTAAAACCCAGACCAAAATCAATCCAATTGTTCAACTTGTCTGCTTAGACACTCAGGCTTTTGAGGCCTGACATTGGGAGTGGGGGAGATCATCACACAACTATATATACCAGTCATGAAAAATTCATTATTACAATTCTTCTAAGTAATCCAATTTAGTTAGTCCTCTCATTTCCCTCATGGCTTCAAAATTCTCCCTTTTTCCTCAAACTCTCCCCCTATAATTGTCACTAAATTCAAAGGATTTTCTACTTGAGATATTCTGTTTAAGAATGAGACATGGTTGTCATTAGGTAGTTTTATATACTTCCAGCAAATAAAGGAAGAGGATTCACATCCAAAACTGTGTCTCCCCAGAGGGAGGGTTAACTATTGCTTATATATACACTGTCTGGTCAATTATCTGTTGACGTCTTCTTTGCAGTTGGCTACACTTACAGCGTTAGGTTCCTGTCAAGCTCATCCAGTTTACAACTATGGCTGCAAAATACTGTGCTACATTTGACTAAGAACCACCCAGACCTTAAGACAATTACCCTTTTTTCCCTCTAAAACCTCAGCTGATGACACTACTCCCCATTTCATTAAAAAAGTACATGTGTGTTGATGCCCCAAATTCCTTACCTACCAGCGAAACACTTTTTCCATCTGTACCATCTCTTTTTCATTATTCCTACTTCATTGGAAACTGTATTCCTACTCCTACTCAAACTCAGTATCTTTACTCTAGTCCCTCGACTCGTAGGATAATGTTCAATCAATCTCACATACCTCCTTTATCCTACACCTTCCTTTTCCCCATATCTTCGATTTCTCCCTTTCTACTAACTCTTTCCATTTGGCATACAAACAATGCTGAAGTTGAAGTCTCTCTCATGACACAACACGCCCTTTACCTACTATCCTATGTCTACATTTTTTCATAACCAAGCTTTCTGAAAAGAATATCTTCATTTCCTGTTCCCACTCTCTCAAAAAGTATTCACTCCTCAGTCTTCAGCAACCTGCCATTTATCTCTACCATGGAGACTCCACTAATACTATTCCATAGAAGATGCACTTTATTAGTTAACTTATTTTGCAACGTTTGACACTGCATGACCACTCTTTCTTAAAACTTCTCAGCCTGCATTTAACATTTACTGAAATCCTACTTTATGACAAGAACTGGTTAAGATAATGAACATGACAGTCGCGGCCCTCAAAAAGCTTAAAATTAAGTGGAGGAAGCTTCAATGATAATTCATACTCTTCTATCAACATTCCAGATTATTCCTTCCTTTCTCTACTCAACCCTTAAGTGCTGACAATCCCCCAGGGCTCCTTTCTTTGCATTTCTCACATCCATCCATGCATTATCATATTTATGTTACCTATTAACTGATGATGAGAAAATTCCTGTCTCCAACTAAGAATTCTACTCTGAATTCTGAACCCATTTACCCTCTAGAAAAAAGACACTGGTACTTGCATATCTCCCTAACTTCACAGTGTCCTTTGATACACAAAAGTTTTTAATTTTGATGAAGTCCAATTTATCTACTTTTCTTTGGTTATTTGCGCTTTCAGTGTCATACTTAAGAAACCATTGCCTAATCTAAGATCATGAATATTTACACCTATGTTTTTTTACTAAGAGTTTAGAATTTCAGCTCTTATGTTTAGGTCTTTAATCCACTGAAATCATAATTCTTAAAAACTAAGAATTTCACCTGCAGTATCTGAGGGCTTAAGAGTAAAAAGAGCTTTTTAAAATTCTGAACCCATAGCTTTCAGTGTAGAAGAGACACTGTTCAATGACTTGACTGCTGTGTGACCCTTGAGATGGATGGGACCATAACAAAGACTGCTTCCCTTAAATCCCATCAGAGTCTAATCAGACTTTCCCCTATGGCCCAGACATGCTGATTCCTAGAATAGGCCCTTGCCCCTCTCCAGGTAAGGATGTAAAGGATTTTTCCCTTATCTGGGGCAGGTCATGCCCTAGTGCCCCCTATATCCAGCCTTCTTTGTTCTATGTAACTCCTTGGAGCCTACCACAAGGCACAGATAGGGTCTGAGTTAACTTAGAATTAATTAAATTAAACCAGAAGCTACTGACTTTGTTCTAAATTAGCAAGATTGTTTCTTACTACCCAGTAGCTCCAGAGCTAAGGAACTGGTAGTTATTAAAGAAATAAAGTTACATCTTTGCACATTCGAATTTGTAGTTTAGAAAATTTATACCTGCTATACTTTCAACTGGGTTTCCTGAAACACGAAAAGTAAATTGTAAAGCCCTTGCATACATGATCTACCTCTCCAAAATAAAAACATGTTGTTCTTCACCTGGACAACCACGAATACATTGGTTCCTGTCAATTCCTAAAATATGTCAAGATCTTTCCTAAATTAGGATTTTTCCACATGACACTTCATTGCCTTGTTTCCATAGCTTGTTATATAAGCTTCTCGAACTCATCCTTTAGTTTTAATTTAAATGTTCCTTCCTTGAAGAGGCCTTCTCCGACCATCTCATATAAAGTATGTATTCCCTATTCTCCTGTAGCATAGCACTTTATTATTTACTATCTAGCAATCTTCCCATTCTAACCACCCCACTAAAAATGAAAGCTCTGTTCTTGTGTGTCTTGCTCACCAACCACCCCAATGCCACGTCAATAATAGTTGCTTAATATATACTTCCTACATGAATGAGTGAATCAAAGTAAAGTGTAACAGACCAAAAAAAAACCCATGAACTTTTTTTATTTCTGATAAAGTATTAAAGAGTTTTTAAAAATTAAAAGTAGACAACCACCATATTTTAATTTGAATACCAAGGTCACGTAAAGAACATAAATAGAGGGCCTACAGATTTCTGTAACATGAAAAAATGCTCAACATCACTAAACAAGTGTATAAAAAAACTGTGGTACATTTACACAATGGAAAACTACACAGCAGAAAGAAAGAAGGAACTGCTACCCTTTGCGACAGCATGTATAGAACCGGAGAGCATTATGCTAAGTAAAATACGCCAGGTGGTGAAAGACAAATACCATATGCTCTCACCTATAAGTGGGACCTAATCAACAAAACAAATGAGCAAAACAGAACCAGAGACTTGGAAATAAAGAACAAACTGTCAGTGATGAGGGGGAAGGGGGAGGGGGATAACAGGGGAAAGAAGGGGAAGGGGCAAGCAAGGGAACACAATGGAGGACTCATGGGCAATGGGGGAAGGACTGACTGTGAGAGGGGAGGGGGCACGGTAGGGGTAAGCAATGGGGAAAAACGTGGGACAACTGTAACTGAAAAACAATTTTTTAAAAAATTGGTTACAGGAACTTAAAAAATAAGAACATAAGTTTCTATTTCTGTTGTAAAAATAATGCAATTATGGATTTATAGAAAGATGGTATATAAAATCACAGGGTGCCTTCTTCAAGCTAAAACCCTTTAAGTTGAAACAAACTGTCAAGACAGTTTTCCTAAATTTTTTTTTTTAAAGTGTAGGGGAATAAAATTTAGCCTATAAAAACTTTACTGAAGAACAAGAGATTCTTTGACTATAATGAAAGGTACTCCATGCGCTTTCATGGTCAAAAAATAATGTAAGATATCATTGCTCCCTTTATGAACCTATACATCTAGTACAACTTCAAGTAGATTACAAAAGGATATCGTGTTCATTTTTTTAAAGTTAATCATGACCAATATTAGACATAATTAAAAATATAAATAATGACATAAATTCCAATTTTCCAAAATGATAAGCTAGATTCAAGCCAACTCTCTCTGTGAAAACAATTAAAAATAAGAAGACTGGGTGGGGGAATCACCCAGCTAAAACTTTAAGAGAAAGCCAGACATCTAGAGTAAGTTGGCATTGAAGCTGCTTTTGGTCTGAGGGCATTTGATCATGAAGGAAAACAGAAACTTATGTTTGATGGTCTTAAGAGGTATGGGGGACTTAATTCAGAGGATAGGACCCGCACAAAAAGATGAGTCTAAAAAGAGAGGATCCCCAAGATAACATGTAACAATAAAGGGCAACACCCTCAGGGTAACAGTCATTGACAGTAAACCAGTCCCTGCAGTCCTGTAGCCAAGTTTTGCATCATTTGATGGTCCCAAGTATTGCAAATCTTGGATGGAGGCAGCATTGTGCCTGACCCCAGTTATCTATAGAGCAAGGCACAGAAAAAGAAAAACTGAAAAGCACAAAGAGTAGGTAAGAGTAGGTAAGAAACACAGAAGATAAAGTAAAGGAGGATAGAATGGGGTACAGATATTATTTGAAGGGGCAACAGTTGAAAACCTGTTGCCTCATCTCTACATCCAAAATTTTCAAAGAACAAACATACAACAAGGCTATAAATTGGTCCTATGAATAGATATACCATCTGGTAAGCTGTCCCACTTGAGCTGCTACTTCTTCTGCCTGCCTTCCTTCCACTATAGACATACACATACACACACTCCACCCACAGTCAACTATGATGCAGTTGCTTGATGCATACCATTTTAATCGAGCTTCTTTGGTCTAAGAAAAAAGGATACTTGGGCTATACTTAAAATGGGGGGGGGGTTGGATTATAAAGATATGCATACCTGGTTTTGAAATTAGGATAATGCTGGCCTTGTAAAATGAGCTTGTGGGTCTTCCCTCCTTTTGAATTTTTTTGGAATAATTTAAAAGATAGGTATTGATTCTTCTCTAAGTGTTTGGTAAAATTCACCTGTAAAGCCATCCAGTACAGGATTTTTGTTTGCTGGGAATTTTTTGATTACTGCTTCGAATTCACTAGGTGTAATTTCTCTATTCGGATTCTCTATTCTTCCTAATCAGGAAGATAGAAAGACTTTTGGAAGATTGTATGTTTCTAGGAATTCATCCATTTCTTCCAGATTATCCAATCAGTTGGTATATAGTTCTTCATATTTTCTTACAATCCTTTGTATTTCTTTGGTGTGTCAGTTGTTACATCTCCTCTTTCATTTCTGAGTTTATTTATTTGGGTCCTCTCTCTTTTTTTTTTTGTGATAAGTCTGTTTAAGGGTTTGTCAATCTTGTTTATCATCTTTTTCTTTTTTTTTTTTACTGTATTTCATTTATTTCTGCTCTGATCTATATGATTTTCTTCCTTCTACTTACTTTGGGTTCTGTTTGCTATTATTTTTCAAATTCCTTTATGTGTAAACTTAGATTGTTTGAGATTTTTCTTGTTTCTTGAGGTTAGGCTTCTGATGCTATAAACTTACCTTTTAGGATTGCTTTTGCTGTGTCCCACAGACTTTGAGTTGTTGTGTTTTCATCTTTATTTATCTGAAGGTCTCTTGTGATTTCTCCTTTGATCTCATTATTAACCCACTCATTGTTTAGTAACATGTTATTTAGCCTCCATGTCTTCATGTGTTTTTCTTTTTTTTTTCTTGTGATTGATTTCTAGATTCATATCATTGTGGTTGAAGAAGATGCCTGATATGATTTCAATCTTCTTAAATTTACTGAGACCTGTTTTGTGGCCTTACATGTGGTCTATCTTGGAAAAAAATGTTCCACTGAGCACTTGAAAAGAACGTATATTCTGCTACTATAGGTTGAAATATTCTAAAGATAGCAATTAATCCATCAGGTCAAGTGTGTTTTTAAGGCCACTCTTTTCCTATTGGTTTTCAGCCTGGAAGATCTATCCATTGATGTCAATGGGGTAAAACACTACAGTGAAAAAAAGTTATAGGCCAATATCCCTGACGAACATAAATGCTAAAATCCTAAACAAAATATTAGCAAACTGGATACAGCAATACATTAAAAAGGCCATACACCATGATCAAGTGGAATTTATGCTGGGAATGTAAGGCTGGTACAGTATCTGCAAATCAATAAATGTGATACACCATAAACACAAAATGAAGGATAAAAACCACATGATCATATCGATAGATGCAGAAAATGCATTTGATAAAATCCAGCACCCATTTATGATAGAAGCTCTCACCAAAGTGGAAACAGAGGAAACCTACCTCAGTGTAATAAAGGCTATACAGGACAAATCCACAGCCGACATCATACTCAATGAGCAAAAACTAAAAGTGTTTCCCTTATGTTCAGGAATAAGACAGGAATGTCTGCTTTCACCACCCTTATTCAACATAGTACTAGAAATCCTAGCCACAGCAATCAGACAAGAAAAAGAACTAAGAGACATTCAAACTGGAAAGAAGTAAAACTGTTATTATTTTTAAATGACATGACACTGTATATAGAGAACCCTAAGATTCCAAAAAAAAAAAAAAAACCTACTAGAACTGATAAATGAATTCAGCAAAGTAGCAAAATACAAAATAAATATCCAGAAATCAGTCGTATTTTTATACACCAGTAATGCACTATCAGAAAGGGAAACTAAGAAATCAATCCCATTTACAACTGCATAAAAAAATAAAATACCTAGGAATAAGTTTAACCAAGGCTGTAAAAGACCTGTACAATGAAAATTCTAGGACACTGAAAATTCTAAGACACTGAAGCAAGAAATTAAAGAAGATACAAATAAGTGAAAACATATACTGTGTTCAAGGTTGGAAGAATTAGTAGCATTAAAATGTGCACACTAGCCCTGACGAGGTGACTCAGTTGGTTGGAGTGTCATCCTGTGCACCAAAATATTCCAGGTTCAATAACCAGTCAGGGCATATAGAAGGAGGGACCCAAAAAACCCAGAATTATTGTCTAGAGGGCAAGATCCTTGTGGTACAGGTTTCCCCCACTAGGGGGATCCATCTGGAATCCATGTTGAATCCGTGTTGTTAGAATCCATCTGTATCAGTGTACATGCTGGCACTGTTGTGGGAGGCTGAATTCAGCTTCAGTGAATTTTTTTTTTTAAGACTCTTTCAACCTGTTTGCCCATTTCACTGCACTGTGCGTTCAGGAGTTTTTGACCAAGAGACTCATGATCCCTGTGCCCCACCCTCCCTATTCACCCAATCTCACTCCAAGCAACTACATTTTGTTTCCCCCAGATGAAAAAAGTCCTCAACGGGGAACATTTTGCCGATGTGGAAGAGGTGAAACAAAAAAACAGCAACACCATTAAAAGGCATCAAAATCAACTAATTAAAAAACTTCTTTGAGCAGTGGAAAACGATGTCTCAACAGGTGTATTGTATCAAATGGAGACTACTTTGAAGGTGACTAAAGTTCAAACATGTAAGAATACACATTTTTTTATCAATAAATTCCGTGTTTTTTGGGGTTCCCCCTCATACCTAGGTTGTGGGTTTAGTCTCCTGTTGGGCACCTACGGGAGGCAACCAATCGATGTTTCTCTCTCACATCAATGTTTTTCTTTTTCTCTCTCCTATCCTCTCTCTCTAAAAATCAACAAACATATCCTTGAGTGAGGAGGAAGAAAAAAGTCCATACTACCCAAAGCAATCTATGGATTCAATACAATTCCTATCGAGATACCAATGTCATATTTCACAGAGCTAGAACAAATATTCCAAAATTTTATACAGAACCACAAGACCCTGAAAAGCCACAGCAATCTTGAGAAGAACAAAGTCAGAGGAATCACGCTACCTGATATCAAACTATGCTACAACGACATACAGTAATCAAAACAACATGGTACTGGTATAAAAACAGACATATAGATCAGTGGAACAGAAGCGAGAGCCCAGAAATAAACACACACCTTTATAGTCAATTAATATTTAACAAAGGAGGCAAAAACATGCAATGATGTAACAAACAATAAATGGTGTTGGGCATATTGGACAGATATGTGTAAAAAAATGAAACTAGACCACCATACACAAGAGTAAACTCAAAATGGATTAAAGACTTAAATGTTAGCCTCGAAACCATAACAATCCTAAAAGAAAACATACGTTGTAAAATCTTGAACATGTTTTGTAGCAATATTTTTTCTGATATATCACTCCTGGCAAGGAAAACAAACAAAAAAAACCCCACAAATTACATCGAACTAAATGTTTTTGCACAGCAAAGGAAACCATCAACAAAAAGAAAGCCCACTGAACTGGAGAACATAATTCGCTGACGCATCTGATAAGGGCTTAAAATCCAAATGTATAAGGAACTTATAAAACTCAACACCAAAAAGCAAACAGTCCAATTAAGAAATGGGCAAAGGACCTGAATACACATTTCTCCAAAGATGACATAATGACCAATAGCCATATAAGAGGATGTTCAACATCACCAATCATCAGAGAAATGCAAATTAAAACCACAATCATATCACCTCCTACCTGTCAGAAAGGCTATCATAAATAAATCAAAAAACAGCAAGTGTTGGCAAAGATGTGGAGAAAAGGGAACCCTCGTGCACTGCTAGTGGGAATGGAAATTGGTGTGGCCACCGTGGAAAGCAGTTAACAATTTACCTCAAAAAATTTAAAAAATTGAGCTGCCTTATAACCCAGCAATTCCACTTCTGGCAATATATCCAAAGAAACCCGAAACACTGATTCGAAAGAATACGTGCACCCCTGTGTTCATTGGAGCATTATTTACAAATAGTCAAGATTTAGAAGTAGCCCAAGTGCCAATTACTAGATAAGTATATTAAAAAGCTGTGGTGCATTTACACAACAGAATACTAGTCAGCCATAAACAAAGAAATCTAACCTTTTGCAACAGCATAGATGGACCTGGACAGTGTTATGTTAAGTGAAATAAGCCATTCTAGACAAGTACCATATGATTTCATTTATATTTGGAAACTAATGAACAAAATAAACTAACCAAAAGAAGACAGACTCATGGATACAGAAACAGACTGACCACTGTCAGAGAGGAGGGGACTGAGGGCTAGGTGAGAAGAGCGAAGGGATTGAGCAAAAAACAAAAACAGAAAAAGGAAGAAAGACTCATGGATACAGACAACAACTGTATGCTGATTGCCAAGGGAAGGGGCGTATCAGAGAAGGTAGAAGAGGGTGAAGAGGGGATAAATGGTGATGGAAGGAGACTTGACTTGGGTGGTAAACACACAATACAACATACAGATGAAGTATTGTAGAACTGTATACCTGAAACCTATATAATTTTATTAACCAATGTCACCACATAAAATTCAATTTAAACATTTAAAAAATACACATAGATCAAAAGTGAAGTTAAAATTAGAAAGCCACCTTTCTGACCAACTCACATCATAGGTTTCTGATCAGCATTTAGACTAAACATAGCTGGGCACCTGCCTGAAAGGCAGTCAGTCATCTGTTGCCTGATAAACAGGGAATTAAGGTCACATTGTACCAAATAGGACCACCTAAAAGGGCTAAGGGCATAGCAGTGATCATGACTAACACCAACAGTGCAGTTCCAGGTAATAATAGCACAAAGCATGTTGGTCAACATGACAATCTGGCTGACATGACGATGAAAAATAATATATCTGCAACCAAAGTTAATTTTTTTTAAATTTGTAATTATACTTTATATTCAATTTTATTTTTTATTAGTTTCGGGTATATGGCATAGGCATTAGACAATCATATACTTTACAAAGCGTTCCCCCTGATATTTCCAGTACTCAACTGGCATTATAAATCAAAGTTAATTTCTTAGTGCTGATACATGTGTCATGGCTAGGTAAGATGTTAACATTAGAGAAAGCTGGGTAAGGTAACTATTTGCAATATCTTTGCAACTCTTAAGTAAATCTTAAAATTATTTTTAAAGGGTTGACATTAGCTCAAGCAGTTACTTCATCATGGCAGACACTAAAATTATCTCTAAAGAAAAATTATTTCTTTATATTTCTAAAGAAAAATAAAAAAATCAATTTTAAATAAGTGGAAAATTGAATATATCTAGTTTTTTCTCAATTTAAAACTTTATATAATGAAGAGTTTTATGATCTTAGATACATATTTTAAAGCATTATTTTTTTCACTTTTCAGAATTTTCTTTTTTAAATTCTAATTCATTTTTTCCAATTACTGCTTTAACTGATTACTATAGAAAAAATGTTTAAACTTAAATGTTCCATAATGAGACCCAATATGAAAGAATAATGATATAGAATAGAAATAAGATGAATCTATAGAAATAGGTTAGGAATAAAATCTAAGCATCCCTCCCTGTCCCATCTACTTCATTTCTGAGTTCAGAGAGCAAGAGTTGGGTCAGTGAGGAATACCCTGTAGTTGAAAATGCACAATTATTCCAAACTTATAGGGTACTCTTTCTGTTATTCTCATTCATACACCTTGTAATTTTCTCTAAGAAAAATGATAAAATAAATAAAAACAGTAAGAGGCAAGAAACTGGAATTTCTCAGGACTTGGATGTTTGTTTTTCCACTTAAATTTTTTCTAGCTAATTTAAAACCAATTGTGATTGCTTCTTTAAAATAATTGTGTTCACTATTTTAATGTTTATGTTATATTTTATTTATTTTTAGAGAGAGGGAAACAGAGAGAAAGACAGGGAGAGAAACATTGATGTGAGAGAGAAGCATCAATCGGTTGCTTCCTGCATGCCCCTGAGACCAGGGATCAAATCTGCAATCCAGGCATGTGCCCTGACTGGGAATCAAACCAGGGACCTTTCACCTTACTGAACAACTCCCAACCAACTGAGCCACACTAGTCAAGGCTATGTTATAATATAAAAGAAGCAAGAAAGAATATGAAATTACAGAAGACAAAGTTTATAATTCATTAGAATAGACATTAAAAAATACCAAATAATTCTTATTCAAAATAATTCTATTTTATATCAAACCTAGGGAAAAAACACCTGTTTTCCTAGGAAGACAGGGTTATTCCTACCTTCCTATGAAGGTAGGAATAATTTGTACCTGCTTTAATTTGAGACTTTCATCACAAACTTCCTTTACTTCTAAGGTCCTAATACTTCTCTCTCTCTTTCAGCACTGTGTTACTGACATATTGTTGGTCAGACATGTCACCCATTTTTCTTTTTTTTAAGTAGCTGACCAGACTTTCATTGTTGATGCCGGTAGACATCAAATTCTATTAAGACGGACTCCCTCTGTGTTTCATTGTTTCAGATGTCCCTCCAAGAAAGTAATCATAACAGATGATGAGGAAACTGTGGGGGTCAATAACCTTGAACACACATTCCATGTATCTTCAAAATAGACTTATCTCAAGCTGTGCGTCTCACTGTGTGTTACTATCCAACATCAAGTCCAATGAGACTATCATTTCTGCCCTTAGCACAAAGACAAGAATTCCTAATTTCAACATAAAAGCCAGATTAGTCCTCTTGTTAATTTATGCCACTTGCCTATGTGTTACACCAATGAGAATAAGTTACTGATGGTTGCTTCATCTGAAAATCTGCTGAAATCATTTGAATACTGGACATTTCATTATAACTTCCAGATTTTCCCTGTGTTGAGGATAGGTTTCCATTCTGTCCACTTATATGGCAACGGAGTAAACTTCACAGATTAGATTTACTACGTTTCAAACTGTCAATGGTAAAAAGCTGTTCAAAAAAAATGAGGCATACTGTTAAAACTATATGAGATTTCAAAGGGAAATAGACTGCAAATTTTTCAATGTAGAGAACATGATAGTTTTCAAAGGAACTCAAATCTGTAGATTTCTCAATGCACTGAACATAAAACCTCCAGCATCATAACTCCCAGTGTCATATTTAACAATGTTTCATCCCTCTTAAACCTTGTACTCTAAGGAAATATATTACCACAATAAGCACAAAGCAGGTCAGTCATTTTCTGTGGCAAATAGGGGAAACCCTGTTTGTTGACAACTCAGCAATTATTCCTTCCACTTTTTTTTCTTTGCTGGCAGAACATGCCTGTACTTCTGAAGCTGAAAGTGCCAGTGTAGAAGGAAATCAAGTTGAGACGCCAGTTTGCCCCAGCTAATGCTGTAAATGCTTCTCTTCCGTTTCTGTAAACCGCTTCCCGCCAAACCTGTACCCCGCCTCCCAAGACCCTCCTCAAACCTGTGCCCTGCCTCCCAAGACTCTCCCCTTTTGGCCCAACATAAAAGGAATGTGGAGCTATTGTTCTGGGCCCAGGCTTTCAGAGAGTACTCCACTGGGCGCAAATGCGTTAATAAATCTTTCCTTTGCTACTCCATGTGTAGTGTGAGTCTTTTCTGGTCTCTCGTTTCTGCCCCAACGTTTAGTTCCCTGACCGGGAAACGACCCATTCGTGCAGGCGAATTGCCTCTGGTGGGGGAGGCCCAGCAACGAACAGGAAGGCGCCGCCCAACTCTTTCTGGGACCTGCTCCATGCCGGGGTGTCTCGGGGCAGCACCCGACGACTCGACCTCAACCCAGACCACAGGGAGAGCAAACGGAACCCAGGAGCCATGTGGCATCAGGATCAGGTGAGTTACCCCCGGGTGGCAACCCGGGTCAGGCCCATCCCACAGGACAGAAGGGGAGACTGATCACCTCCCAGGACCACAGGGTCTACCAGGAAGGGCTTCCCAAGTCGGGGAGGTCAACTGCATAACTCTGAGTGACTGAGTGAGTGAGTGTCGGGGTTCCGGCTGCTTGTGGCTGGACACCCATTCTGTGGCACCACGGTGGCTAACTACGGAGTCTGAGTGGGCCTTAACCTGTGGTTCCTCAGTGCCGTCATATGGCATAACGGCTGACTAACCCAGACTCAACACGGGCAGCCTTAGCTAAGACAGGCCCGAGTTTCTCGAGAGCGAAAGAGGCCAGGCAGGCATCTGAGCAGCCTCTGACAGGAGGCACCCCAACCCTTGTCTGTCTGCGCCGAAGTGGGGGAAACATGGGAGGTGGACAATCCACCCACACTGTCCTAGGCTGCAAGAATAGAAACTTTAGTAAGTTCAAGGCTAACTACGGCATTGATCCCCCCATGAACCCAAACACCTTGGTCACCCTCTGTGAATTACAATGGCCCACATTTGATGTAGGGTGGCCCCCAGAGGGCACACTAGATTTAGGAACAATTAGTGCAGCCCATATCAAAGTGACCGGGAGACCAGGACACCCATACATAGATCGATGGCAGGAATCGGCCAAGCAAATGCCAGCATGGCTCCATGACTGTGCAAAGACTCTGCAGAAAAGGAAAGCCACAGCAGGAAGCGGACCCCAAGGGCGGGTGCACGCTAGGTCCACGCCAAGTCTCAGATACGGGAAATCACATGTCCTGATCGCCCAGCCCACCAGCACACGAAAACATCCCATTTGCCAGGGAACCTCCGTCGAAGAACCCCCGATGCTTGCGCACCCACTTCCATATGCCCCAGAAACGCCAGGTCCTGAACCCAGCCAGGACATGCCTCCTTCCTCAGTCTCTCCACTGACTGCCCCAGAGGAGTGCAACAGGCCTGGCAGTCCGGTCGCCAGGAGACTACATTCCACCAGGTCTGCCATCCAAATGCCGCTGCGGGAGGCACAGGGTCCACCCCAAGTAGGACCTGATGGGACATTGCAGCTAGGGCGACCGATCGTCTACTACCAACCTTTCTCCACCACTGACCTATGGAATTGGAAACATCTCACTCCATCATACACAGAGAAACCCCAGGCCCTAATGGACCTCATGGAATCCATCATGCAAACCCACCAGCCCACCTGGTATGACTGCTGACTTCTCCTCACCCTGTTTAATACAGAGGAGCGATGGAGAATCCTGTAGGAGACCCAGAAGCATCTAAAAAATATAGCCCCAGTAGGCACACTAGATCCAGAGGCCTGGGCACGAGGGGCAGCTCCAGAAACACAGCCAGAGTGGGATCATAACACCAGAAGAAGGCCAAGCAGCTCTCCAGAGGTACCGGGAAGCCCTACTACACAGTGTGAGGGAAGGGGCTCGGAGACCTACTAACATGTTCAAAACTGCCACTGTGTTCCAGAGGTCAGGTGAGTGTCCGGGGGACTTTTATGAGCACCTTTGCAAGACATACCATATGTACACACCATTTGACCCCGAGAGCCCAGACAACCAGAGTATGGTAAATACTGCCTTCATCACCCAAGAGGCCACCGGCATTCGGAAGAAATTGCAGAAGTTAGAGGGATTTGCTGGAATGAACATTAGCCAACTGATAGAAATAGCAAACAAGGTGTACAATAACAGGGAGGAGACTGCCAAGAGGGAGGCTAAGAAATGGATGAGGGAGAAGGCCACCCTCTTGGCAGCAGCATTAGGACAATCGCCACCTCCCAATAAAGGGGGCCCCCCACTTCCAAAAGGAGGAAGAAGGAATCCCCAAACTCTCGACCAAGACCAATGTGCCTATTACAAGGAAAAAGAACACTGGAAAAGGGAGTGCCCAAATCAAAAGAAACAAAGTGGACCGAGACCTGACCAGTTCGTGCCAGAGCCTCAACCACTAGTGGTGATGAGCTTAGCAGGACTGGACTCTGACTAGGGAAGACTGGGTTCCCTCACGAAAGGCCCCCGAGAGCCCATGGTCCACATCGAGATGGGGGCCGCTCGATTCCATTCATGGTAGACACTGGGGCAGAACACTCAGTCGTCACCACACCAGTGGCACCCCTCTCGGCAAAGACAACCTCAATAGGTTGTCTCGCCAAGGACCTAGCAGCGTTCCCAATGCAAGGAGGGGAGCTCATTCTCCTCCAATATGTAGACGACCTCCTACTGGCATCCCTGACCAAGGAGTCCTGCTGGGAAGGCACCTGCAACCTCCTAAAACTGCTCTCAGAAGCAGGGTACAAGGCATTCTGGAGGAAAGCTCAAATCTGCCGGCAAAAAGTCAAATACCTCAGGTTTATTATCGCCCAAGGGAAACGGACACTAGGAGCTGAGAGGAAGGAGGTCATCCTCTCCTTACCTATTCCCACCACATGGAGAAAGTTGAGAGAATTCCTTGGGGCTGCCGGGTTCTGCCGCATTTGGATCCCTGGCTATTCAGTCCTGGCAAAGCCGCTATACCAAGCCCTGGCAGGTGCGGACTCAGAACCACTCTGTTGGGGACCGGAGCAGGAGGATGCCTTCAAGATCATCAAAACCCGGTTGGGGCAGGCCCCAGCCCTGGGACTACCGGATGTAACCAAAGAATTCAACCTATTCACCCATGAGAAGGATAAGATTGCCCTAGGAATACTAACTCAAAATGTAGGGTCCTGGCAGTGACCGGTAGCATATCTATCAAAGCAATTAGGCTCGGTGGCGGCTGGGCAGCCTCCACGCCTGCACGCCATAGCAGCCACTGTAGCCCTCCTGTGGGAAGCTGACAAGCTGACCCTGAGCCAGAACGTCAAAATCTATGTGCCTCACGCCATCACCAGCCTCCTGGGCAGACATGGACACAAATGGCTCTCCTATCCCAGGCTCATGAAATATCAAAGCCTTGTGTGTGAAAATCCACAAGTGACCATGGAGATAGAGCGGAAACTAAATCCCACCACCTTTCTCCCAGCGGACAATGGGGAACCTGAACATGAATGCATGGAGGTCACTGAGGAGGTCTATGCAAGCCGGCCTGATCTACGGGACCAGACACTTGCCAGCCCAGATATAACTCTTTTCACAGATGGTAGTAGCTATGTGAAAGACGGAATCCGTCACACAGGGTATGCGGTTTTAAGTCCCGACCAAATCCATGAGGCAGCGACCCTGCCATCAGGATGGTCAACACAGCGAGCAGAAATGTGGACACTCATTCGAGCCCTAAACTAGCAGAGGGAAAGACAGCAAATATATATACGGGCTCTCGATATGCTTTTGCCACCTTACATGTCCATGGGGCAATCTACAAAGAAAGAGGACTCCTTACCACAGGAGATAAAAAAATAAAGAATAAAGAAGAAATCCTACAACTGTTAGAGGCAGTATGGCCACCTAAGGCAATAGCAGTAATACACTGCAAAGGGCACCAGAAGGGAAACACAGAAACCAAACAAGGAAATCAAAAGGTAGACAAGGCTTCCAAGCACGTGGCTAGGGGAGAAATAGAAGCAAAAGCACTCCCCGCCCAGGCATTTCCCCTGCTGAAGCAGGACCTCCAGGAGCTCACGTATGCCCCTGAAGAAGTCACGTGGGCCACGAAAGAGAAATGTCAAGAAACCTCAAACGGTCTCTGGCAACTCCCAGATGGAAGGTTATATGTCCCACAGGGGCCAGCACATGAACTAGTACAGGAATGCCACCAACCCACACACCTAGGGAAAACGGCCCTGGAAGCACTACTCACTAAGTACTATTATATTGCCAGACTACCAAGTATATGTGCCTTGGTCTGTGCTAGGTGCCCTACATGCGCTCGAAACAACCCCCAACAAGGACCAAAGGGCCCCCCGGGAGTTCAGCTGTCCAGTACGGCACCATTTGAAGACCTTCATGTAGATTTCACAGAGGTCAAGCCAAGTCAAGGATACAAATACCTACCAGTATTCATCTGCACGTTTTCAAGCTGGGTAGAAGCATACCCAACTTGCATGGAAAAGGGCCAGGAAGTCACCAGAGCTCTACTCAAGCATATTTATTCCTCGGTATGGACTACCCTCTCAATTGGGAGTGACAATGGGCCAGCCTTTGTTGCCAAAGTGGTACAGGACCTCAGCCGTCAGTTATAAAGTAAAACCTCCACGATGCTTACATACCCCAAAGCTCAGGAAAAGTTGAGCGCATGAACCGAACTCTGAAAACCATGCTGGCCAAATTTTGTCAGGAGACCGGGCTCCCCTGGGTAGATTTGTTGCCCCTAGCCTTACTCCGAGCTCAAAACACCCCTAACCAGATGAGTTATACTCCTTTTGAGCTCCTCTTTGGGAGACCCCCGCCAGTGCTACCATTACCGAGAGGGGACCCCAGAATAGCCAGAGAGATGCAACAAGGAGCCTTTCTGCAAAAGCTAGGGGAGAAACTAGCCCAGATACATAGGACAGCCCTTAGCAGTGCACCCCTTCCGCCCAGAGGACCAGGTATGGGTAAAAGACTGGAGAAAAGAGCCGCTGCAGCCCACCTGGTTGGGGCCTTACCCTGTTATTTTAACCACCCCATCTGCCCTTAAAGTTGCAGGTCTCACCCCGTGGGTTCACCACAGCCGAGTCAAGCGAGCGGCCCCAACTGGCAGACCTGAGGAGCAATGGAAGGCTGAGCCTGACTCCAGGCCTCCACTCCGCCTCAAGCTGCATCGGACCCGGGTCAAGGACAGCGTGTGATGGGAGACTGTTCCTGGTGGACCCTCGCATCTATCGCCCTAGCAGCAACTGCATTAGGAGCTGGACTGATAGCTGTTACCCCCACAGGCAGGACACTCGGCCAGCGACTGGTCCTCGGATTAGCATATATAGGCTTTGCAGTAACTTTTGGGTACTTGTGCTGTCCCTCGTTCTAGCCCAACATGCAGATGCAACTCCTAGTAGGCATAGTTATATCACTATGGGTCACAGCCCACACTCACCCCACCTGCTCCTGTGGCAAACCTGGAGAGAAAGTTAGGATAGTTGGATTTCCCTATTACTCCTGGATTGCCCCTGCCGAGGACTTTGAGTCACATACCCTAGTAGACAGAAGCTGCTACGAAGAAGTCTCCCTCTGCACCTGGCGGGGGCATACATACTGGACAGGCAAACTATACTACAAGGAGATCTGGCGACCCAGGGAAGTGTCCAGGTGTAACCATATAGGAAAGAGCAGAACCCAAGCGTGCTGGACGTATTACCCCCCATTAGGTACCTCAGATGGGGGTGGAGTGTAGGGTCAGGCCTGGGAAAGTCATCTAGAAGAAGTAAAGAAAAGGTTAGTGAGTCCTAAAACCCGGACGGTATATAAAGGGCTTAACTTGATTAAGTTCGCTGAGGTGACGCAAAGGTTCCGCCTGACTGAGCAGATTAAGCAGATAGTCCAAGCAGTCTATTCCGTTTACCAGAACATCGGCAAGCCTGCCCCGGACTGCTGGGTGTGCTTACCCCTTGCAAGGCAGGCACTCATCAGAGTACCAACCCCAGCTGATTGGGAAACAAGCAGGGATGCAGAAAATAATACTATCCTCCTTGGTCCTGTAGCCACAGGAGTAAGGCTTTTAGAAACAGGAACCAACCTGACCTGCATATCCCCACTAGGAGGCCACCCAGCGCCCCTGGCAGTTGGATCAGTTCTGGAGGGATATGCCATAAGAATGAAACCCTACAAAATAATGAACCTGTTTGCAATCCCTCAGGCATTTTCTTTCTATGTGGCTCGGTGACTTACCGATGCCTACAGGCTAAATGGACTGGATTCTATATAAGAGTATTTTTGACCCCGGACATTAACGTCTACACAAGTGATGAGGTATTTAGTTTCTTCCTTCCCCAAGGGTGAAGAAAAGAAGCAGCCCTCGCCACAGCTCTCATAGGCATTGGAATTGCCACCAGGGTCGGAACCGGTGTCAGTGGGCTTGGAACCTCGGTAGGAGTTTACTACAAATTATCCCCAAAAATAAGCAATGACATGGAGCAAGTAGCAGACACGCTCATGACCCTACAAAACCAAATCAACTCCCTAGCCGAGGTCACCTTACAGAACTGAAGAGCACTAGATCTCTTAATGGCAGAAAAAGGGGGTACCTGCCTATTCCTCGGAGAAGAATGTTGTTATTTTGTAAATCAATCAGGCATTGTCATGGAAAAAGTAAAGGAACTCCGAGAGAGCATCCAAAAGGCCCTGGAAGGTTCAAGCAGTCCCTGGCCGTGGGAGCTGGGGACATGGGCGCAATGGCTGTTTCCCCTAGTTGGACCGCTCCTAGTGATCATGGTGGGCATAACTATGGGCCCCTGTGTAATAAAGACCCTAGTTCACTCAATAGAGGCCACGGTCACCCGCAAAACCACTGCACACATATTGGCCGTACAAGGATATCTAGCCACAGGCACAAGAAGTAAGGAATACCTAATGTCAGAAAAGCAAGATGATGCCTATGATGATGCCACATAACATAGGCATCAAGGCAGGGAAATGTAGAGGGAAATCAACGATGAAACGCCAATTTGCCCCGACTAATGCTGTAAATGCTTCTCTTCCGTTTCTGTAAACCGCTTCCCGCCAAACCTGTGCCCCGCCTCCCAAGACCCTCCTCAAACCTGTGCCCTGCCTCCCAAGGCTCTCCCCTTTTGGCCCAACATAAAAGGAATGTGGAGCTATTGTTCTGGGCCCACTGGGCCCAAATGCGTTAATAAACCTTCTCTTCGCTACTCCACGTGTAGTGTGAGTCTTTTCCGGTCTCTCGTTTCTGCTGCAACACCAGGAAGTCCTCCTTCCAGTCTCCCTTACAGCAAGGACATGGGCAATGATCCATTCCTAGCTAGTGACGCCTAAGAAAGCTGAAGCTGGCAGGCAGGCCTTTGGAAAAGGTTTTCTTCCTAATAAAGAGATCTGTATAAGAGGAAGCCGCTCTTCTTCTACATAGTACTTAGCTGTGTCTGCACAAGTACTTTGGAACTGCTGGAGCAATTTTACAACCATGAGGAAAGACATCACCAACGTGCTGGATATAACACAGAGAAAAGTGGTTGGGTGCTGGATGTTATCACTGAGTCATGTACCAGAACAACCTTACCTCCAGAACTCTTGTTAGATTATAGCTATCTTAGTTTATGGCTTTACTTTAAGCAATTTTTACTTGGGTATTACTATATGAGGGCGAAAGCATCCTAACTAACATAACTAACAAATATCTGTTCACTCCATGTTATCTAGATTAAGAAGTTAGACCGCTGCTACCTGGCTGAATCCAGCCATTACCAGTGTCTTTACCTTGATCCCTACTGCTTCATTCATGTTTTTCTTTTCCTTTCACAAAGGAGCAAACTCAATGTAATTATAGCACATCTATGCTTCACAATAAAGTCTGTTTCTTCTGCAACTTTTAAATGATGCCCATTGGGGGAAGGTACTTCTTGTTTCTCCAGTATATTTTTCAGACGCCTCGGCTTTTAACAGCATCACAGAAGTGTCCCAATTTTTAGCTTAAACTCTCTTACTATACAAATTCCAACCCCATATTGAAATCACAATGGATCTAAAACTTTCAGAGAAAATGCTGAAGAGAATAAAAAGTTGCATTTATAGAGGATTATCCAAATTGATCAATAAATAGAGCTAAATGATGAGGCATCCTGAATGATGTGTAAGTGAATATTCTATCCTTTTTTACATATAAGAAAAACAAAAAATTTAACCTCAACTAAAAAACAAAGAAAAGGACAAAGACATGAGTTACATACAGGTGAGTTCAGAATCCTACCTGAGTACAGTTAATTTTTAAGAGACCTCAGTTGTTCCTATTATTTTTCATATTTACTCACAACATGGAAAAAATCCTCAGCAAGTTGATAAGAATCTTTGTTGAATATTATTCAGCAAGGCAGCAAAATGAAAACTTAACCAAACTAGACAAGCACATATAACTGATATTTGATTTATTAGGAAAAACTTTTTAAGAGGAAAAAGACTACAAACCCTGTAATTTTCCGATCCTTTTCTTTGATGTATTTTCCTTTACTGTTTTTTATTACAAAAACATGCTCACTGCAGAGCAAAGAAATCAAAATTACAAATTTTTCTGAAATAAATTAGAAACCCAAAATATTAGAAAAGCAAATATTAGAAAAACTTTTCCTGAAAACTATGGCACAAAGGCTCTAAAAACAATCCACAATGCACTGAAATTACCAATACTTGGAGAAAAAAAAACAGAAGTAGGTGATACTCATTTCAACCAAATTGCTATTTAAGCCAAACTGCTGTGATGATCAAACTGCTTTTAACCAAAGTATATACTACCATGGTTTCATTTATCTTAAGACGTTTGTAAATGGTGTTCCCTTAGTACAGGGTACTCTTCTCTCCCCACACTCATCTTGCTGATTAATGAAGTACTGACAAGTACTTGTGAACCAAAACCTATTAAAATTAGTAACATGGGGACCTGATTTTTAAAGTCAGTACTTTGTTTCTTGTTTAAAAGCCCTATTTCAAAATTAAATATTTGATTTGTGATATAACTTAGTTTTATTATATCATTCTTAGTATTTAGGTAGGGTAACAAATTTTGCCAATACAAACTAAGCAACTTTATATGAAAACAAAATCCTGATGTCTATTAAATTCTTTGTGTTCAAATTCACTACTCATACTTAAAAAGGGAAAGTAGTCCTGAGATAAAAGAGTTTGAAAACTGATGTTCTGTGTAGTAATAAGTCACTCACTGTAGTACCACTATAGCTTCAGGATACTGGAAACAACCTACATATCTGTCAATGAGAGATTAGCAAAAATAATTCTGACATATCCATACAATGAAATACTATGTAACAGTAAAAGAGAATGAGGAGCAATTAGGCAATAAAATAAAATAAAACACATCCTGAGTTAAAGGGAGAAGTAAAACTATCTCTATTATAATCTAAAAAGACAAAGAATTGCTGAGAGAAATTTTAAAAGACCTAATTAAATAAAAAGACAACTCATGTTCATGAATCAGAAGATGTATTACTGTTAAAATGGCACCAATTTCCAAATTAATCTATAGATCTGACATAATCCCAACCAAAATACCAGCTAGCTTTTTTGCAGAAATTGACCACCTGATCCTAAAGTGGCTGTAAAAATTCAAGGGACTCAGAATAACCCATCTTGAAAAGGAACAAAGTTGGAGGACTCATACTTTCCATTTCAAAACTTACTGCGTAAGGATGGATATATGGGCAAGTGGAAAAGAACTGAAGAGTCCAAAATAAACCCTCACATTTCGATCAACTGATTTTTGATAGAGTGCAAAGACAATTCAGTGGAGAAGAAACAGTCTTTCGAACACATGGAGCTGGAACAAGTGAATAGCCACATGCAAAAGAATAAAACTGAACTCTTTACTCACTGCACAGACAAAAGTCAACTCAAAATGGATCAAAGACCTACATGTAAAAGCTAAAACTATAAAATTCTTACAAGAAAACGTAAGTATAAATCTTCATGCCTTCTGATTAGACAATGATTCCTTAGACATGACACCAAAAGCACAAGCAACAAAAGAAAATATTTATAAATTGGACACCATCAAAAAACTTGAAAGAAAACACTTGCAAATCATGTATTTGATAAGGGGGTTATATCTAGAATATATTGTATAAAGAACCCGTACAGCTCAACAATAAAAAGACAAATAATCTACTTTAAAAATGGAGAAAAGATGTCAACAGACATTCTCAGAAAAAGATATACATTCCTGACTGATGTGGCTCAGTTGGCTGGACATCATTCTGAAAAGTCAAAGGTCACGGCACATGCCTGGATTGCAGCAATTGGGGCACGTGGAAGAGGCAGCCTATTGATGTTCGTTTCTCACATCGATGTTTCTCTCCCTCTCTTTCTCCCTCCTTTTCCCCTCTCTAAAAATAAATAAATAAAATCTTTAAGGAAAAAAAAGACATACAAATAGCCAATGACCCATGTAAAGCCGCTCAGCCTCATTAACCATTCAGAAAATGCAAATCAAAACCAAAATGAGCCACAATTTCACACCAGATAATAACAAGGGTTGAGCAGGATGTGATGAAATCGGAAGCCTCATACACTGCTGGTAAGAATTAAACTGGTGCTGCAGCTGCTGTGGAAAACAATTTGGCAGTTCTTCAAAAGGTTAAACACAGGTTACCATATGACCTAGCAATTCCACTCCTAGGTATATACTCAAGAAAATTTAAAACATATGTCTAAATAAAAACTTGTACAAGCATGTTCATAATAGCATTATTTACATAGCTAAAAAGTAGAAATAACCCAAATGTCCATCAATAATGAATGAACTGAAAAAATGTGACATAGCCATACAATGAATATTCCTCAGTCATAAAAATACTGACACGTGCTATAAAATGGATGAAGTTTTAAAACATTATGCAAGTGAAATAAGCCAGTCACAAAGGACCACATATTGTATGATTCCATTTAAATGAACTGTCCACCATACACAATCCTCAAGAGACAGAAAGTATAAAGTATGTATTAGATTTCCAAATTAAACGTTTAAAATCAGCTACATTGTTCATGTATTTATGCTATGTCTTTCTACATACTAAAATGCTTCTTCTAAAATATTTTTAAAAGCACTTGGAACCACAAAAGCATGCTATGGATCAAGGAGAAAAGACCCAGAATTTTAAAACAGCTAAGGAAAACTCATACACCACAGAGGCAGAAAACTGATTTGTCTGTTGAATCCTATCAAATGGCCAGCATTCCCTCTAAGTTAAATTTTGGTATCCTTCTGAATTGGAAATTACTACCAATAATTCAATTTGCAAAATATCTGTATTATTTTATAAAGGTAATTATCAATGTAGAACTTTAACACTCTGGACTTTACAGCATAGTAAATAATTTTAAACTTAAGTACAACTACTTTAAATATTTATTGGAATGGTAAAAATAGTATAACTTTGGAGTCAGATACAAGGATTTGAATCTTAGCCTGCTGTTTACCAGCTAGGTGATCATCAATTTATCTGTTCTCTGTGATCCTCCCCGTCCCCACTTCTGTTACATCAGGAATTAGAATACTGCCTATTTTAGTGTGAAAAGAAACACTCCAACTACTTACAAAATGGGGGTAGGGGATAATGTCATTTTTTTAAAAACCTACCTGCACTGTCTGAAATTTCATACATGTAAGTAATTTTAAAACATAATGAATATGTTAAAAATAAAAACATCTACTTTATAAGGTTCTTGTGGAGCCATTTTATAAGATATCTACACATAGGAGACTCCCAATTAAAAATAATTTCCTCACTCCTTCCAGTGCCTTTCAATCTTCTTGAATTCAGGTGAACAAGACTTGGAAGAAGCAAAGTTAAACATTTATTTTTCTGAAGGCACTGGTTATCAAGAAAAAGATAAGGGCAATAAAACTAAGCTTTTAAACCACTTTCCTCAAAACATACCAAAGAATTTCATCTGGAGAGAAAAAAAAAAGTCCACATGTTTACTGATTCTAATCACTCTATTCTGGAACATTAAGGTTTTGGGGGAAGGGGGAGTTGCAATGTTAATACTATCAAATGAAAAATAAATTTGGTAACTTAGACAAATTCAGGATTCAGTTCAGAGAATATTTTTCACTAGAAAATACAATACGAATATAAATTGTGACTATCTTTTATCTAGCAAGTAAAGTAAAATATCAGCTGCATCTTTTTTTGCTTTGAGAGTACACTGATAGATGAATGTAATTTAACTGGTCCAGGTTAAAGTATCCCACTTTATACTTTGTGGGATATTGTTGAGATTTAAGAACATTCTCTTTCATGTTCTAGTAGATAAATAAAGTGAATGTCAGAAAGCAAAGTAGTTTTGCAGGTCAAAAACATGGTTTTTAAAACCACCAAAATACAATGGGATTGCTAAAGCTAGTATTTGGCCTTTGGTAGCTGTCTCAAAAACTGAGACGTTAGACTTTTACAAGCCTCAAATTTACTCATGGGGGCATTTCTCATCAACTATGCTTAAGTACATAATTAAACCATCATGTAGCTTAAAGTTTACAAATCCTATTCTGGACCATTTAATATATACATTACTGAGAAAGAATTTCCTGGAGTGTTTTTGTTTTTAGACTATTCCAAAAACATATTTCTGCAGATGTAACAGACATCGAAACCTGTAGAGAATTTTTACAAGTTCATTTGAACCAAAACCGAAGACATTGCCAGGAACCTGCGGCCTCAGGATGGCTATGAATGTAACCCAACACAAAATCGTAAATTTACTTTAAAAAAAAATTTTTTTTTTTTTTGCTCATCAGGTTTTGTTAGTGTTTGTGTATTTAATGTGTGGCCCAAGACAACTCTTATTCTTCCAGTGTAGTCCAGAGACACCAAAAGTTTGGACACCCCTGCCAAAATAACAATTTTGCAGTTTCTTTTAGGCATTTGGAATTAAAGAGGGACCATAAGGAAGATTACTTGAAAGTGGAAGAAAGCAAGGCAGGAATCAGATTACAGAACAGCTGAAATTAAGTGCTCTCTAGACGGTGGTCACCTTTCATAAGAGTTCTGAAAGGGGGTACTTCAAAGGTTGTGTTAACCTAGATGCACAGAAACAAGGGACAGGGCTTGCTTAAGACAAAGATAAGCCTTTTACTAAAGAAGCTGGATGTCAGGGATGTGACTGCCCACCATGACCTTCCCAGTTAGGAATTTATGATTTATTCCAGCACCCTTTTTTCCTCCACACTTAAAAGGGAAAGCACAGTCAGTAAATTTTAGAAAACAACAGTTATTTACATAACTATTTTATCTCAACCTCGTTGAGGGGTTAAAGGAGACAAAATTAAGAAGTGGTAAAAGCCAGCCGGTAAGGGATTCCCCCTGGTTCCAGGCTTTCTCCTTTCCAGTTTCTGCAAACCACCTCAAAAATCCAGCTCCGGATGACATTAAATTCTTCGCAGTCTCCATACAAACAGCCAAGCCCTTGGCCGGGCCTTCAACCGCGGCTTCTCTAGCTTCCCTCAGGACCGCCCCAGGACAGGCAGGCCCAGGGGTTGACAGGATGGCTGCCCCGCCCCTTCAGAGGGCGGAAAAGAGGGACACCCATGACTCACTCACCCTGGCCAGCCGCCAGACCGCACCACCTTCACTCCCGCGATGTCCCGAGACCGATATTTCAGCGCCCTCCAGAGTCCTACGCGCCGCCTGACCGGACGGGCCCCCTCCCCCCGGAAAGTGCCCCTAAAGCCGCCTCCACCCGTCCAGGCGCGGGCCACGCACAGCCCTGAGACACCGCCTCCTGCTGTTCCACGCCGCCTGCTGGGGCCCTCGTCCCTCCCCGCGGCCCCGTGAGCATGCGCGCCAGGTGCCCGCGCCTGCGCGTCCCCGAGTGCCCCGCGCGCTCCCGCCGGCACGCGCCGCCGCCTGAAAGGCCCGGCGAGGCCGTGGCGGAGGCGGAGGTGGAGGCCGGGTTGCCAGGGTGGCGCGCGCCCCCCGCCCTGCCATTCACAGGCGACGTTGGCTCGTGGCCCCCAAAGTCCGTCCTCCTGGTTAGGCAGGGAGCGCCGAAGGGGAGGGGACAGCTAGGAAGGCAGGAAGCTGCGGCTTAAAAGGGCAGCCCGTGCTGGGCCTTTCCTCCCTCCCACGGTCCCCGAGCTTCCGAGAGCACCTCTCCTCCGCGGCCTCCGCCCCGCCGCCATGTACCGCTGCCTGGGCGAAGCGCTTCTGCTGTCCCGCGTCGGGCCCGCAGCCCTGGGCTCGGCAGCAGCCGACTCGGCGGTGCTGCTGGGCCGGGCCCGCGGGCAGCCCGCCGCCGCCGCCCCTCAGCCGGGGCTCGCGCTGCCCTCCCGGCGACACTACAGCGAGGCGGCGGCTGACAAGGAGGACGACCCCAACTTCTTCAAGATGGTGGAGGGCTTCTTCGACCGTGGTGCCAGCATCGTCGAGGACAAGCTGGTGGAGGACCTCAAGACCCGGGAGAGCGAGGAGCAGAAGCGGAACCGGGTGCGAGGCATCTTGCGTATCATCAAGCCCTGCAACCATGTGCTGAGCCTGTCCTTCCCAATCCGGCGCGACGACGGCTCCTGGGAGGTCATCGAAGGCTACCGAGCCCAGCACAGCCAGCACCGCACACCCTGCAAGGGAGGTGAGCGTCGACCCGAACCCCTCGCGCAGTCCCCCGCGACCCGGCCTCCTGCTTGCCCCGGGGCCAGTGCTCTGGCTAACCCGGGCGGGCACTGACCCTTCCCCCACGTTCTTCTCCCTCCCAGCCCTCGCCTCGGATGTGTCTGTCTCGAGTGGGTAGTGATTTTTCCGCCTTAACCCCCCGCCCCACCACAGAGTTGGTCCCATCTCCCTCTCCGGTGCTTGTACCTGTGTTGGTTCTGTGCACAGAGTAGGCACTGCCCTGCCCTTTTGATCCTAGTGTGTGACACAGGGTGGGTCCTGACAAAATGCACTTCTAGAAAAGGGAAAGACTGGACCATCAGACTGTGCCTCATGCAAGTTTTTGTGGGCTTCTATGACTCACCTGAATGCAGATTATGAAATAATTAGTTTATGATTTTTTTCACTCCTTTTATATCAGTGACAGATGATGATGCAGCAACACAAAATGAACTGCCTTCTAGGTTCAAAATCTAGACGGTTTTATTAACCAAATGAATTTACTAATTACACTTGGGTCTTTTAAATTAAGTTATATCTCTACCCTGACAGCTTTTGTTTTGTACAAAGTAATACCGGAGCAGTGTAACATCTCTGACAAACACCGGGCGTCCTGACAGTAAATCTAAAGGGTTTTGACCGCAGGATGGCCCGCCAGCCAATGGAATGAAATAGCCCTGGGGGTGTGTACTGCTCCTGGCTAGCACCGGATTTGAGCTTGGAGAAAAGATAAGTAGGTGAAGAAAGGAGTTGAGTACAATTTTGTAACGATGAAGTTACCCTATACATAGTTAAAATTTCTGAATGTCGATTTGGCTTCTGCAATCATATTTGCTTTCTTTGAGAAAATAAGAGCGTTTTATTTTTCATTTTCCCCCCAGTAAAGTGCTTAAAAGTAACCTAAAATAGGGAGGTGAAGTGTCTTGCTGGAGTTTGCACAGAGGGTGTAGGGCTGTGCCCTTTGTCTCCATAAACCTGATACAGGGTTCTATTAAACCAGCTGACTCCTAAGGATAATTTTTAGAAATCTGTCTACCAGAAAAAATTGAGCACTGCTGGCATTCTCAGCTGGGGAACAAAGGTTACTTCAAACTGCTTAAAGATTTACTTGCTGAATTTGCATTGACCCCACCCACTTTTTAGGACTTACCTTTAGAGCTTGACTATCCTTTACCTCTGTGTCCTGTTCTAAAATCAACTGTTTGAACCACTGTGACTTCTAATTTCCCTTTCCAGCTCCAAAATTATATAAAATGTATAACTGTCAATCTCCTACATTGCCTTCCTTCCTACCACTCCCTTAATCTCTAAACCAACAATACAAGTTCAGATTCCCAAGAAAAGCAAACAAGAATGTTAGGGGAAGAAGCAAAGTTAGCAAATATTAAGCTGCAATGATCCTTTAAAATGGACACTAAGTTCATAATACTATCTTGTTGTCAGTATTTTCCAGATGCTTAAAAGATTTACAAATAAACATGTATTTTTTTTCTGCTGGATCTGATTTAATCCAGAAAGTTCTTTATATTCTTCAGTTCTTTATATGCCAAGCCCTCTCCTATCTTTATAAACCACAACTCCACAAACTCACTAAAGCAACTAAAGTTTACCACAGTTTGTCAGTCCTCTTCCTTTTGTCGCCACAGCAGTTTTAATACCAAAATACTGAACCTAGCAACCAATTGCATCAGCCATCCTGAAGCACTGTTACTATGGCACTTGCTTGTAGTAAAGCGTAAGATACAATTTTCTGTTCCATTATCCCATTTACAAGAAGGCATGCCACTGAAAGCTCTGTTAACTCCCAACATATAAACATTGAGGAAACTGAATTTTAACTGATAAATAGTAGCAGGCTTGCAAGCTAATATAAAATTGACCTCTAAAGTAATAGGTTTATTTTCTTTCAGAATTTGAAAGCATGGAGAGAACAGGCTTAGGAAGGATTGTATCTCTCGAAAGCTCTTAAAAATATTTTAGTGTTCTTAAGATAATGAACAGTATACTAAATAGATAACCAGGAAAAATTTGGATATTGTAGACTTTCGCGCTTTGCTTTCATGGCAGTCTAGACCCCTTCTACCCATTTATCACCCTTGTCTTTTTTAGAGAAAAACATCAATTTATTGTTCTATTTACCTATGCATTCATTGGCTGATTCTTGTGTGTGCCCTGACCTGGGATGAGACCTACAACCTTGTGGATCAGGAGGATGTTCTAACCAACTGAGCTGTCCTGCTAGGACCTATCACCCGTATCTGGTTGCAGAGAATGTATATTCTACGAGGAACTTACTTTCAGTGGGGGTTTTTCTCCAATTAAACATTTAAAGCTGTTTTTGACTTAAGAATGTATTAGGTAATGAGATTTTTAAAAAACGCTTTGCATCAGGGGTCCCCAACCTTCTTCTGCCTGTGGGCCTTGGACTGATACCCATTTGGGCTGCACAGTAGGAGGTGAGCTTGAATATAATGCACTCGAATCATCCAGAAACCATACCATCTCACCCCGGTCCTTGGCAAAATTGTCTTCCATGAAATCGGTCCCTGGTGCCAAAAAGGTTGGGGACTGCTGCTTTGGATAATCCCTATAAACTTCACTAAGTCTTTCCCTCTTAAAGCATACTTTAAGCTTTAAGCTTAAAAGTAGCGTAGCTTAGCACACTTTTCTCTCCTCACTCTCACTTAACTACCTTCTCTACCAATGTTCTTAGCCAAAAAAACAAACAAACAAAAAAAACCCTTGTCTGCTTCTCTTCATCCTTTTCCCAGCCCTCAGCGTTCTGTATCTTATCTTTCCTCAGGAGTGACCTTAGATACCTGAGTTTTCCGACATAAAATTATCAAGGTTAAAGCAAGGCAACAATCTAATTATAATCTTTGTAAGGGAAACAGGTGGTTTTAAGACCTGAGGTAGGGGTGGGGGGGTAACTGACATGTACATTATTCCAAGTAAATATTTAATAATGTATATTGCTTTTATGCTTCTCTTTTCCCACATACCATGTATCTGAAGCCGTTAGCTTTTCATCTGTTAAGGATTTGCAAAAGACTGCGGCAGGCTCTGAAGGGGCATTTTAATGGAGGCCTTAATATTTTCAGCAAAGATGAACATTGAGAATTTCATGTGTGTTTGAAAATATCTGGGATTATTTCTGTTAACTCTCTCAGAATAAATTCTGTTATTTTATTGGCCATGGTTCTACCTCAGTCCAATCTAATCTTTTAAAGGAAGTTTATCATTTAAAAGTCAGATTGAGGGGAAAGTACAGATAGTAGCAATTCATTGATATTAGAGCAGTTTAACTTTCTCTTCCAGCCTGTCCTTTCCCCACCTGTAAAGTACAGATAGTAGCAATTCATTGATATTAGAGCAGTTTAACTTTCTCTTCCAGCCTATCCTTTCCCCGCCTGTCCTCACATTAAAACTATTAAGTCAAAATTCTCTATGACTGATTCTTCCTATCATAGAATTTTCTAAAGTATCATCATTTAAATAAAGTTGATGGACTATAGAGTCCTTTGATATATTAACCCTAGATCTTTTATTTAACTACATATATCAGTACCCAAAAAAAGTGTGCCCTACGTTAACCCATTGACTTGTTTTTTTTTAAGAGTCAGAATGTAAAAAGGAAATAGTAGGAGGTATAGTCTTTGTTCTTGCCTTGGGCAACAGGATGCAGGGGTGGAGGCAGGAGGGGCAGCTAAGGCTTGGTTAGTCCTCCTCAGCCTCTGGGATATAATTGTGTGGTGAATGGTAGTACTTCAGGGAAGACTGCACAAAGCACTGGTATTAATACTTTCACTGAAGAAAATATTTCTGATATATTTCTCTATGCAAAGTTGACAACCATTGAAACTTGACTAACTTTGAATAAACTCACACTAATATTTTTTTTCAAGTGTGAATGTGTGTCTATGTCTGCTGCCACAGATAAAATGTAGCCTTCATAGGTAAATTAAATATAACATTAACTCAATTTGAAAGTTCATTTAGATGACAGGAATTTGTATGTCTTGTACCTCCTAGCCCTTAGCCCTGAGGTTTTTTTGTTGTTGTCACTGCTCTTATTGTTTGTAATACTTGTTAAATATGGAACAATGTTGCTATTATAAAGGCCTTTTATTTGGGGGCGGGGGTGGGGTGGCATATGAGGGTAAAGGAAGCCAAATGACTCTAAACCAACTCCTCCCAATCTGTGCAGACCAAATATACTAAGGAAAGAAGACTAAGATAATGGTGTAGATCTATATCAAATTATTATTCAGTCTTCCCATAACTTTTTGTGAATCCATGTAGCTAGTTTGCTTTTCCAGTAAAAATCCCACATACAGGAAGACAAACTCTGCCCTTTATATGCAAAGTACACTCTGCAGGAATGGGGGCATCAAAAATCGGAGGACAAGATCTAGTATGTACTAAACGTCAATAAAATTAGCAGTGTTGAAATTTTAAGTTCAAGAAATAACTATTGAACATGAACTTTCTGACTTATAGTGGGAAGAAAGTAGGTTTAGCACTTTTTTTTTGTCCAATTACATTAAAAATACTGAGGGTTCTGCCAGGAATCAGTAAAAACTAAAAATAACTTGGATGTTGAAGAATTCCTAGGCAGTGTTCTCTGACATGAGATTCTGGTTTTTATCCTATTTTTTTTGTATTGTAATTAGGTTTCCAAAATACAAATAATAAAGAAAAAAAGCCTCTATCATTTTAATGTAGTGCATTGATTCCTAAATGGCCTATAATTAATTGCTCTACCCAACAAACCCTTTAAAATGCGTATGTATGGTTTGACTAGTCAAATAGCAATGAAAGTTACAAAATGAAAAGAGAAATATCTCTACCCCCAATCCTTCCCCACAAAATAACAGTGAACAGTCTTAAATCCAAAACTTATTTGAAACTGGGCTAGATATCCAAATGAATCAATATTTTCCTCTTTTAAGATGTAGAAATTAATGCAGTTTGAAGTTCTCACTATCAAGACTAGGGTGTTGATGTGTGAAATACTATTGACCAAGACAGGAAAGGTTTTATGAAGGGCAAGAAAACCACCTGCTCACCCCTTTTTAATTACCTTTCACAGAGACAGTGGCATCTGAGAGATTCTGCCTTCACAAAGGATAACTGGAAACCTGGGGATAGCAGTGATAGCTAGCATGTATTGAGCTCTATGCGTACACCAGGTGTTTTGCTAAGCTTTTCATGCACCATAGCTTTTATTCTTCATAACAGCCTCATGAAATACAATCTGGTTTCCGATTTTCAAATGTGGATCTAAGGCTCAAGTGTGAAGTCTCCTTTGGCAAGGTTACACAGCTAGTAAGCAGTGGAGTTGGGATTCAGACTCCCGTCATCTGATTCCAGCTCTCACCTTCTTAATCATTATTGTCTGGGATTTTTTTCATGTAAAAAGTTACAAGTTAATATCTTAAGGTAAGCACTGATTGAGAACCAAGCCATGCCATCAACACCATGATTCCTGACACTTTGGATCGTTTGAAATTTGTTAAAAGCATTAGAAGACCTATTTTTTTCCCAGAAAATAAATGCATATCCAAACAACTGCATATAAAACTCATTCATAGAAGATATCTTTAGCCCTGACCAGCATAGCTCAGTTGGTTGGGCGTGGTGCTGCAGAGTGAAAGGTCGCTGGTTTAATTCCTGGCCAGGGCACATGCCTGGGTTGTGGGTTCCGTCCCTGGTTGGGCCACATACAAGAGGCAACCAGTCAATGTTTCTCTCCTTCTCTTTCTCCTTCCCTTCCCCTCTCTCCAAAAAATAAATAAATAAAATATTTTAAAAAGAAAAAGAAGATATTTTTAAAGGTCCATTTATTCGAATTAGCTAATGAAATAATATTTTAAAGGTAGTTTTCCATTGAAAGAGGTTTGAAGAGCTTTCATGTCTAACAGTTTAATGTGTAGCCAGCACAACACATTTCTCTGACCAACTGTTATTACATATATCTAAGGGTTTACAATGAAATAATTTTTAGATGGCTTTCTTCTGAGTGGCTCTTCCTTAAAAACTAAGGTGGTCTTTGTTTATCAAGAATTGCTATTATTTCTCTTGATTATTCTTGGAGAAAGACTGTGAGACCTAATTTTCTGAATTACTTCGTGGCCAGAGGAAAACGTGAACATGACACACATGAAAATTATAAAGCTTGTCAGTAATATAATCCCTTTGTTATTTATCATTATCACAAATATGTCCACATAAGCCTTTTAAAAAGCGCTTTGTACATATTGAGCCTTAGGATTTACATAAACTCTTTTTAAAATCTCTTTTACCAAGAGAGAAACAGTAAAGGGGATATTCAAAGGTAACAGTACAGATGTTGAGGATTTATTTAATAAGGAGCATGTTCATTACGAACTATAGTCTGTCTTCCAAATAAATCAGTTTTTCCATTATGTGGGTTTTTTCCCTTGTAGGCAACCATTTTAAACTTTAAAGAACACTGATTAGTTCATGGGAATTTCTGATAGTTAATGTGTTTATTACATATCTGTTAATTGCCTTCTCTGTGTCAGGTACCATGCTCTCTTCTAAAGAACTACTCTTAGGAGAGTTATTTAAAAAAAAACAAAAAACAAAACTCTGGCTAGTCTGCCTCAGTGGATTGAGTGCCGGCCTGTAAACCAAAGGGTCACCCGTTCAATTTCCAGTCAGGGTACATGCCTGGAGTACAGGCCAGGTCCCCAATTGGAGGCGCACAAGAGGCAGCCACACATTGATGTTTCTCTTCCTCTCTTTCTCCCTCCCTTTTTCTAAAAATAAAGAAATAAAATCTTAAAAAAAAAACAAAAAACCAAAGCTGATTGCTTTGTTTGTTTTTTCATTGGTTTCCCCAAAATAGAGCAGAATTCAAAATCTCTTCTGCACTATCTCATTTGTTTCTTTAAGCTCAGTAAATTTTTTCTACATTTTCCTTTTCCAGAAACTGTCAGTGACAAATTGAAAACAACCAAACAATGTGTTGCTGTAATAGGAGTTCAAAGAAGAAACCAGGGAGACACTGTCTTGGTCTGGAAAGTAGGGCAGGCTATATAGAAAGTGAATGGGAAAAGGTCATTTAAGAGAGAAAGGCAGAGGGGTGGCTTCAGCCCAGGCAGGAGGCAGGACTGTGAGTGATGGGGTCATGTGGACAGACTGTGTCCGTGACTAGTGAGAAGTAAGGTTTTGTGACATAATATGTGTTTATTTAGTTTCTTTCATCATCCTCACCCCTTTCCTAATACCGAGCTCCTAATATCCTTATAATTCCTGAGTGATGGGGTGCTAGGAGCATCTTTTTTCCTAATATTTGGTCTTCTCCAGTTCCTGACACAGAGCTCCTAAAACCCTTGTAATTTCCTGGGTAATGGGAACATCTGATGAGGCAACCCTTGATGGGCTCCTGGATAACTTCAGGATGGCACTGGTCACCAAGAAAGATGAAGCCCTGATCAGAAGTTTGGAACTTTCAGCCCCACCTTCTAGCCTCCAAGGAGGGGAGAGGACCTGCAGACTGAGTTAATAATGCATCATGCCTGTGTGAGGGATTCTCCATAAAAATGCCTAAACTACTGGGTTTAGAGAGTTTCCCAGTAGGCATTCGTGTGTCAGGAGGTTGGTACACCCAAACTTGTCAAAGACAGAGCTCCTGTACTCAAGGCCCTTATAATAAGCCAGTAAACATAAGTGTTTCACTGAGTTCTGTAAGCCATTATAGAAAATTATCAAACCTGAGGGGGTTATGGGAGCCTCCAATTTGTAGCCAAGTTGGATAGAGCTGTGGGTACCCTGAGCACTCAACACCTGTAACAGAATTAGGGAGGAGTCTGGTGGGAATGAGCCCTTACACTAACTGGTTAGTCAGTGTCAGAGTTGAATTAAATTACAGGACACCCAGTTTGTGTTCACAGAGAACTGGAGAATCGTTTGGTATAGAAAACCCCATACATTGGTGTCAGAAATGTGTGAGCAGAAAGTTTTCCTTCCAGTTTTGTTGGATGGGAAAGGGTAAACCTAGCAGGGGACAGAAAGCCAGGCAGCAGTGGAACTGAGAATGAAGTGATAGGTAGCATCAGAGAAATTAAAAGAAAAGGGCAGATGAAATATTTTGAAGAAATGATAGTGTTACCCAACAGGTAGGACATATGGATTGAAGAAGATATCTCAGATTTCTAGCCTGAGAAACTAGTAGGAAAAATGGTGGTATCAGGGACAGAAAAGTATTATTAGGCAAGAGGAATGGGTTTTGAAAATAAAGTTTAAAGCGCACCTTAGGAACACTGGAAATACAGGCATATACTTTCTCACTCTTACCCTTGCACAGCCCTGCCTCTGCCTGTGATGCCTGCCCATACCTTGTCTCCTGTCTCCCTATAATTCTTTTCCTCTCTTAATATCTATCTCAAATATCAGATAGACCTGTGAATAATTGATTTAAAACTGGGTATCTGAAATTTCTCGCCTTTACCCCTTTGAACCTTTTTATAGCAAGTTACTGTTATTTTTGCTAAATGTTTTCCAAGTTCATGTACATTAATTTAACTAGCATCATTTCCAGGACCTTTTTGGTATGAAGTTGTGACTAAGTTTACTGTTAGCATTATCAGAATAAGGAATCTGTTAAAAAGTAACAAGATCCCCCTTTAAATGCATATTCTTTATTTCAGTCATTGGGCAGTAAGTTAAATACTTAGCACAAAACAAGGCTATATATTCTATAGATATGTGTGTACATAGATGCAGGATAATGATTTGGAAGGCTACGTACAGTTTTAATTTGCTAAGAATGGTCACCCCTAAGTAGAAGACTGGGGTTACAAGTGGTAATCAGGGGAGACCTCAGCTTTTTCTATATTGAAATTTTGATGAAAAAAATATGTAATATAATTTTAATGAAAAGAAGGAATGAAATATTTTACATTTTATTTTTCAAACATCAGTTAAACATGTGTTTCCCAGAAAACTTAAGTTTGTCTCTTCAAATTTCTTAAAATATTTTGATAATGGATTAAAACACTTAAGTGTTTCCCTGTGTTCTTAAACAACCATACTTGGTTACTGTCAAAAACAATTAAAGTGTACAGTTTTACTTAGCTGCCATGATAATGCTCCTTCCTGGTGCTGAATGAATTTTTATCTGAGACTTCAAGTATTTTACATGGCCATGACTTGCTGATGCGTACTAGTTCCCTCACTTTCTGTCCCTCCTCTCCTCATTTTTAATTAAGTTGTGCTATCCTGTTGTGAGTTAGGAAATTTTATTAGTAGTAAGAAAGAAAATAGATTCTACCGAGTAAATGGCAAGAGTGTTTGTTACTGCATGAATTTTTAGAGTTCTGAGGCTTTTCTGGGGATTCCATGCTTGTGATAGAGCTCATGGTTACTGAGTAAATAGTTTACAAAAAGTTACAGAATACAGTTGCAAATTTGATTTCTGATGACTAAAACCCTATTAAAATATAGTTCACATAATTTTAGAAACCATTTGAATTTTCACGAATGTGTTTAATGATTCATCATAACAAACAATGGTGACTTAGTCGCTAAGGAGTTTTTTGCATGCCTGGTTTTGAGTCAACTAGCAAAAGGAAAACTTACAAGCAAATTCAAGTTGTGGTTTTCACTGACTCTTTTTCAAGCTGTTGTATTTCTTCATCACCACAGCAGCTTTAGCTAAGTTTTGCTCTTGATTTTTATTTCTCCTAGAAAATCTTAGTGTACACCAGTTGTTAAGGCTCCTGAGGATAGTAAGGAATATCTTTGGTAATTAAGTTAAAAGGCAGAGAAATGCTTTGTACTGTGTGTAATTTGGTGATGTCTGCATTTCATTAATTTTTTTTCGAGACATCTTGATACCAGCTAGCTCAAAATAGCTAATTTCTCTTGAGAATAAAAGGGTTGATTTGAAAGTTTCCATTGTAAAGTGGGTATTTAACTCTATCACCAGCCCATCTTCTATCACCAGCCCTTCTTCCAGCTTTACCAAGTTTGGTGAATAGTAAACATTGTCAGGGGTGGTGTTTCTTTGGATTCTGGTGAACTGAAAGTACAGATTACTCTGTCAGTGCATCAGAATGATAGCATTTGCATATTCCACACCTGTGTAATCACTCCATTTGCTTTTAATTTAGCCAGCTTTTCATTGAAAATATCTACCTCCATTCTTTGAATCTTACACTTGCCAGCACTGTTGTTCAAAGACTCAGTGGATTCTTTCCAAAAATTAATGATGTTCGTGTCAACAGAGGCTAACAGAAGTGCTCTAAGACTTTAGGATACCAAAAAAAAAAAAAAAAAAAAAAAACCCAAACCAAAAGAAAACCATAGTTACTGTTCTCCATTTCTAGAATAAAATTTTCTTCTAGTTTCTGTCCTGTGCTCCCTTCTGATCTCTGGTTGCTCCTGCTTACCTTTAGCCTTCTCTGCCACAGTTCCCATCCCACAGAAAAGGAAGAAAGGCTTGGTTTCATAAAAACTGAGACTATTCAGACTGCAAATATGGTCCTTCTTGATACATTTTGGTTTAAAACATTTTAAAGTTTCTGGTTTTCTCATATGTGTGTGTACATTACCTGTTATTTGGCATTATTGAACAACTTTGTCTTCAAATTGAATATTCTTAAAGTATTAGGCATCCAAAAATGCTAGGTTTTCCCTTTCAGAACTTTGAAATATGTGTCATATCATTTTGTCCTTCAGAACTCCAGTTCTACTTATTTCTTCCAATCCACTGAATTTACAAATTTAGTGGAGCGTATCTTCTTTTGCAGTCATATTCTTAGAGTAGGGTAAAATGTGGTTAAATATTTTCAGGTGACAGTATATTTTTAGTAATTATCTTTGGTTTGTAATCCCAGTGGAGGAAGAACAATTAGCCTTCCCTGCATGTGGGTAACTCCTTTATTACTACAGGTCGTTTTGTCTCAAGTATAGCTAGAGTATTTTATTTATGGTACTTTGAGACTTCTTGTTTTTCAGATTAACAGCTTAAGTAACCATGTTTTAGCATGCCTGCCAATTTCCAAAAATAAAAACATTTACGTACCACTGATTAGTTAGAAAGTGAAAATGAAAACATGTTTCTTCTTTATCCGAGGCAGCATTACCTGCGTTTGCTTGGAGCCCCAGCCTGGTCCGCTCTAGCACTTACCCCTCAGCCCTGATAGCTCCTCCCTTGCCTGTGGTTACTAGAAGTTCTTCATTGGTTCATAGCCTGCAAAAAATGCCTGTGGTGTGAGGTAATTTATGCAGTTACTTCTTCAAAGTCTTGTGGTAGAACTCTCTAAATGGGTGTGGCTAGAAAAGAAAATTTCCTTTTACAAACCAGAATTCCTGGGTTCTATCCAGTGGAAACATGCTTTTTGTTACACGTGCACAGTGTCTGACTCATCATTCCAAGACTTTTGCAATGAATTTGACATTTTATTTACACCCTTTTGAGGGGTCTAGTTTCTAATTAATATCAATGTCTAGAATACAAGTTTCCCCTGCTGTCCTAAAGCTACCCAAAAATAGAGTGTTTCTGTGAAATCTTTTGTAAGCTAAAATGGTGAAAATCAAATAAGCAGTTACCATTAATTTATATGGAAAAAATGTTTAACATTCCCAGACCCAAAAAATAACATACCAAATAACACATAAAACCTAAAACAACACTAACATATTAAAAGCAGTGCCACTCTCATAGCTCAGTGTGCATACCGCCTCTGTAATGGCTCGCTGCCAAACAAATGATGAACACCGTTTGCAACTTTTCATAAAAGTGAAAATCTCTTTGGATTTCTTTCCGTTAGGTGATACGGATGGTATTAGAATTGTTATCTGATTTATGAATATTGCTATTTTAAGACATTATTTAGTTTCCCACTGAATGTATTCATTATAAGCACTGAATAGGGGGTAAGTAACTTTTCCCCTCACTTAAGACAGCAAGGAAAATTAAATAACTAAAAAGTAATGAAAAATTTGCTCGATGCGTAATAGGAAGAATACTAATTAATAATAAACTATTATACTCTGCCCATGAATTTATTATAATAAATAAAATCAGGCTTCATTAATCTTGCTTAAACACCTGTCGGGTTAGACTTTTTTAAAACTATGCACTTGCCACTACTTTGTAATACTTGTAATAGCAGTTAATAATAGTTGAAATTGAAATATTGCCTCCCATCCATTAACCTGTGCAATCCTGAACTGAAGCCTAAGAGTAGTGTTCGCGCCTCCCCAGGTGAAAAGTATAGGCACCAGCAGATGCTGCTGGGTAGCGTTACTGGTTAGAAAGTGCTGGACACTGCATCCAACCCAGGTACCTGACCTAACATGATTTTCACATTTTATTTTAAAGATACAAATACTTGACCTTAATAATACTTACTGTTTATTTTGTTTTTGTCTGGAGTTCTCTTTAGGTTCCAGTACTTTTGCTCTTTATTACTGGGTGAAGAAAGTTTTTAACAGGGACCTGAGAGAAATGGGGAAGGAAGCAAGCTGTACAGACATTTGCTATTTGCTAAAAAATAGTAATACACCTGTTATTTTTCATTCTTAATTTTTTTTAATTATATTTTATTGATTATACTATTACAATGATCCAATTTTCCTTCTTTGCCCCACTCCACCCAGCACTCCCTACTCCCTTGGAAATCCCCACACCTTTGTTCATGTCTGTTGATTATGCATATAAGTTCTTTGGCTACTCCATTTCCTATACTGTACTTTACATCCCCATGGCTGTTCTGTAACTACCAATTTGTATTTCTGAATCCCCTCACCCCTTCACCCATTTTTTTAGATTAAGCTATTGATAGATATGTATTTATTGCCATTTTGTTGTTCATAGTTTCAACCTTCTTTTTCTTAAATAAGTCCCTTTAACATTTCATATAAAGTGTTTTGGTGATGATGAATTGCTTTAGTTTTTTCTTGTCTGGGAAGCTCTCTGTGTGCCCTTAGATTCTAAATTGTAGCTTTGCTGGGTAGAGCAATCTTGGCTGTAGGTCCCCCTTTTCATGATTTTGAATATTTCTTGCCAATCCCTCTGACCTGCAAAGTTTCTTGTGAGAAATCAGATGACAGTCTTATGGGAACTCCCCTGTAGGTAACTAACTGCTTTCTCTTGTTACTTTTAAGATTTTCTCTTTATCTTTAACCTTTGATATTTTAATTTTGATGTGTCTTGGAGTGGACCTCTTTGCATCCATTTTGTTTGGGACTCTGTGCTTCCTGGACTTGATTATCTATTTCACCAAATTAGGGAAGTTTTCTTTCATTATTTTTTCAAATAGATTTCCAGCTTCTTGCTTTCTCTACTCCTTCTGGCAGCCCTGTGGTACGAATCTTGGAGTGCTTGAGGTTGTCCAGAGGCTACTTAACACTATCCTCATTTTTTGGATTCTTTTTTCTGCTGATTGTTCCAATTGGTTGTTTTTTGCTTCCTTATGTCCCAGATCGTTGATTTGATTCTTGGCCTTCATCCACTCTACTGTTGTTTCCCTGTAAATTATTCTTTATTTCAATGAGTATATCCTTCATTCCTGACTAGAGCCTTTTTATGCGGTTGAGTTCCTCTCTAAGTTACTTGAGCATCCTTATAACCAGTGTTTTGAACACTGCATCTGTCAGATTGCTTATCTCCATTTTGTTTAGTTGTTTTTCTGGAATTTTGATCTGTTCTTTCATTTAGGCCATGTTTCTTTGTCTCCTCATTTTGGCAGCCTCCCTGTGTTTGTTTCTGTATATAATGCAGAGCTGCTATGATTCCCTGTCTTGGTAGCATGGTCTAATGTAGTAGGTGTCCTATAGGGTCCAGTCGCACAGCCTCTCCCAAGCTGCATACTCAAGGTGTGCCCTTCCTTTGGGCTGAGTATACCCTCCTCTTGTAGTTAAGCCTTGATTGCTGTTAGCAGGTCAATGGGAGGGGTTTACCCAGGCCAGTCAGCTGCAAGGACTGGCTGTGACCACTCACCGCTACCCTCTGCCCTCCATGCGGATCAGCTGTGCAGGGGAAGGGTGGTGGTGCTCTGATGTGGCCTGTACCTGTCCACTGGATACGCAGGCCCTGGGGTTTCCTGGGTGGTACAGGTCAAGGTCAGTCCCCACTTGTGTTCAGCTCAGGGCCACCCTGCATGAGCTACAACGCAATCTGTGGATGGCTGCTACTTGTGCTGGGCTTGGAGTTTCCCAGGTGAAGCCAAGCTGTGAATCTAGGCAGGCTGCTGCTAGTGCCAGGCCTGGACCACTTAGGAAGAGGTACTGGGGCTGGGTGCTCACTGAGGCCAGCTGTTGTTATGAACCATGAGGCAATACCAGCCATTCATACGGAAAAACCACTGTTAACAGTTTTGATGGGCCTGTAAGTTGGGTGAGGGCTCAACCTCAGGGAATCTCCGTGGCAGAGCAAACAGTGTTAGCCAGGTTGATGGAATCTAAGATATGGCACCTGCCTGTTGGCTCTGTGGCTCTGTTGGGGGCAGGGTTCAGAGGAGGAACAAAGGCCTCTGCCTACCTTTCTGCCTGGGAGAAAGCTGTCCCCCAGCTCTCACCTTGATGCCAGACACTTCATTTTCTCCCCATATGCCACCATTGCCTTTCAAGCTGCTACCCTGGGCATGGAGCCCAGAAGGAGTAAGTCTGACTAAGTCCATGTGTGGGTTCTTTAAGAGGAACTGCTTCCAGAAGTTTCTTCCAGCAACACAATACCTGCTGGGTTTTGCAGCCAAAAGTTACAGGGACTGATTTTCCTGGCACTGGACTTCTGGGCTGTGGAGCCTGGTGTGGGGCTGGGACTCCTCACTCCCAAGATACCCCTCCCGAATTTTTATTCATCACATGTGGGTGTGGGACCACCACATTCATCATCTCCATGTCTCTGCCCCTTCTACCAGCCTGGGTGATTGTGGTTTCTTTAATTCCATAGTTTTTGGACTTCCATTCAACTCGATTTCTGACGGTTGTCATTCTTAAAATTTTAATAACAGGTAAGTTTATTCCACAGGTATTTTGAGAACCTATTACATGTAAGATATAGTTTTTCTAAGAGGTCACCTTTCTCAATATAATCATTTATTTTTCTAAAAGACAAAAAAACATGTTGAGCTTCAGAATTTGCTCTTTATGATTCCATACACAAAAAATAAAATTCTCTTAAAACATATCATCTATGTATAAGTAGATGTTTTCTGAGACATACGAAACCAGCTTTTAAAAATGACTGGGGTCCTGGCCTGGTGGCTAAGTTGGTTGGAGCATTGTATGTACACCAAAAGGTTGTGGGTTGGATTCCTTGTCAGGGCACATACCTAGGTTGCAAGTTTGATCCCTGGTTGGGGCATGTATGGAAGGCAACCAATCAACGTTTCTCTCTCTCTTTCTCTGTCTCCCCCCTTCCTTCTCCCCTCCCCCCACCACCTCCCCCTTTCTCCTCCCTCTCACTTTAAAATCAGTAAATCCTCAGGTGAGGACTTTTTTTGAAAAATGACTAGGGAAGTTTTCTCAAACTGCCTGTTCATTAGATACTGTATATTTCTATCCGAAAACTTTTTTCCCCAGATTTCTTTGAGATGTGCCTGTGTCCCTTATTTTTTGTGACTCTAAGTGGAAGTTATAACTAACTTCATCCAGATACCCTTCATCACAAACAAACACAGTGTCGGGAAGCCCCAACCACTGTGCAGCCAGACTGCAGCCTCACTCAGGCCTTCTTCCATGGGGTCAAAAGGCAGTGGACTGTGGAGTACACAGTGTGGCTTAACTCTGCCAAACTTAGAAGGGTGACTGGCCAAGACCCCTAAAACCAAAGTAGTGGGCATACCTAATTTCTCTGTCCCCTCTACCAAACACCTACACTTCTAAACACAAGCATTGAGACTTAGAGTTGTCTGTCTGCTTGGCCACCTCCCCTTTTTGCAGAAAAAGTGAAAAGAATTGCTCAGCCCCAGGAATTGTTCAGCTTTCCTATTTCTTGGTTGAAAGAGACAAGCAGCCCTGGCCCATGTAGCTCAATTGGAGCATCATCGGATAAACAAAGGATTGTGGGCTCGATCCCTGGTCTGGGGATGTATAACCCCAGTCCTGGCATGTATGGGAGGCAATCAATCAATGTTTCTCTCCCTTCTTTCTCCCTTCCTCTCTCTCGCTCTCTCTCTCTCTCTCGCTCTCTCTCTCAAAGCAATGAAAAAAAAAGATATATCCTTGGGTGAGGATTAAAAAAAGAGTCTAGCAATAGTTCAGGGAAGTAACAGGTAAGGTTCTCTGAGTATACCTGTTTGCAGCTAAAACCTCTATTTAAACAACTGATATCCAAGTTGAATCTGCCCAACTTGTTGCCTATCCATTTGCTCATATTTGTATGTTATCAGAAAGCAAAATTTTTGAGCTCCCTGCTACTAAATTACCCAATCCAAAAAGTGCCAATATAAGAAAAATACAACCTTTGCTATGGTAGTTGCCTTCATAAAAGTATAAAAAACTTCATTTGAAGGTAATTTTCTTGTGAAATCATAGTTATTGTTACTTCTCACTGGGTTGTAAGTTTCTGAAGGACAGGACTAGTTCTTACTCCTCTCTAAATCCACAGGAACTCTATTTGATGCTCTTTGCTACTCCTGCCAGAAAGCAAAAACTGTACTTCAACACCAGTCTTTTTCTCAAGGCTATCAGAATACTTAAAATCCAGTGCTCATCCTGTAGCTCTTTCTGGGTGGCTGTTTAGCAGCTTTTCCTTTTGACCTTTCATATTGACTTTGAGCGTTCTTGGAAATAACCAGGGTGTACAGTGTACACAGTGTGGACATTTTCGATTTGTAGCATTTGTTTAAATCTGTCAGAAGGATGTTCTAAATACATCCCGTTCTTTCTCACCCCCCCTCCCTTTTTTTAAACACTACCAGGTATTCGATACAGCACTGATGTGAGTGTAGATGAAGTAAAAGCTTTGGCTTCTCTGATGACATATAAGTGTGCAGTAGTTGGTAAGTGATCTCCTTTGTTGTTACCTAATGAGAATTCTTTGGGGAAATATGTTTATATATAATGTTACTTTTTAAGATGTTAGAGAAATAGACTATCAGAACTGAATTTTTTTTTGTCTTGTTTCACACTTTAAGGCTTACATCATTTTTCAATTAGTGTTAAGATTTAATCTTTTTAAATGGAAGACTTTTTATAGCAACTAATTGGATATTTTTAAGTATAGACCTTTGTTTAAAGCCCTTTTTATGTGGTGTACATAAGACCAAATCATAGTAGAAGGAAAATAAATTTGCTTTTACTTTCAGAAGTAGCAGAGTACACTGATTAAATATATATTGTAACTTGCCTAGGCTTATAATTTCTGTTTACTAGAATTTTAAAGTACAACATTTTAGAAGAGGTCAATACGGCTTTATTGTTGGGATTTTCTGGAATTAAAGCTTAAAGCATCACACACTTTTGTAATATTGCATAGTACTTTCTTCCTTTTTAATTTTGTAATCCTTTATATGGAATAAAAACTTTCAGCCTTCTATTTCAGATGTGCCATTTGGGGGTGCCAAAGCTGGTGTTAAGATTAATCCCAAGAACTATACAGTAAGTATCAAAATGACATTTGTGCATGTGGTGCATTTACAAAGGATTCGAAATTACTAGGTGTCTCTGTGTCCCCCATACCAGTGAGATTAATGGTCTCTATTGCTTTTAAAAGGAATGGAAAACCAAGTAAATAATTAACTCATTGAGTGTTTGCCATTTAAAAGGTCACCTGCTTAACATCAATGTCCTTTTTCATTTTCTTACTTGATTAAAAGGTAATTAATACCTTCATATTCTTAGGCAATTAATCCATGTTTATAAATTACTACGACCTGAGATTTTTGTATCAGGATCTCAAGATTCTAGTGACGAATATATTAATTAATCTGGTAAAAAATCTTATTGTTTAGCAATTACAAGATAATTAAGCTAATCGTTACTGTGTTTTATAGTACCAAATTAACATCTATATACAAACATACTAAGTATATATGATTTTATTCTTTTAAAAATTTTCCCTTTAAATGAAAACACACCATAAGGATTGCTCATAGGGCCTTACATTAAAAAACAGAACAGGAAATAAGGTACAACTGTTTTCTCTACAGGTAGCTTTTCTATTAAGTTTTTCTCATTGATTTTGTTTTTATTTACTTATTTTTCTTTACAGGATAATGAATTGGAAAAGATCACAAGGAGGTTCACCATGGAACTGGCTAAGAAGGGGTTTATTGGTATGTGTTGCCATGTAGGTTTCCCCATAGAATGGGACTATCCAAAAAGTAATTGTCTTAATTTGAACCTCTGCTTTTATTTATGTGTGAATGGACAGAATTGCCCTTTTTGCTTTGAAAAACTGCCCTTTTTGCTTGATAAATACGGTGAGTTACCTAGATGTATTTCTGAAACATCTCTACTAGAAAAGTTCAGGTGCTCAGTATGCAATGTGTACACCAAGAGAGGTCATGTCCACCTCTTCTCCTTATGCATAGTAAAGGTTTCTGGTCACTATAATAGCATCATACAATCTCTGTTGTGAGCTCCAGAAAGACCAAGGCCATACTTTTAGGAACTAAATAATACCTGTATTATAAACATTTTTTAGTATGTAAAAAGCAGTTTTACAATAGTCGTCCTGTTGTTTGACAGCAGTGAGAAATCAGGTGCCTTTGGAACTGGAGGCTTAAGCATGCCTTTGCCTTCAGAGCAGTGGGGACAGGCAGAGAGATGGGGAAGCTCACACTGATGGCTCACTCTGCCATCACTAACTGATTTTGCAGATTCCTGAGATTCATATTGTTTGTTGCTAGGAGCTTTTTTGCCAGATTAAATTTCTGAAGGTACTGATCTTCATTTGGTTGATGTTTTTGTATCATATTATTATTTGTGTCATATGTTCTTTTTGTGAGATAGGAATACTCTTTTCCGAGATTATAAATATTCATAAATCTTTAATTTTCAAACACTGAATCTTTCTATATATTTCTTATTCTAGATATATTCTAATTTGTTTTAAAAAGTAAACCAAATTACTTAACAGAATGTTTGCCTTCTTAACATAGTTAAATTAAAGGGGACTAACATAGGAAAGGAGATCCAGTTCTCTTTCCCTGCCCTGTGTTTTTCTTCCCCAGCATTCTCCCTACTGTCAAGAAGCTCCTAAGAACTAAAGATTCATGTTCAGCCTATTAATAGCCTTCATAATTTTTTATATCATATTTCTTCTTTTAAATATCAAAAGTATTTCACAGCCTTGAGTGGTTTCATACTTTACTCAGTTGTATTTATTGCCCATTATTCACAGTATATTCAGCTTAATTTTCTCTATATTGACAAGTATCTTAGAGTTCCAAAGGGTAAAAACTGATTCATTGAAACACTGAAAGCTTAAGTGCCAGCAATTTGACTTCTTTGCTTATACACAGAAGTCTCATTCCTCAACAACCCACAATGCAACTAAACTAGACCTTTGGGCCTGGAAATCTTAGTAGCATAAGACAGAAACAGAAGGATTTCTTTCTCTCCCTCCAGGGCACAGAACTAGTCCTCGGCAAACCTGTGGAATTGATGTTATTTCTCTCTTATTTTCTGACTTCCCTTTCCACAGAGTTTCAGATTGCAATTTTAACCTGAGTCTAAGTTCTGGCCTTCTCACGTTGGATCAGCTTTTCAATTTCTACAAAAAAGTCAGCTGAGATGTGATAGGGATTGCGTTGAATCTGAAGACCAATTAGTGGAGTATTGCTATCTGAACCATATGAAGTGTTCTAGTCCATGGACACTGAATGTCTTCCCATTTGTTTACGTCTGTAATTTCTTTCAGTGATATTTTGTAGTTTTCACTGTACAAGTCTTACTGTCCTTTTGCAAAGTTTATTCATAAGGATTTTATTCTTTTTGATGAATATTGTTCTGCAGGATAAAGTTTGTAAAAGGTTGGCATTAATTCTGTTGTGTGAGTTTAGATATCACCTTTAAAGCTGTTAAGTTTATAATCGTTTACTTCATAAACTTTATTTAAAAAAATACCCTAGAGCCCTTTTGTCAGAGGGTGAGGCTAGAATATAGCATTAACCCTTCAAGTATGAGAGTTGTGAGGATAGGTTTAAAGAGTTACACTTCATGAGATTTATAAGATGCCTACAAAAAGGTATAAGGGCGTAGAGTTACAGATTGGGTGGGGGAGGTGGGCCAGACTGTGAAAAACAAACCTTGACCATTTCAAAGTTGTCTTATGCCAGTTCTGTGTCCATTATATCATAAATTGTACAAAAATGTCCAGTATCTCAGACCTTGACCCCTGAAATGTAGAAGAATATTAAAGCGTTCCTGGTTAAAAAGTAAAAATTATAGAAAAACACTTGAACCCTGGCTGGTGTGGCTCAGTGGATTGAGTGACAGCCTGCAAACCAAAAGGTCACCGGTTTAATTCCCAGTCAGGGCACATGACTGGGTTGCAGGCCAGGTCCCCAGTTGGGGGCGTGCAAGAGGCAACTGATCGACCCTTCTCAGACTGATGTTTCCCTCCCTCTCTTCCCCTCTCTCTAAAAATAAATAAATAAAATCGTTTTTAAATTTTAAAACAACAAAAAGGAAAAAAACTTGAGTTCTTAAGACAAACTTTATTTTGGGGGAGACTTAATAGTTTTACCATTTTTAAAGTTGTGTTTTTCTTTTTATAACGATATCAGTTCATATTATACAATTGAAACAATTGTATAATAAGGCTGAAATCCAAACATAGTGAACAAGTTTGTGCATCTAACATGTGTGTGCATTCCAAACTCTACACACATATATGTACATGGAAATATGTGCATAGATATTATACATTAATATAGAGAGAAAGTTATGTAAATGGGAACATATACACGGTATGTGAAACTTGCATTTTTCCTCATGTCTGTTTTGGTGATCATACCAAGTTATTTACATGGACACACATCATCCTTTTATTCTCACTATTTTTGATAGAATTATTTCTACATGTTTCTGCCTTTACAGATTTTAGTGAGCATCATTTAACACATTTTTATCTAAATCTTATTGCAGCCATCAGTAGTGTGTTGTCATCGGTATCTGTTGCTGCTTTGAGCTAACTCGTTATCCTCCAACATTTTAGTTTTCTGTAATCTGAGAAATTGAAAGCCAAGGTCTAAAACTTTATATATATACCAAGTAAGCTTTGAAATAATAGTCAAAGCAGCATTCTGTTATAAGTAAAAGTAATATGGGGCTTACACAATTGCTTCAGCGGTGTGTCTTTTTTCCTTCCTTCTTTTCCTATATGGTGAGGAGGACTTACACCCCCAGTAAGGGGTATGTTACTTCATACATATATACCTTCTAACCATAGCAATCTTCTTCATTAGGGCAAGACGGTATTGTTATCTCTTTTAGTTTAAGGAACTGAGGTCAAAAAGGCTGAACTGATTTGCCTATGCTTGCACATACATACAGAAGTCATATGGAGTGGCTTATATCTGTACATAACTGTCTTCCAAGTAAACGCCAGTGGAAGAAAGTTCCATGTAATATTGTGGGTATATAAATTTGGAAGTAAAACATTCAATAATATAATAAGCATTTCTTTGACTTCAATTAGTTACCTAAGTGAAATCTAAAGCTTTCTGGCCATGGCAGCTTTGTTACAGAGAATTACAAGGATTTTTGTATTTGACATTAGTTTATCTTCAAAACTGGTACAGTGCCCTGTCCCTGTGTCCCCAGGTCCTGGCATTGACGTGCCTGCCCCAGACATGAGCACAGGCGAGCGGGAGATGTCCTGGATTGCTGACACCTATGCAAGCACCATAGGGCACTATGTAAGTATTCACCAAAAGGTCCAAGGGCTTCATTTGCTATCTACGAGAAATAACAGTTTGTATTGTGTGAAAGTAAAGAATCCACTGGATTTATCTCCTCCCCTTTAATCATACCTTGATTTACATGTTATTTTACTTCTCTGTTCTTTACTTTCAGAGATTGTGGTAAACATAGATTGAGCTTTTCCTTAGATGCCACCCTATTTTGGGTGGTGGGGTGGGACCTTCAAAGAGGGGTCACCTACCTAGATAATATCTGTCCTAAGACACTAGAAAAGAAATAAAGAAGCTTTCCCTTCTGATTCTTTCCTTAAGAGCTTTCATTTAGGGAGAAGTTAAGACACATAAGCAAATAAGGCATGGAGATAGTGTGATACAAGGGTAGAGAGTTACGGTTTCTGAAGTAAGGTTTCCTGGAAGAGGTATTTGAACTAGACCTTGAAAATGGATAGAATTTGAACATAGGGATTGTCTGAAGGTAAGACATATTTAGAAAGTTATAAGAGAGTGAAGGGGTAAGTGGACTAGGACAAAAATATTAAACCCTGGGGTTTTTGTTGTAACTCTTAGTCAGAGGGGAACCTTTGATACTGACCCTTCCTAAGGGGAGGTTGGGCCGGAAACAGCACTGGGCTATACTAGAGCAAAGAGATCGCCTTCTTCATAGCCCAAGAGCCACAGGGAGCAGCACTGGCACCTGGCAGAGATAGACTCAGCAGGACTGGATAGGATATATGGGATGAAGGAACAGGACAGTAGTGAGTTGGAGTGAACCAAAAGGACTTGGGTGTAGGGACCGAGCAGAAGTGGTGCCACTAATACAGAACACCAGAAGAAAAACTAACTTTCTGTCTCTTAAGGGGATGAAACCCTTAAAAACAAACGTTTAAGTAGGAGGAAGAGAAACAGTTGAAAAAGACATCCATTTGAAATACATGTAGAGTTCCTACCATATGCAAGACTAAGTGTAAGCAAGGTGTTCCGTGCAATTGGGATGGATGCTAGAATTTTCAATGCTATGAAAAGGATAATGGGCGCCTGACCAAGTCTTTGGAGGTAAGATTAGAAAAGCCTTCTTTGAAGATGAGTAGACATCAGCTAGAGGAAGGGCAGGGCAAGGGTTAGAGGCAGGAGGAAGCACCTAGGTAACAGTTCCGATGTGCAAAAGAGGTAAACTTGAGAGAAGACCATGGGCACGAGAGTAGAGAGTGGGATTATAGGGCCCAAGAGAAACCAGCAGAGGAGGGTGAGACCAAATTATCACCCTGTAGGTGACAGCAGGACTTTTATCTTTGTACCAGAGGGAAACAGAGGGAAACCAGTGACACACTAATTGTGAGTGGGCGAGTGACACAGCTGAGTGTGCGCTTTAAGCTTCGCCCTGTGTGTGGCAGAGAATGGGACTGTTGGGGGGCAGGAGCCCAGAAAGAGAGGTGATGTTAGTCTACCCTAGCATTGGAGACAAATGGGCAGATTGAAGAACGATTTAAGGGAAGAAAGCACTCAGTTGTAAAAGAATGAGAAGCACTGAGGGTTGCTTGTTGTGGGCATTTAGGGAGGGAGAAAGCGAGGGAGGAAGGAAGTTTCTGAAGAGAGACCAGTTCAGCAACTGGCTTATCCTCAGAGCAGTGAGATCGGAGCCTAACTGCAAGGGTCAGTCGGTAGGGCGTGAAGAGCAGCTTCCACTTTAAGAAAAATGCACTGGAGAAAAGCAGAAGGAAAACAACTTAGAAAGAGAACTGTTGTCCAAGAAAAAGATTTCTGTTGTTCATTCAGCATTTGATTGGCTTTGGGTCACGAATTCATTGGTGCAAGACATAGGTGATGTAAGAAAAATATAGCATGGTGGATGTAGCAGTCTTCTGAGGGAATAAAGGCCTAGAGAATTTTTTAAGGGCCCTAGAGGAAAGATCGGCCTTCCAGAAGAGGAGGAATCTTTTTCATCTTGAGAGGGAGGAAGGGGTCTGTGACACCCAGTGGAGGAATGTGGAGATGAGACTCATTTCCTGAGGGGTGCAGTCTGTGGGGGGAGCATGGGCATACAGCCTGGACTCTGGAACTGGCTCCTTCACACACCAGCTCTGTAACCTGTGGCAAGTGCCTCAGTTTCCTCATGTGTAAAATGGAATAATAATAGTACTTACTGCATGAGACAGTCATGAGAATTAAATCAGTATAATAATATAATGTGCTTAAAATAGTACCCAGTCCTTAGTAAGCACAAAAAAAATATTTATAAATACCACACCATGTCAATTGCACAAATTCCCTGAAATAAAACAGAGCAGTATGAGACACTTCAAAGAATTTTGATTTCCCAAAAAGGATGTTTTTCCATGTCACCTATTTACGTTCAGCGAGCTCTCTTGTTTTTTTGTTCTTTTTAAGCAACACACTAGATTGAAGAATACAAAGTAGTAGGCTAGTATTTTGTTATTCATAGCTCATTCTCAATGGTGACAGCAAAAGAAAGTTTTGTGACACTCTGCCAGCTTAAACCTTGGACTATACTGGCAGCAGACTTTTTCTTCAAATGATAAGAAATTAAAAATCAGGACTTCAGGAAGCCATAGTTTTTGTTACTTATTTCCAGATGTGAACCTAAACCACATAGCTCCTATGGTCTAGCCCCACCTGAAAGAGCCAGCATCAGAGGGAGAGTACATTCTCCTCCCTGGGCTTCTGGGACACTTGGGTATGCTGGGGAGCTGGGCGCTGGCACCACGCCTGACCTCACAGAGGACTGCTGTCAGCTCCAGCATTTGCATTCCCACTGTTTAAAAGCACTTGGCACTAGGTTTGCAATTCTGTATTCATAAGTTTTAATTATTCATGGGAAAAACAACTGTGGGAAAACTACTAATTCTGTAAATCACTTTACTAAACCGCTTTTTTAAACTTAGTTTTATTCTTTTTGTTGGTAATCATATGAGTAATACAATTCTTGGTTATCTCTGTAAAAATATTTAAACAATACAGAAAAACACCAAATTACTTTTTAACTCTACCTAGCTAGGACATATATTGGGGCTAGGGGATAAAATATGAAATAAGACACTTTTATCTTGTTTCACATGGATAGTAAATTGCACCTTAAGTTTATTAAATAATTAACGAGCTTTAGCTACTGCTGTACAATGCTTTCTTCATTTTATATAGATTTCTTACATTATAACAGGACTGTCTCTAGTTTCTTCTGTCTCCCTAATCAATTTGTCTATTCTGCACTGGTTGCTACAGTTTATTTGATAGCATGAAAGGGAAGCCCTTCCAAGCCCTTTCATCTTTTTTCTAAGTATACTTGTTTCCGAACAAGAATATATGCACATCAGTCCAGTATACAGAAAGGTGATGGTAAAGACTGTTGTCCTGTCACTTCACTTCCCAACTGAACCACTGACATACCTCTTTGTACTATACTCACCCACAGGTATGGGCCTCTGTGTCTTAACACCATGTACTTGTTTTTTTTTCTTTAACCTAAATGATACCATACTAAATATACAAAAAAAAAAAATTTAATTCCTAGAAGTAGAGTTTTTTTGGTTGGTGGGTATTTTTATTTTGGTAGGTATTCCAAATTGCCCCAATACCCCCTAATTATTTTGTTGTGTTTTTTTCTCCTTGACTACTTTTGCTGACCCACTTTTTTAGGTGAACTTAATTTGTAAATTAGTTTGACAGAAGAATATCTTTACAACACTGAGTCTTCCCATTCAAGAATGCCACCATGCCTCTTCCTGTCTTAAGCTCTGTTTTGATGACATACTCAAGTCTTAATGTTAGATTTTAACACACTTAAGGGTGAGATGTACCCTGACTTAGGAGGGGTTAAGTATGTATTGAAGGAATAATACTTCTAAGCTGAACTGTCTCTGTTTTTGTGACATTGTTATTTGTACCTGTTTGATGTTAAAGTCGTAAATACCCTGTTTCTCCCATTGGAGAATATAGTCTACTTGTACACATTTTCCAGGAATAGAAACCTGGAAAAGTAAAGCATGTCCCTCTTCAGGAAAGTACCCCTTAAACACATGCACTCCTGATGAGCATAGTATAGTTAAATGAGAATGTGTTCTGGCTCCAATCCTTCATAACATTGGTTAATCATATAAAATTGTCCTTGAGATTTTATCTTTGAACTTCTGACTTTCTCTTGCAGGATATTAATGCCCATGCCTGTGTCACTGGTAAGCCCATCAGTCAGGGTGGAATCCATGGACGCATCTCTGCTACTGGCCGGGGAGTTTTCCATGGAATTGAAAACTTCATCAATGAAGCTTCTTACATGAGCATTTTAGGAATGACACCAGGATTTGGAGATAAAACATTTGTTGTTCAGGTAAAATTTTTTGTTTCTTAAAGAATAACTGATATATATAAAGTAAGTTCTTAAATGTTTTTAGATTTGCAGTTTTAAAGATTTGATTCTTTTGAATCTCTTAGGTTTTAGAATGGTGGTTTATGTCTTGGATACATATGAAGGGGACCCAAAGAAAAATGGAATTATCTTCTGGAGGGCAGGCCCCTTGTAGTACAGGCTTCCCTTATTAGGTGAATGTTCTAGGAACCCATCTGTATCAGTGTACCAGCTGGCATTGATGTGAGAGGCTGCGTTCAGCTTCAGTGAATTTTCTTTGAAGACTCTTTCAACCCTTGCCCCACCCTCTAGTCTTGCAATCTCTCCCCAAGCAAATTTTTTTTGTTTCCCTGGATGAAAAAAATCTTCAGAGGGAAACATTTTGCTGATGTGGAAGAGGTAAAACAAAAAATAGCAGAAGAACTAAAAGGCATTCAAAATCAACAAGTTCAATAACTGTTTTGAGCAGTGGAAAAAACATCTCAATAGGTATATTATTGCATCGAATGGAGAGTATTTTGAAAGTGACTGAAGTTTGAACATATAAAAGTAAATACACAATTTTTTATAATAAATAAATTCCGGGGGGGCGTGGCAGTTGAGTCCCCCGTTGTATGAAACTGTCACCAACTTCTTTTGATCAATATTTGAATTGAAACTATATCTAGAAGGGGAAGTCTCTTAAACTGTTAGGAGTATACCAAAAGGATTTGGTTGATTTTAGTTATTTTACTAAGAGGGATTAATTTGAGTGATATTTGAAAATATAATTCATATTTCTCCCAAGTAGTGACTTATGTTTTTACATGCATAATGCAGGAATCCAGTCATCAAGGGCTAAGGACCTGGGTGGTGTGATTGACCCCACTGTCATTTCTTTATAAGTCGACAAGACTGCACCTAACTAAACTTCTTCAAGACTCATCATCACAGATAACAAAGAATTTGGTCCCACATTTTAAAACAGAAATTTATTGTTGAAGAGAAGCCATTTAGCTCATCATTTCTTTTGGCCAAAGGATTTTGAGAATTATTTTTAACAGAATGGCAGATGCATTGGTCAGAATATGATTCTTACCATCTATCCATAGTAGGCATTTGATTTTTTGTGTCACACATAATTGTTCTTTACAGGGATTTGGTAATGTGGGCCTGCACTCGATGAGATACTTGCATCGTTTTGGTGCTAAATGTATTGGTGTTGGTGAATCTGATGGGAGCATATGGAATCCAGATGGTATTGACCCAAAGGAACTGGAAGACTTCAAATTGGTATGTTAATCTAATATCTGAACAGTTTAACTACGCTGAATATTGTAAAGTTGCAGTTTTATCTAAATTTATTTCCATTGCTTTAAAGATAACTCCATCTTCATATCATAGGCACTAAACATAGCATTTAAACTCTCGTGCAACTGTTAATTCTGATTTTCAATCAATTACAGCAACATGGATCAATCCTGGGCTTCCCCAAGGCAAAGCTTTATGAAGGGAGCATCTTAGAGGCTGACTGTGATATATTGATCCCTGCTGCCAGTGAGAAACAGCTGACCAAGTCCAATGCACCCAGAATCAAAGCCAAGGTAAAAGCAGAATGGAGACTAGGTTCAACCTTACCAATGTGGATGGCAGTGAAGGTCACAGAAAGGTGCTCGTTGGGTATTCTTTTTTTTTTTTAAACAGCAATTTATTGGGATATAATACACATACCATACAATTCACCCAAGTGTACAATTTAATGGCTTTTAGTATATTCAGAGTTGTGCAACCATCACCATGAGTTTCCTCTTATATTAAACTTCCCAAACATAGTTATGGAAATACGTGAAAAATAGTTTTATATATTTTAGAGCAAAATGACTTAATTTGATTTAAACTCAAATTACTCTTTTCCCTATAACTCCCTACCCATATATACACATCTCTTGTGCTCAGTGGAGGGGATTTGCGGGTGGTATTGGTATTTCTCTATGTTCCTGACTCTGTTACAGATCATTGCTGAAGGTGCCAATGGACCGACAACTCCAGAAGCTGATAAGATTTTTCTGGAGAGGAACATTATGGTTATTCCAGATCTCTACCTGAATGCTGGAGGAGTGACAGTGTCTTACTTTGAGTGGCTGAAGAACCTAAATCATGTCAGCTATGGCCGCTTGACCTTCAAATATGAAAGGGATTCTAACTACCACTTGCTCAGTAAGCTCTGATAAAATTGGTCTCTAAAAATAATCTTCTGGGCCAGCTTAGAAGGCTAGAAAAGCTTAAACTTAAGAGGACTAGGTTCCTTTTGTAATCCTAAAGAATTTAAGTTAATTTCAGTACAGAAAACTATAGTATTCTGTTTCATGAGTCTCAGATCAAAAATATAGTGTCTTTATGGGTAATCAATATGTTAGCTTTCTCAAATAGATTTATATTCAGATATTTGTTCTGTGGTATAATGTTCCAAGAACATAATCTACAAGTTAGTAATAAAAAGAGTATCATTTTAAGATATGAACTTCTGTTGATGCACATCCCATTTTTGCCTCTGGTTGCTCTTCAGTGTCAAGAGAATACTGTTTTCCTTTGACTAGAGTAGGCTCCAGAGTTAACAGTAGAATCTTCATCAAGCTGAAATAAGACCAAGACCTCCAACTGAGCTGCTTCACTCAGCCCACTCAGAATCTGGGTGAAGTGATCCATCTAGTTCCGTTTCTTTTTCCCTCAATAATTTCTTTTTTTAAGAGCCAAGAAAAAACCTTGGTAATGGGTGTTATGGAAACAGAGCAGTGACCTAAATTCACATGTATATAGGAATTTGGCCAAGTGCTTTATTCCTTTTAAATGATTAACCCTTTCGTGTCATTAGTGTTAAAGGTTTCTAAGACTCTTGGTTTTAGGGTTGTGGGTATAGTTATGGACAAATTTTTGTTCTACTTTATTATTTTTTCTACTAGCAATGTTTTATCATCATATCTTGGCTTTTCATAGTGTCTGTTCAAGAGAGTTTGGAAAGAAAATTTGGAAAGCACGGTGGAACTATCCCTGTTGTGCCCACAGCAGAGTTCCAGGACAGGATATCGGTGAGTGTGCTTGTGACAGAGTTGCATTTAACACGTACTACCTGCTCCCCTTAGACTCGGGTCAGGTAGGCTGAGTTGACAAGTTGTAGTCAACAAGAGAGTAATGATATGCCTCGTATGTGCCTTGTACCTTCCTCTTTCACTATGTTCTAAAAATGGAGTAAGAAACCTAGTTCAAAATAAGTAATAGTTTTTCTCCTTTTGGTACTTTTGCAATACAGATGACTCAACCAAGTGATTCTAATGTAATTGCAAAGAATTATTTTGTGTTTTAACTTTTAAGCTTTTGAGAAATAAAAAGAATTGAAAAGTAAACATTAGATAGAATTATACGAAAAATTGTAATTGCTATATGGATTCGAATAAGAGTTAAAACAGATTAGAAAGGATATGTTATGTTAATTAGCTATCTACAGGGTATATTAATAATGCATATACATCACAAAGAGAACTTCTTCACCAACAAATGGCAGAAGATACAGAAAACAAAGTCAGAGGAAATAGGCCTAGAAAAAAATGTTTAACCTCACTGTTAAAACATACAAATTAATGTATTAGAGTAGCAAAAACAATTAATGGCTGTTACACTACCATGTCTGTGGTGAATAACAATGCAGATTGGTGCAGCTCTTTGGAAAAATTTAAGTGTTATTAAAGCATTTCTACCTTTTAACATAATAACATCCTCTCTGGGAATTTATCCTAAAGGAGAAGAATGGCTCCCGGCATGATGACTTCATTGAAACTATATATGCAATCAGTTTTTTAAATTAATTTTGATATATATGGCAGGAAAATGGCTGTTATCTTATATCTCATGAAATGAAATAGTCATGGAAAATAACAAAACTATATCAGCAATTTTCAACCTTTTTCATCTAATTACTAAAATTCTACAGCACACCAAAAAATATATTTTTTGTCAACCTCACCCATAAAAAGGTATAATTTTGATTCATTCATACTTGACAGCTATTGTTGTGTTGGGTGTTATTTTTTTTATTTGACAAACTAAGGAAAAAGAGGTCAGTGCCCCTAACTAAATAGTCAGGTATTGCATGTTATAAAAAGTCTTGTAGCACACCTGTTGAAATTGCTGTCCTATATTGAACCATGGGGGAAAGTTAAGGGTTTTGTTTTGAAGATGCTTTGCCAGTCTGGGTACTAACTGTTCTCCTAAATGAATCTTCCTTTTTCCCAAAGCCGTGTCTCTGTTAGTTCTGGTCATCTGTCGGAAATGCCCTGACTGCCTCCCTGCTTATATATCACCGCATCTCTGCGGCCTTCCCTAGAAGTGCCCTCTGCATACATCCTTCCATCACAAATAAACTACAGTGCCTTGGCAGGAGTGGTATTGCTCTTCAGTGAGCTTCTTGCTCCTCCCAGTGGTCACCCCATGTCCCAGCACCTGCCTAGCACATACCAGTCACTCGGATTGAAACCTCCAGATGGAATACTGAAAGAGGGCTGCTAATTAGTTAGGAAAATAGCTATGATGACTTTCCTTTTATCCTTTAAAATAATTGTCGCCCAATACATTGGTCTCCCAATTTTCAGATGCTTTTAGTGCTTCTAATTTTAGACTTTAGTGCTATTTCTCCACCTCTTACCTATTGTAGGAGTCTTATAACAAAGCATTCTTTTCCAGCTCCTCTCTACTTTCCCCTTCCCCAGCCATGTTTCTGTCTCTTCCAGGACCTAATCACTGACCTTACCATCTTTTCACTGTCCCTCATCACCCCCTATTGTCTTCAGTTCTCTTATCTAACTTAAATTTCATGTTCTGTCATCACAATGACTCCCTAGTCAGTTTTGCTTCATCATACCCTCTTGTCAACACCTGAACCCTGATAAAATCTAGACCTCTGCCCCCTGCATGCCTATACCCTGCTAGCTGGAGTCCTCGCTGACTGCCCAATCCTAACCACTAAGCTCAAGTAGGCTCTTAGGGCTACCCAGCAGTTATACTACTTTTCCCTGTTCCCTTTATTTTGTCATTCTCCTGAATGAATATCATATTTTCTCCTATCTCTCCTGCACTCCAATTCATGACCTGGTACATGTTCTCAGAGAAAATTGAAGCAGTCAGAGAACTTCCCCATGTACCCAGCTCCTGGTATCTGTACCCTGTCTTATGTCATCTCTCCTCTTGTTATGGATCAACACTCCGTACTTCCATCTAAGCCCAAGTCTTGTTCTGGGCATTGGATAGCCTGTTTTCAATTTATGAAATGCACAGCTCAAGAAAATCTTCCCCTCTTTTCTGTATCATTAGTCCTCCCTCTGTTCAATCACTTCTTTCAGTGTACCAAATGCTGTCTTAAAAAAATAAAAATCTTAACCCCACTCCCTCTTCCAGGTCTTGCTATTTTCATTTGCCTTATAGCAAACCTCCTTAAGAGTTGTATGTACTCTGTGTACAGTTCTTCTATACTTGAACCTACTCTTAATGCCCATCATTCCACCGAAACTGTTCTTGTCAAGGTAACCACTGACATCAGTCCCACCAAATCCAGTGGTCATTTCTCAGTCATCTTCCTTCACCTGTTCATAGCTGTTGTCACAGTGATCACTGCCCCTGAAATATAATATTTTCTTCTTTTACCTTCCAGGATACCACATTCACCTGGTTTTCTCCTTACTTCACTCACTTATGTTTGTCAGCTCTCCACTCACTTAACATTGGAGGGACTTGGTTTCTGAACCAGTTCTCTGTTTGAATTCAAAAATTTTGTTTTAGTATATTGATTTGAGAGGGAGAGGGAAAAAAACATCAATTTGTTGTTCCACTTACTTATGCATATTCATTGGTATATTCTTGTATGTTCCCTGACTGAGGATCGAACTCACAACCTGGGCGTATAGGGATGATGCTCTAACCAACTGCCTGCCCAGCCAGTGATGAAGTCAAAATTTTGATGATCTCACTCAGCCTCATGGTTTTAAGTCCCAAGTATATGCTATCTCTTCCCACCAAAATATAAACTCCTTGAGAACAGAGAATTTTCATTATTGTTTTCTGCTGTGTCCCCAGTGCCTAACACATAGTAGGTACTCAGTAGATATTGTGATGGATGAATGATTGAATTAAAGAAACAGCAGTGTTCTGCCTGTAAAGCAAGATTTTTTTTCCTCTTCCTAACTTAGTAGAACAAAATAAAGTTTAATCCAGATGTTTCTTAGTTGATACAAATGTTATAGAAATATACCTTCTTAATTGAATAGAGTGTTAATTGAATGAAGTTCAGCATAAGTAACCTTTTTGGTGGCCCACTTTTTAAGTTTTTGTCTGGCATATTAGGATATGGGTTCTGTTTGTTCCTTTTTTTTCTAAAGATTTTTATTTATTTATTTATTTTTGGACAGAGGGGAAAGGAAAGGGAGAGTGAGAGAAACATCAATGTGTGGTTGCCTCTTGCACACCCCCTACTGGGGACCTGGCTCGCAACCCAGGCATGTGCCCTGACTGGGAATCAAACCGTTGACCCTTTGGTTCACCAGCACTCAATCCACTGAACCACACCAGCCAGGAAAGGATATGTATTTGATAGCTATATATGTCATATTAGGAGTGGTGGTGATAGTTAATTGTCCTAAAATTTTAGAAAATGTTTCAAAACACAAATTAAATAAAGGAATCTATTGAAACAAATTGACTTACAAGAGATAATTGGCATAGGAAAGAAATAAGCTGGCTTGGTGATCAAAGGCCCTGGGTTGTATCCCAGCTCTAAAAATAGTTATTCAGAAACTTAGCCAACTTCTCTGATCAACAGTTTTTCATCAGTAGAATTAGGGGGTTTAACTAGTGCTGGTGACATTCATCCAGCTTTAAAAGTTGGTGACACTGCCGAATAGAGTCAGGATTCTACCCCAGAGCTACTACTGAGGTGGACAGATGCCTTTCTGTGCGGTATTAGGTCCCTGTTTGGGGATTGGAAGTGAGTGCCCTGCAACATGAATGATGGAACCTATTGCTGTGGTGCAGCTGCATCTGAGATGGGGGCCAGTGCTGGTCTCATCATTTGCCCTCATCTTTCTTGGTTCATACTTTTCTATGATCATTGTTTTATTGTGTAAGATCTTACAAATTTATGCTCTTTTTCCTAACAGGGGGCATCCGAGAAAGACATCGTGCACTCTGGTTTAGCTTACACTATGGAGCGCTCAGCCCGGGTATGTGTGCACATGCTCTTTGTGTTTCTGACATGAAGGGCAGTCTGTCATCTCATCCACCAGATTATGTGTGCATAAGCACAGATTGATTGTGTGTGGCAATGGAAAAAACCAGTCTGTTTACACGTTCCTTATTTGTGTGTAACAGAATACGTGCTTTTTCAGTCTTAAATGATGAGCACTGTTTTTAGGGTCTTCAGTGTGTTTACCAGGCCTATGGAAACTAACAATAATGCCAAGTTAGAAGGGAGTGATGTCTGGCAATTAGCTAAATATCAAGTAGTCAGCCAAAGTGGGTTGCAACTCAGCGCACACGCCATTATAGCTATAGGGAGCTACCTCACTATAGAATCTGACATAAATAAAAGGTGTTTTGACCACTTGATCCTCATTTCAAGTCCTTAAACATAGTTTAAGTCCTGTTTTCTTAATTTCTTTTGGAGTTCAAATACTATCCACTTGGCTTTAAATCAAAATAGCACAAACAGAAGGTAGCATTTGTTGCTGTTAACTTTTTGAGATATAATTGACATGCCCTTTTAAATTTTACCCTTTTAAAGTGTACGATTAGCAGCGTTGAGTATACTCACTCAACTATGTAGCCATCCCCACTAACTCCAGAATATTTTCCTCACGTCTTCCTTAAGTTTGTTTAAATTATCACATATATCAAGGAAAGTCACTGCAAATAACAGGATGTCTAAAGGACACAGAGACAGCTCACACCTAAAATTCTAAACAGCATCTTCTTACTCTGCTACCTCTAGATAGTGGTTTGTTTAATTCCAGAGAATTAGTCCTCTACTTGCCTGCATAGTTTCTTCCCAAGTCCTGCACTGAATGGTGGCAGGTATCTTGTTCCAGCACCATATGTGCTTGTGTGTGTGTTCATGGCCTGGATGCTCAAGTTGGGGTGGTCTTCACTGTTTTTTCTATTTAATTTCAGCAAATCATGCGCACAGCCATGAAGTATAACCTGGGATTAGACCTGAGAACAGCTGCCTATGTCAATGCCATTGAGAAAGTCTTCCGGGTGTACAATGAAGCTGGTGTGACCTTCACATAAATGGATTGCAGCTGACTTCTTCACAGCCCTCTTCACCTCTTCATCTGTAGACCTTTCACAAGTTTACATGTAACCACAGAGATCTCTTTCTCTCATTACTTACTAGATAATGTACACCATTCTCAACAAGTCAATCCAAATCAGCCCCTTAAAAAAAAAGAAATTAAGATTAGGGAATCATATACAAAGCTGCAGGTAGATGCCAGAGAGACATTTGGGTATTTTGCCTTTAAATAAAAAGCCCCTCTGTCTGGCTGTACTGCCTCGCTTCACAGCTGCTTCCCCACAGTTAGTGCTTTGGCCGGGAAAGTACCTGTTGTCCAAGAGCAGTCAGCACTTGTTGGTTCAGCTTTAGACAAGTCTGAGATGTGCTGTCACTTTGACATACTTAAGAAGCAGGTGTGTGGCATTTTCCGAAGGTAGCATGGTCCTCAAGTGCATTATTGGCATTTTGTATCAGCAAAAAAAACTCAATTCTATAGGTTGCAGACAAAAGTAAAAGCTGTTTCTCTATTCTTTTAGAATAAATTAACTACATACTGTTGTAATAAAATTGCCTTTAATCACTTAATAAGTCTAACCTTGACTCAAGCAGTGAATGCCTATAAAAAAACATAATGAATGAAAAAAGCTAGTATTTTTATAACATAAAACAGTATCATTTATAGCTTATCAATAGTATATTGTCCAGCAAAACAAAAAGCCCAGTGGCAAATTAAGTTATCTTCATACATAGTCATTGAATAGCAAATGATGGAGGCTATTTTTGTTAAGATTGTTGGAATTTACTAATCACAACTATGACATATAGTCCAAAGAATGCAGTAACCTCCTCATGTTAATTTTTTTTCTTTTTGAAAATCTGTGTTGAATGATTGCACAATAATTCAAATAGAGTGTCCCAGAGGGAAGGAAAAAAAAACGCTTGGGCTTCCTATTTGGAGTCTGACTGGCGGCCCTGAGCATTGCCCGTGATGGCCCCACTCATCCCAACTTGGGCTCTTAGTTCGCGACCTCACATTGTATGCACAGCTTCATTAACAGCAGCCTGAAAACAACCTGGGGCTATTTTGCCAGGGCCTTTTGAATAGTAGTGTCCCAATGAAGTGCTAGATATTATTTATGTAAGAATGGGCATTTTTTCTTTCTTTAACGATAATACCCTTTCAGAAATTTCTAACTACTTTGTAACTGCATGACTTAACCTGGTGATAAAAGCAGTTATTAAAAGTCTACCTTTTCCAAAGCTTATGTTTCTTTTCTGTTTTTATATTTAATAGTATCCTTTTTAGTAGATGATAAAAATATAATTGGGTTTCAGAATTTTTGAGACAACCACCTGTATAACATTACTTTCCACTGAGCAAACAAACTTTATTCTTGAATTCTTTTGTGTTTCTTTCTATTGAACAGCATAAAGGTCTATTCTTGGAGAAGAGTTTCTGTGGGGACAAGTTTCTAGTGCTTAAAACTGATACAGTAATTTTTTAGTGCCTGTTTGTTTTTTTTTAATCCTCACCCGAAGACATTTTTTTTTCATTGCTTTTGGAGAGAGAGGAAGGGAAGGAATGAAGAGAGAGAAACGCTGATGTGAGAAAGAAGCACCAATTGGTAGGCCGTAACCTACATATGTGCCTTGACTAGGAATCAGACCTGCAACCTTTTGGTTATCAGACAGTGCTCCAACCAACTGAGCCACAGTGGCCAGGGCAGCCGTGTCTTTTTTTAATGAAGGAAGGTTTCATTGATCAGGGTTTTGTTCTTAATCATTTAGCCACAGATTTTATCAACTTAAGACAGAATACTAACTGAAATCAGCAGAAAAGGATTCCACCAACTACCTACTTAACTGCTAAATCTGGAGCATAGCTTTCAGCTGGACTTTATTTTGTCCTGGCTAGGTGGTAGATAAACAAGTCCTGTGGACAGAGCCCTTCCTGAGCTGCTGGTGTGTACTCTAGGTAGAGCACTAAATTATGTTGTGCGGGAAAGCGATGTAAAAATAAGTTTCAGAATAGAACAACACTGGATAGGGCAGTAGATTCAGGTCATGTGATAAGCAGGATGGTAAGTCTTAGTCTTGGCCTTTGGCTAACATACTGGAAGTAGTTAGGATTTTTTAAAGGATTCGATAAATGTTGATGTGTGTTATTGATACTAATGTTAGAAAAGTAGTAATGTCCATGCTAGCTATGGAAAGAACAGAGCACTAGTATCAGCTTTGGTTTCTGGACTTTAAAGTTAGAAAATTCTGGTCAATTACTTTAACTGTTGCCTCATGAACCCCTATACTAGAGTGGGTTTTACCCTGATAGATGAAGTATAGAGGAATGAGAAGTAAAAGCTTGATTTTTTTTTTTTTTTAATTTAAGCAATGCTTCTGGCAACTCAATTACTAGGATTGGTGATTTACTTTAAAAAAATAAAGCCTGGCATTTTAACTTAGAAGCTTTAAGCAAATTCCCTAAACATCCCTGGCAGGCTTTCTTAACCCTGCTACGCATTAAGGCAGTCAAAGCATGGCATATAAAGTAAACTACATCTGTGGACCTTGCACAGAAACCTCTGCAGAGGAATATTTTTTTGCTTTGAAATAGCATGGGTATTATAATTTTTTTATTTCTTCACAAGTAACTGGTATTGGCTTCTTTGTCTTTATTTTTCTATCAGTGTTTACAGTTTAAACAGTTTCTCAGCCTCAGCAGTATTGACATTTTGGACCAGATGACTCTTTGTTTGGGGGACTATCCTGTGCACTACAGGATGTTTAGCACCGCTCACTGGTGACTGTCAAATGTATTTAGTCAAGTACAGCATAGGGAAAATAGTCAATAACATTGCGATAACTATGTATGGTGCCAGATGGGTACTAGAATCATTAGGGGTAGCACTTCATAAATTATATAATTGTCTAACTACTAATGCTGTGCACCTGAAACATATAAAATACTACTGAATGCCAATTATAATTCAAAAAATTAACATAAAAAATTTTAATGGATTCAGATAGCCAAATGGCCTCTGAGGGGCAAGCTCACTCCCTGCTAAGAATTACTGGTGTAGAGGCAAGTAGTTCTTAACTATGAATAATAACTTATCCCTTCTCATTCAGACACTTACCTCAGAGGCAACCGCTTCCAACAATTTAAAATGTTTTTATTCTATTCAAATCCGTTGCCTATTTTTAATAGGTTATTTATTATTTTATTGAGTTGTGAGAGTTCTTTCTTTATATAGTCTGGATATGTGACTCATCCGATGATTTGTAAATATTTTCTCTCATTCTGTTAGTTTGTCTTTTGATGATGTCCTCTGACACACAACAAAGTCATTTCTATAGAGTCCAATTTATTTTTTCTTTTGTTACTACGCTTTAGGTGTCATATGTAAGAAATCATTGTCTAATCCAAAGTCATACCAGTCATATTCAAACTCTTTCAAAAAGAGATGAGAGAATATTTCCTAACACTTTCTGTGAGGCCAGTAGTACCCTGATACCAAAGCCATACAAAGTCATCACAAGAAAAAAAAACATTAATATTCCTTATGAATATAGACATAAAAATACTTAATACTAACAAATTCAATAGCTCATAAGTATAACACATCTTCATCAGGTAGGATTTATCCCAGGAATACAAGGGTGCTTCAACAAAGTCAATCAGCATAATATATACCATTAATAGAATGGAGGAGGGAAAACCACGTATCATTTCAACAAATGTAGAAAAAAGCATTTGACAAAATTCAGGATCCTTTCACAATACCATAGGAATAGACAGAACTTCCTAAACATAATAAAGGGCATTTTTTAAAATCCACAGCTAATTTACTCGTTGGTGAAAAACAGTGCTTCCCCTCAAGGAGGAACAAGATAATGATTCTTGTTTTCACCATTCAACATGTTACTGTAAGTCCTTGCCAGAGCAAAAAAAGGAAATTAAAGGTATCTGAGTTGGAAAGGAAGTGAAACTATTTAAAGATGACATGAATCTATATATTTAAAAACCTCATAGAATACACACACAAAACTTACTAGAGCTAATGAATTAAGCAGAGTTGCAGGGCACAAGATCAATACACAAAAATCAGTAGTTTTTTCTGTAAAACAATCTGTAAGGGAAATTAAGAAAAACAATTCTACTTACAATAGCATCCAAAAGAATAAAATATTTAAGAATTTAACCAAGGAGATGAAAGCCTTCTATACCGAAAACTACAAAACATTATTTAAAAGAAAGGATACCTAAATAAATGGAAAGACATCCCATATTCCTAGATTGAAAATCTTAATATTGTTAAGATGTCATTACTCATAGCAATCTAGATTCAAAATTCTAATTCAAAATTTCTATCAAAATTCCAATGGCCTTTTTGCAAAGATAGAAAATCTGATCCTAAAATTAATATGAAATTACAAGAGGCCCCAAATAACCAAAACATTGAAAAGGAAAAATAAACTTGGAAATCTCATCCAATTTCAAAACAATGCAAGAGCTACAGTAATTAAAACTGTTTGGTACTGGCGTACAACAGACAGATGGAATAGGATTGAGAGCCCAAAACATCTATGGTCAATTGATTTTCAACCTTGGTGCCAACACTATTAAGGCTGTCTTAACAAAGTATCACAAAATGGAGGGTGTAAAATAACGGAACTTTATTGTCTCACAGTTTGGGAGGCTATAAATTGGTGTCTGAAAGGCCATGCTCCCTCTGAAACCTCTAGGGGAGAATTTCTCGCCTTTTCCTGGCTTCCGATGGTGACCATCAATCCTGGGCATTCTTAGGCTTGCAGCTGCATCCCTCCAATCTCTACCTCTCGTCATTTCATGACCATAATCCTTCTGTGTGCCTGTCCTATTGGAACAAAGTGATATTGGATTAAGGGCTCCCCCTACTCCAACATGACATCTTAACTAGTTACATCTGCAATGACCCTATTTCAAAATGCGGTCGCATTCTGAGGTTCTGGGGCTTAGGTCTTCAACAAATCTTTTTGGGAGACACAATTTACACATAACACTATTCAATGATAAAGAATAGTCTCTTCGACAAAAGGCACTGGCACAACTGGGTATCCACATAGAAATGAATTTTGACCTCCTCTTCACTCATATACAAAAATTAGCTCAAAATGGATTAAAGACCTCAATTTAAGAGATAAAACTATTAGAAGAAAATGGGTAAATCCTAATGGTCTTGGATTTGGTAATAGATTGTTGGATTTGACATTAAAAGCACAAATAAGAAAAAATAAGTGGTAACATGAAAATAAAAAATTTTGCTCATCAAAGGACATTATAAAGAGTAAAAAGATAACACAGTATAGGAGAAAATATCCACAAATTATAAATATGACAAAGGTTTAACATCCTTTTAAAGAGCTCTTAAGACGATAACAAAGAGACAAACACCCAATTTAAGAATGACACAGCACTTGAATAAACATTTCTCCAGAGAAGATACACAAATTTTCTAACAAGCACATGAAAGGTTATTCAGCATCATTGGTCATTACGGAAATACAAATCGGAACCATAGTGAACCTCGTCACATCCACCAGGATGACTTTAATTTTAAAAGTCAGAAAATGTGTTGAAGATATAGAGAATTGGGAACCCTTGTATATTGCTGGTGGGATTGTAAAATGGTACAGCCACTGTGGACAACAGTTTGTTAGTTCCTGAAAATGTTAAACAGGGAAATACCATATGACCCCGCAATTCCAGTCCAGGTACATATACAACAGAAATGTAAACATATATCCACATAGAAACTTTTACATGAATGTGTATAGCAGCATTGCCCAGGCTGGTGTGGCTCAGTGGATTCAGTGCCAGCCTGAGAACCGAAGGGTCACCAGTTCGATTCCCAGGCAGGCCCACATGCCAGGGTTGTGGGCTGAGTCTCCAGTCAGAGGGTGTGCAAGCAGCAACCAATGGCTATATCTCTTACACATCAATGTTTTTCTCTCTCTCTTTCCCCCACCCTCCCCCTCTCTCTAAAAATAAATAAAATCTTTTTTTTTAAAAAGGCTACATGAATGTGTATAGCAGCATTATTCATAACCACAGGATGGAAATCCAAAATACACAACAACAGATGAATGGATAAACAAATTATGGTATGTACCCACAAAGGAATAGTATTTAGCCATAAACAGGAAAGAAATACTGATCCATGCTACAACTTAGATGGACCTCAAAAATATTATGCCAAGTTAGAGAAGCCACACACAAAGGGTCACATAATTGTGTGACTATTTTTATATGATATATCTAGAATAGGTAAATCCATAGACATAGAGAGCAGATTAGTGGTTACCAAGGAGGTGAGGAAGTGGATGAGGAATGAATACTTAAAATATGCCCTGGATGGTATAGCTCAGTGGATTGCACATCAGCTTGCAAACCAAAGGGTCCCTGGTTCTATTCCCCAGTCAGGGCACATGCCTGGGTTGCGGGCCAGGTCCCCAGTAGGGGGCATGCGAGAGGCAACCACACATTAATGTTTTTCTCTCTCCCTCCCTTCCCCTCTGTCTAAAATAAAATAAATAAAATCTTTTTTAAAAAATAGGTATGGGGTGTTTTTCTGAGGTGGTGAAAAAGTTTTGAAACTAGAGAGAAATGATAGTTGCACAACATTGTGAATACACTAAATATCACTGAATTGTATACTTTGAAATGATTATGTGTATGTTATATAAATTTCACTTCAATTAAAAATAAATAATGGGCAAAAAACAACCAACAACTTAGACCACCATCGAGGGAGTCTAGTTGCCCAAAATTGACCAAAGTTTATGAGAAAACAGGTATACACAGCAATTTTATCCTGTAAGTTGAGTGGAGATGGGTTCTACTATAAGGCTACCCTCTCCTGAAAATGCTGCAGTAGAGAATGCTAGCACAGAGCAATATCCTCAGGGAGTTGCAGGAACCTGGGGATGTTTGGGCCTTTACACCCTACTGCTGGGACAGCCAATGCCTAGGTCCTGCAGGTCTCCCCCGATGACAGCAGGGTCAGCAGTATGGAGTGGTGGTCTCATAGGTTAAGTGTATTGTGCCAATGTAAGTTGAAGAGACTGTGGTAACTGGATACAGAATTCTTGGTTGACAGTCTTTTGTTTCACCAGCACTTTGAAAAGTCACCCCACTGTCCTCTGGCCTCTGTGGTTTCTGATGAGAAGTCACCTGTTAATCTTATTGTAGCACTCTTTTATGTAATGGCTTGTTTTTCTCTTTCTGTTTCAGAATTCTTTCTTTGTCTTTCAAAAATTTGATTAGGATTATACCTATTTGGATTCATCAACCTTCTTGGAAGTATAGATTAATGTTTGTCATCAAATTTGTTGTTTTCAGCCATTATTTCTTCAAATAATCTTTCTGCCTGCTTTTCTTTTTACCCTCTATACTCCCATTTTGCACAAAGTAGTACTCTTAATAATGACCCACAGGTCTCCAAGTCTCTGTTCTTTTTCTTTTTCTTTCTTTCTTTCTTTCTTTCTTTCTTTCTTTCTTTCTTTCTTTCTTCTTTCTTTCTATACCTCAGGTTAAATAATCTCATTTGACTTATTTCAAGTTCACTGATTCTTTCATATGCCTTCTCAAATCTGATATTGAGCCCCTCTAATGAAATTTTTATTTCAGTTGTACTTTTAACTCTAAACATTTTATTTTGTTCTTTATTATAACTTATTTTTATTTGTATTCTCTATTTGATATTGATCTTGTAATTCCTTTAATTCTTTAAATGTGCTTTTCCCTTAACTCTTTGAACATATTTAAAATACAGGGTGAGGCAAAAGTAAACTTACAATTGTGAGTATGTAAAATACAGAGTTTATTCTTGTATTATTATTTATTAATTATTGTATTATTTTTCATAAAAACAACTGTTAACCTACTTTTACCCCACCCTGTAGTTGATTTAAAGTTCTTGTCTAGTTAGTCCAATTCCTGGGCCCTTTCAGGCACAATTCCATTTTCCCCAGTTAAATGAGTTATAATTTCTTTTTTTGCATATCTTGTAAATTTTTTTTCTGAAAACAGGACATAGGAAAAAACATAATGTGGCAACTCTGGAAATCAGATTCCACACCACTCCCCTCAGATTTGTTGTTGTTGCTGTTCATTTAGTGACCTTTCTAAACTAATTCTATAGTCTGTTTTGTTGTATGTGGCCACTGAAGTTATACTCAGTTTGCTTACTGGTCAGCTAATGATTGGACAGGGACTTCTTTGAGTACCTACAATCGGTAAGTCTCATACCTTTGCAAAGGGATTTTGTACACACATTGGGCCTCACCTTCAACACTCAGCCAGGAAGTAAACATGTTTTCTCTTCCTGCTTGCACAGAGCCTCAAGATTATTCAGAGGTGAGTGCTTTGAACCTTCTTAGGTCCTTACTGCACAGTCCTACACATGGACATGGCCTTCTAGGTTCCCAGGAATATGTTGAAATTTTCAAAGACTCTATGGACATTTTATTCCCCAGTTTCTCCTTTTAAGCTTTTTGATTACCCTATTGTTGGCCCAAACTCTACCAGAAAAAAAAAAAATGTGGATGGGGGAGGCTGCGAGTAGTGTGGGAAATTAAGAAGCCGAAGAACTGGTGTGTGCAGCCCATGGGCATGGACTAAGGTGTGGGGATGGTGGGATGGGGTGCAAAGCAGAGGGGATGAAGGGGGGAAATGCAACAACTGTAATCGCACGCTCAATGAAATATACCAAAAATAAATAAATAAGTAAATGTTTTGTGAGAGACAACCCTAGGGAAAAGGTTTTCAGCATTAGGTGAGCTAGTCAGAACAAATAAAGGCAGCCTTGTAATGGGGTGTCTTCCTAGGAACCACCAGTGAAGTCAGATAATGACAGTTCTCTGAGAATGAGGCTTTTAAGGAACTCTGGAGTTCTGCTCTTTCCAGTTACTGCTAGGCTGTTGGTTTTCAAGGCTACAGTGGAACTGGAGAAGGAAGTTCAGGGAGAGATGAGAACAGAATACAGCAAGTTAAAAACATCACAAAACTTTGCTGTTCTTAACAAGGTTTTGTTTGTTTTTAATATGTTTTACATAAATGCTCCACTGATTGCCATAAGGCTTTGATTAATTTCCAGAGATCTGAAAAAAGCTCATTCTGACTATATTTTTACCAATTTTCTCATTACTTTATGGAAGAGAGAATTTTTGGAGATCCTCTCTCCACCATTTTCTCTGACATCACTTTCTGTTGCTTTTTATAACACCTTTGGAGTTTGTCTGAGGTTGACATTATGCCCCTCATTGCAGAACACGCAGTTAAAAGAATGAGCGATGGAAGTCCTTTTTCCATAATAGCACATTGCAAGGTGAAGTCAAGGGAATGTTGGGCAGTGTTTCTCCAACTTTGTGGTGAAGGACCAATTTTTTTTTTTGGGGGGGGGGTTTGTTTCTTAATCTAATTCATCATAGCATGTGGTCCTACCTCATATGACTAGTTCATGCACAACTTGCCAAGCAAGTTCAATAACCTGAGCTGGTCTATACCAAGAAGAATTCATCAACTGATCACATTTCTTGAGGTCCAGGCAATGTCTCAGCATACCTAAATGCTCGCAGTTTCTTTACTAACCTTATTGCTAGTGGTAACAAAGTTTGCAAACCAGCAAACTTTGAGAAGTAGCACTTAAGTAGGAAACAACACTGAATAAACTAGTAGGTGCCCTCGATGACCACATTTTAAAATATATCTGTATTGGTTTTCTCTTAAATTCAAGCATATAGAAATATGTAATATAGAAACTGAAGGTTCTTCAGATTGTCACAGATACACAGAGATGATGAGCACTGTTAATATGTTTGCTATAATATGCTACCAATTTTTTTGATTTTTACATAACTATGTTTTGTGAAAAAAATGTATTCTACATATATATTTTACATTTTATTATTTGATGTGTTCCCATATGATATATGTACATTTCCTCATTCTTAGCAGTCATGGAGTATTCATTTCATATATATGCAATCCCTATTGGTGGTCATCTAGATACAGGTCCCAGTTTCAAGCTAAGACATTATAACATATTAGAAGTAGTGTCATCTCTATATTGTATCTCAAACTTAATAAGCAGAGCAAAACTTGTCCTCCAAGTGATTTATGATTAGCATTTTAGGGTGTTTCCAATCTCTTGCTGTTAAAAGACATGCTGCAGTTAATCTGTGTTTTTGCCCACGATTAATCTGTGTATTCGCCGTTGGAGCACCTGCATGTACCTGCGCACACCTGAAGAGTAAAGTCTGGTAACAGGAAATGTTATCCAAAGAGAGCATTCCAGTTTACACTGCCACTGACAATACTCTCATCCTTTCAAGACTGGGTTTGGTTTTAGGGAATTCAAAAGTCATCAGAAACCAAGCCAAGCTACAAGGTGTGGATCTAGCCAAACAAGAGGCCAATGTTCTGAGCCACAAAATCAGGTCTGTTATCTTCCTGAATCCTGTAAGAACATTTCAAGGAAAACCCAAAGAACGTATAACCTGAATTAAGGTCCTCCCTTGGGGTGACCTGAAGCACTGAGGTATCTGAAAGCCGAGTATAGCTTCTGCGAAAATAATCTTTTAAGAAATGTAGCACATACACTAATAATTCTTAGAAAGGTCCTTGCTGAGATGAGAAATTGTAATGTGAGAGCATGTCTGATTAATCAGGGGAACTATCTGACCCCCAGTAGCTGTCAACATGTGACAACAGGTGACAGGACATAAACAGTGCTTCCATCAAAATAGGAATAAAACCAGGGCTCAGTGTATACATTTCACAGCTTTTTATTGAGATTCAGAAAGAGTCTGCCGGTGGCGCATGTGTCACTGTCCCAGTTTACCCAGGCCTTCCGCTGCATGAGTGACAGCATTTGTGACTGTGTTGGTCACCGTCTCAGTGACTTCCTTTACCACTTTGTCTCCTTTCTCCTGGGCCTTCTTGAAGGCTTCGGCAATGGCTGTCAGTAAGAAAGAAGAATAATGTCTGGCTGAGCAAAGTAAACATTTCAAGCCACTTGCTGGGCTAGTGTTCCCTGGAGTGGCCTGAGGGGTGTGGCAGTTTTCCTGGTTTGTGCCTAAGAGGTGTCCTGACGGAATGGAGTGCAGCAAAGTTCCGGAGGAATGCGTTCAAATTTTGTTTTATTTTCCCAAACGACTTGCATTTACTTCTTCAATTATGAGTGAGGCTGAGTATCTGTTCATGGCCGTATTGCCTACTCATACTGCATTTTTCTGTAAACTGCCTGTTTATATCTTTTGACCATTTTTATATTGGCTTATCATTTCTACTACAAATATTTTTCCTCAGTTTCTGGTTTTTCTTTTGACTTAGCTTATAATTTTTTTGCTATGGAAAATCTGAAGTATTATATTGTCAAATTTACCCATTCTTTCCTTTATGGTTGTTAGTTTTTCTGTCATAGTTAAAAAAAAAAAAAGACCCTCCCATCTCTGAGATTTTGCTAAAGTCGCCTATGTTGTCTTCTAACAATTTAATAATTTCATGTATGTGTATTTAAGTCCTTGATTCATCTGGAACCTATTTTGTTGTAAGAATGAGTTACATATATATTGTATCTATACATCATTATACTCACAACACACATACACATATAAACATCTCTGTAAACATGTATATAAATATATAATTTGGTGTCTTAAATGTTTTGTCCTAGTGTGCTGCCACATAGTCTTTTGTGACATAGTCTTCTTAACATTCCACACAGAGACTATCTAATTGGATCCTGCTTCAGTAAAGTTTGGTCTGTGGCCTCAGGTAGTTTAGATAATTGCATACCATCTGAAAGGGAGCAACATCTGGGTCAGGTTTGACCTAGTTAGTCAAAGAACAGGTTGCTCTCAGCACCTAGCTTCCCTCCTTCCCTTCTTCCCTGTCCCCACCATACCTTTCTCTCCAGCCTCCTTGGCGTGCTCCACCACCTCCTTCACCACTCCCTCCACGGTATGAACTGAAAAGATGAGACAAGCCCAGAGTGAGAGCACAGTGCAGGCTAGCTTCTCCTCACGGCAAGTCCCAGACAGCTCTGGGGATCCTGAATGCAGCTCTGGGATATTGCCCCAGCCCCGATAAGCTGGCTCCAGAGAACAGGGCAGGGGCTGAGGGGTGCTGGCTGCTGGCAGAAAAGCTGAATGATGCAGACAAAGACACAAAGTCCTCCATGCCCCTCAGTCTGATGCAGGCTGGAATGCCAACAAGAAGGCCCTCCTGCCAGCTAGGAACGTGGTGCCAATGCTGAACTTATCTCTCAGGTTAGCACACCTCTAAGGTATGATGCTCTCCTGCCTCCAGCCGGATGGAGGCTGCCGCTGGATGCCATATCTGGAAGCCTCCTCCAGCAAAACTAGCTCCCCAAAACCACTCCTCCAATAGGAGGGGATTCTCTGCCCATCTTGGAGTTGTTTCAACTTTAGGTGGTATCCTGATAGAACTGGAAGATTAGTCAGAAGAACTGGTTCTCATTCTAAATCCCTGTCTACTGCTTGGTTCCCTCACCTGTGAATGGGAATAACACAGAATGCAGAGAGCTAGTGAAGGAGGACAGGAGGCACCCAACACCTGCTACAGAGTTAACCAGTGAAATACAGACGTGTTTGCAGCCACTGAGAATGAGAACAGTAAACTTAAATATCAGACAGGTGGGACCTGGATTAGCCTCCCCGAATACAGCTGCAGATGCCTGCATACAAAAAAGGGCCTCTGGGGGCTTTGAAGACACAGAAAATGTCCTATATATAAGCCCCAGGGGCTGACTTTGAACAGAATCAGGCTTGGTGGTTTCTTAATAGAGAAATCTTTGGAGCTTTAAAGTTATGGTAAAAATAACAATCCACCTTCCTTTTTCTGTATAGGATATTCAAAATAGGCTGTTTGGCTGTGGCAGGCTCCCAGGTCTCCAGAGGGAGGGATTCAAGCCACCAGCTGCTACCCTGAACCCCCTGCCCCTGGGGCCTCCTCTGAGAGGGCCTCCCTCCTGCCCTCAGCCACACAAAAGGAGGGTTGCTTGGGCCAGTCGACCCCTTCTGGCCCCACCCCAAGCTGCCTTCCACAGCTTCTGCACCTGTCCCTGTAGTCCATCCTCGTGGAACTGATTGCCCACAGATCCTCATGGGGCCATGGCTTGCCCCAAACTTTAATATTATCAGCTTTCAACAGGCCCAGTCAAGTCGGTCCCCAATCCCCCCGCCTGAGGAGAATGGCCCAGGTGGAAGGGAGCCTCAGGTCCTTACCAGCTTCCTCAGTGGCCTTCTCAGTGCGGTGGGCCAGGCCATCAACAGCAAGTCTCCCGAAACCACCCAGCATTGTGCAGCAACAGGTGACGAATAAGCAGGATGCTGGGGCCTGGACCAGTGTGCTTTTATAGATGTCTCTGACGGTCGGCTGAGCTCTGGGCCACCAGCCCTCCCCCCGCAAGACCAGGAGATCAGCCGATGAGTCAGCACAGGCGTTGGCAGGAAGAAAAGCCTGGGTGGGGCCAACCTAGCATTCTGGCTGTGGTACTGCCCATCTGGCAGCATGAGACCCGCCCCCCAATACCCTATATTCCAGGACCCTGTGAGGGGGAAGGACAAAGATCAGGGCCAAAGCTAGACAAAAAGGTCAGTTCTGGAGAATGCAGCTCCCCCAAGGCACAAGGTCTGAGTGTCCCGCAGAATGAGAAACAGTTGTCAACGGCAGCCCAGCCAGGACCCTGGGCTTCAAGTTCTCCACAGCCTGGGCACAGATGTGTAGCCAGACAAGGCCTAGGACTTCCAGCCTGCTGTCCAAGGTCCCCATGGTGGCTCAATCAGGGGTTTGGGGATTCTGTGGGCCTGTGGACCTGGGTGACCCCTCAGACCAAGAGTGTAAGTAGAGAGGAGGACACTGTCTTCCCCATTCCCAAGAACCTCAGCTCTTCAGAGTGTCTTTGCAGCCTCCATTGAATAGGCTCAAGGTGGTACCTTGTCCAGAGCAGAGGAGGACACATCCTAGTCATTCCTGGCTAACAGTCAGCTGATTCACACACCAGGGAGAACCTGAATGGCCCAGCACTTGGGGCAGCCAGCACATGAGGGAAGCAGGCCCTCTGCATCTTGGGGCCTGGTCTCTTAGGAAGACCTTGTGAAGTCAGCCATGCCCCCCCAACCCAGGATGTCACAGGAATAAATGGAGGACTCTACCACCACCTGGGGAGTGCTTCTGGTCTTAGCATTCTTGCTAGAAAGCCATTCTACCAGCCCCTGACGAATCACATGCTTATGTCGCGAGGTTGCCTCCCTAGTTACTCAGGACGGAAGAAGATGCCTTGAGCCCATGCCACATGCTACTTCTCTTAGTCAGCAGACCAACCTGAGCCTCAGTTTCCTCATCCGTAAGATGGGGATAACCACGCCTTCATGGCCATGTCGGTGATAATCATTGGGGTCACGCATTCAAGCTCTTGGGAAACTCCTCTTCCCTCCGCCTCATCACTGATGTGCCAAGGGGCCTTGGCAGTGAGCCCTGACCAACCAGTGGGTGGGCCAAAGAGTGGTGAAGGTATGAGGATGCCTTGAAGCCAGAGGATTGAGGGATATGACCTCACTGGGCAGGAGTTATGGAGGGAAGGTCCTCTGAGTCCCTATTCATGCAGTGCAGGCCTGGGGCAGGATTCTGAGGCTGCCTGCCCCATGTAAACTCCCTTGTCCCTTAGAGCTGCGCAGGAGGGTGTGGTGGGGCCTAGCTAGTGTTTACCTGACCCCAGGCCTTCACAGCCTGAGTCCTACAGGGCTGAGGCCCTTTCACATTCTTGAGCAGTACTGGGAGGCCCCCCAGGCTGTGACCAGCCCCCCAGCATAGACTGTGGGTACTGTGGGCAGCAGTAATTCTGGGTCCCAGGGCCACAGCACCACAGGTGCCATTTCCATTTGGGTGGCGTTGTTAGGTCTTAAACAATTTGGAGAGGTCTTCTTAACAAAAAGAACATAATGCTATTACTCTTGCAAGTTTTACAAATATATAGGGTAGAGCAAAAGTCATTAGGTTTACAGTTATTTGTATGGAAAATAATACAGTAACTAATAAATAATAATACAGAAATAAACTTTGTGTTTTAAGTACTCACAACTGTAAACCTAGTTTTGCCAGACCCTATGGACTCAAGAGAGACCATGAAAGCGAGGGCCCTGGACCTTAAGCAGGTCTGGATGACTCTGTTCTCTTCTCGTTATAGCCAAATACCAAAATTTTCTTCTGCACAGGGCATCGCGGCAATGCTGCCAAAGGTCAGGTTACTTCTGGGACGTGGCTGGTGGAAATTGGGCTGAGAGACTCATAGGGATGTTCCCTGGACCCATCAAAGCCCCTTTTCTTTCCTCTGAGGTTTGTGTCCCCCTCCCCCACAGGGTTCTCTTTGTGCTCATTCCCCTGACTGGATGATGGTATCACCCATCAATCCTGAGATGACTTCCAGATTCCACGGACCCTTTCTTACCAGGCCCCACCCTGAGATACACTTCACAGACCCCCTTTCCTCAGGAGCTCACCAGCTCCCTGAGAGGCCTTTGTCAGGACTCAGCCACTCAGCAGACGCTGGCACTAGAGCCAGCCCAGAGCCCATCCCACTACAACTTGCAGGCTACTGCTGCCCTCACCGTACCACTCCCCTCCCCATGGGGCCCTGCTCCTCTTTAATGCACTGTCCTGCTGTAAGCACCCTGGTTCCAGTTACAATACGCCGTGGCCCCAGGTCTCCTGGCAAGGCTGGGCCAAAACACAATTCCCAAATGCCCAACAGGGAGAAAGCAAGGGGCCTCAGGAGGCCGGCCACCCAGGACCAGACTCAAGTCCCGGACCTTGGTGCTCTGGCCCAGGTCTAAACCCACCCGGTCTTCCAGCTGCAGTGACCACCAAACTGTCCTCTCAGCCAAGCCCATGGCTCCTTGAGGATAGACTCCTTTCCAGGTAAGAATCAGGAACAGCCCAAGACCCTTCCAACCAGGGTTGGATTCCTGGCAACTCCTGCAAGGAACAACACTACCTGCCTATACACCTAAAACTAATACAAAATAAAATTGGATGTAAACTGCAATTGAAAAATAAAATTAAAAACAAAAACATACCTGCCTAGATGGGGTTGAGGATGACTCAATGGGAACTGCCCAATCTTGGAAGGCCTGACCCATGCTGGGCCCCAGTGGAGCAGTCCTTGAACAAAGGCACCATGTTAATATGTCCTGAGTCAGAAGGTCAAGTCCAGCCCTTGGGGCAGGATGAATCCGGTCTTGACAGGAGCCAACAAGTTCTCCAAATGGAATTTGCTCAACAACCCAGTTTGGCAAAAGGCCAACTGCCTGCATCATCAAGTCAAGGAGAACCAATTTTTCAAATAGCAATTTGCCAACTTAGCAATTACCAACTCAGGAAAAAAAGATTTTGTTTAAGTACTTAAATTCTTAGGGCTTTCTTATGTCTGAAGCATGACCATTTCTTGTGTGATTTGAACTGGAGATGTTATGAATGTCCTGAGTTTCATGACTGTCCAACTTGCCTATGCTTCTACTTCTGTTTTATGGGTTTGAGCTCACAGTACATTCTGGGCCCACAACTCCAGCACACACTGACCCCTCCCAGCCACAGAGAGCCAAGCCCAGGCTCCTGGAGACTTGGTGTGTCAGTCACCAAAGGACTTCCCCTGCATGTCAATACCCACACATAGGTGTCAGTCAGGATCCTGGTGAAAATCAAAGGGCACATCAAAGGTGTACCTGAGGAGAAGGATTGCTCACAAAGGTGTGAACAGGCTTTAGGGAACTGATGAGGATGACTAGGTAAGCAGAGACCAGCAGTAGTGGGAGTTGTTACCTCCCTGGACCTGGAGGGGCAAGGGGGACTGCACGGACGGACTCTGAGGAGAGCTGTGGCTATAGGAGAGCGTCACTGGACAGGAACTGCAGCCATCATCAGCAGCAGTGGCAGAAAGGCCATTACAGACACACACATCAAACTTCAGAGAAACTGGGAAACTGGGAAACCATCAGTGTGTGGTGGGGGATGGGGGCGGTCAGTCCCAGATGCTGCCAGTCCCCAGAGGAGAGGACCTCTGAGTGAGAACTCCTTGGGACAGAACTAAGACCTGGGGAAATGCCGAAAGAAGAGGAAGGTGACCAAGGAAGCCCAGAGGTATCAGATCTCAGATGATGCACCTCCAAAGGAGAAGGGAGTCCTTGGGAAGGCAAGGACTGATTGAACACCTGGAGGTTGCAACTGGGAAAAGAAGGCTGCCAGCAGAACCTTCCTGAAGCCAGTTGGTTCCTGAGAGGTAGAGTGGTCACAGATACACAGGAAAGTCCAACACGTTTGTGAGAGAAGCACAGGCTCCTGAGCAAAGAAGCCCGGGTCACCCCCTGACCCTGGCCCTCTCCATAGGGATCTCCCACTAATGTCTGAGAAATTCTACTTCAGATTTGAACTTCAGATTCCTGACCGCCTCCAATATGTCAGGAATACAAGGGTTTTATGAATGATAGGGTAGCTTTCTCTCTTCCTACTCAATGTTGATCATGTTGCAAAAATAGTAGTGTCTCCGTATCTTCCTTACCCAGTCTCCCCCTGTGTTCACATCTTACACAACCACAGTACACTGGTCAGAACTAGGGAATTAACTACTGTATTTAGCTGAATTAAATGTAAAATTATTTAATCAAATAATATGCTTAAATAAATTTAAATTATTTAATTAAGTTAAAATTTAACATATTAGCTAAAGACCTTATTACAATTTCACCAGTTTTTCCACTAGTGTTTTTTCTATCCCCAAATTCTATCCAAGATCACACACTATATTCAGTTATTTCTCCTTAACCTCTTGCAGTTTTGTAGGAATGCAATACACGTTTCTTCATCTTTCCTTGTCTTTCATAAACTTGATACTTTTAAACTGTACCAATCAGTGATTTTGTCAAATGTTTCCTATTTGGGTTTGTCCGTTTTTCTCTTGACTGGGCTGAGATTATGCATCTTGGGTAAGAATCCCACAAAAATGAGGTATCCTTTCCAGTGTATCATATCACAGGGTTCCTGATGTTGCTATGTCTTCTCACTAATGATGTGAAACTTCATCATTTGTTGGTCTCTGCTGGGTTTCTCCACAGTAAAGTTACTATCTTTCTCTTGTAGTTAATAAACATTTAAGGAGAGATACGTGGAGACCACAAATTCTGTTTGTCTTCTGTTTGTATTCTGGTAAAATATACATAACATAGTCTTTACCATCTTAACTATTTTTAAGTGCGCAGTTGAGTAGTGTTAACTATTCACATTGTTGTACAACTAATCTGCAGAACTTTTTCATCTTGCAAAACTGAAACTCTATACCTATTAAATAACTCCCCAATCCCCTTCCTCCTAGCCCCTGATAACCACCATTCTACTTTCTGTTTCTATGAGTATGACTACTTTAGGGAACTCATATAAGTGGAATCACACAGTATTTGTCTTTTTGTAGCTGGCTTATTTTCCCAAACATAATGTCCTCAAGCTTCATCCATGTTATGGCTTGTGTCAAAATTCCCTTCTTTTTAAAGCCAGAACAATATTCCATTGTATGTATACACCACGTTTTGTTTATCCATTTATCCATCAATAGGCATTTGCATTACTTTTACTTTTCAGCTACTGTGAATAATGCTGTTATGAATGTGGGTTACAAACATTTTTTCAAGGACCTGTTTTCAGTTCTTTTGAATACATACCCAGAAGTCCAATGGCTGGATCATATGGTAATTCTATTTTTAATTTTTTCAGAACTGCCATAATGTTTTCCATAATGGCTGCATCATTCTACATTCCCAACCAACAGTGCACACGGGTTCCAACTTCTCCACATCCACTCCAACACTTGTTACTGTTTGTTTTTTTTTTTAAATTATCACTTGAGGACATAGTTATACTTTTTTAGAAAGAGAGGGAGAGAGAGAAACATCAATTGCCTCCCATATGTGCCCCAACCACAGATCAAACCCTCAACCTAGGTATGTGCTCTGACGGGGAATTGAACCTACAAACTTTTCATGTATGGGACAATGCTCCAACCAACTGCACCATCTGCCCAGGGCTGTATTTTCTTTTTTCTATACAGCAGCCACCCTAAGGTATAAGGGTATAAGGTGATGTTTCATTGTAGTTTTGATTGGTATTTCTCTAATGGCTGGTGATGCTGAGTAACTTTTTATATGCATATCAGCCACTTGTACATCATCTTCCAAGAAATGTCTATTCAAGTCCCTTAGAAATTTTAATTAGATTATTATTTTTTTTTTATTGTTAAATTAAAAGAGTTCTTTAGATATCCTGAATATTATTAACTCCTTTTCAGATATGATTTGCAAATTTTTTCCCATTCCATAGGTTGCCTTTTCACTTGTTGGTTGTATTCTCTGATACACAGTTTTTAATTTTGAGGTAGGCCAATTTATCTAGTTTTTCTTTTGTTGCCTGTGTCTACAGTGTCTTAGCCAAGAAACTATTGCCAAATCCACGTCAAGTTTTCTTCCTGTGTTTTCTTCTAAAAGTTTTACAGTTTTAGGTCTTACCTCTATGTCTTTGATCCATTTTGAGTTAATTTTTGTACATGGTACCAAGGTAAGGGGTTGACTTCATTCTTTTACATGTGAATATCCAGTTTTCTCCAAACCAATCTGTTGAAAAGATCGCCCTTTTCTCATTGAATTGTCTTGGTAGACTTGTCAAAACTCATTTGGCCACTTCTCAAGCTTTTGCACACTAATTTTAGCATCCATTAATGGACCTTACCTGCACTAATTATTTTTATATGGTTTGCCTAATGGTGATTCACTATTTTCCTTTTTCTTCTACATCAATTAATTCATTAAAATTCTACAGTAAGAGTTGCCCTGCTTCACATTTATTTAATCCATTATTTACTCATATTAGTATGGATTCACAAATAGAGTATTTATCTTATTCTATTGGTTAAAACTCAATACCATGATTATTTATTTTGTTGCTCAAATCAACCTAGCTTTAGTTATTAGAAACTCCTTCATGTTGGCTCCTGTGTTCTTTCAATAAACCCCCATGTTTTCTTCTTCCTTCCTTCCTTCCTTCTTTCCTTCCTTCCTTCCTTCCTTCCTTCCTTCTTTCCTTCCTTCTTTTCTTCATTTCTTCCTTTCTTTGTTTCTTCCTTTCTTTCATCTTATCTATCTGTTTTAGCATTTCCTGACTTTCTGGCACTACACGGATGTTGCAGGCAGATCTTGTATTTTCCCACCTCATCCCCACAATCAACTACTTCTCCTTGGAGTTCTGGTTCCTTTTATTAAAGAATGGTATTTTGAGATCAAGATCTGGATGATAGGTATGATCATTGCTACTGGGATATCATTGCTCTTAAGACTCTCAGCAGATAGCTCTAGGAAGTATATGTATTTACTAACCTTTTCATACACATATATTTCTGTATTTATCAGTATATTTAATTAAAAACCATGATTATACATTGATGCCTCAGACTCCAGTCTAACACCACAGGGTTCATTTTCCTGTTCCCCATTCCTTATTTGTTATTTCTTCCTCCAATGATTTTTTAAAATATATTTTATTCATTATGCTATTACAGTTGTCCCATTTCTTTTCTCCCCTTTATTCCCCTCCGTTCTGCACCCCTGTCCCACCAGTATTCCCCACCTTAGTTCACATCCATAGGTCGTACATATAAGTTCTTTGGCTTCTCCCTTTCCTATACTATTTTTAACCTTCCCCTGTCTATTTTCTACCTGCCACTTATGCTTCTTATTCCCTGTACCTTTCCCTCATTCTCCCCGCTTCCCTCTCTGCTGATAACTCCATGTGATCTCTATTTCCGTGATTCTGTTCCTGTTCTAGTTGTTGGCTTAGCTTGTTTTTGTTTTTGTTTTTTGGGGTTCATTTGTTGATAGTTGTGAGTTTGTTGTCACAAAAACCCTGCAGGTTTTTACCGGTTATGGTTCTGAGACTTTTTTCCCCCTGCCCCCACCACGCTGGAACCCTGGGTTGAGTGGTCTCTCTCACTCCCAAGTTGTTCCTCCCAGTTTATCTGCATGCAAATGTGGGACCACGGGGTCGACCAGCTGCTGCCTTGCCCTCCCCAGTCCACCAGCCACAGGCTTGACGCAGGTCCTCTCTACCCCAGCTGCCTGTCTCCGCTCCTACTACCTGTTCGAATTAATGTTTCTTCTTTAACTCCCTGGTTGTTGGACTTCCACACAGTTTGACTTCCTGGCAGTTCTGGTTATTTTTTGTTTTTAAATTTGTTGTTGTCCTTCTTTTGGCTGCACGAGGAGACAAAGTGTATCCATCTACGCCTCCATCTTGGCCAGAAGTTCCTCCTCCAATGATTATTATCTATAATATATTTACTTATACATTTAATTCTAATATGTAGAGTAGACCCCACCTTAATCACAGTTTTGCTTTCCATGGTTTCAATTACGCACGCTCAACTTTGGTCCTAAATATTAAATGGAAAATTCTAGAAATAAACAATTTTTAAGTTTTAAATTGTGTGCTGTTTCAAATGGTATGATGAAACTTCACACCATCTTATCCTACTCCATCATGCTTGGATGTGAATCATCCATTTGTCTAGCATATTCATGAAAAGTAGTGATCCTGGCAATTTGGATATGTCAAAGAGAAGCCATAACGTGCTTCTCTAAGTGAAAAGGTGTGTATGTATAGGGAAAAACATAGTATACATAGAGTTTGATACTACCTGCAGTTTCAGGCATTCACTTGAGGCGGGGGCGGGTCTTGGAACATATCCTCCATGGATAACTGGTAGTATATACATTTTTTCAGAATTGCTAACCCATAATCCTGTGAGAAACACATTTACTGGCTAGACTACAGAATTTATGTACAGTTGTTTTTGCCTTTAGCCTTACAGAATCCAGTCAATACAGTCATATGCCACATAATGACATTTTGTTCAAAGATGGACCATACATACAACAATGGTTCCATAAGATTATAATGGAGTTGACAAATTCTTATTGCTTACTGACCTCATAGCCATTGTAATGTCATAATGCAATGTATTACTCACGTGCTTTTGGTGATGCTGGTGTAAACAAACCTACTGTGCTGCCAGTCAGATAGAAGTATAGCACATACAATTATGTACAGTACATAAACACTTGATGATAATAATAAACAACTATGTTACTGGTTTATGTATTTACTATATCGTACATACTTTTTATCATTATTTTAGAGCGTACTCTACCTGTAAAAAAAAGAACTGTTTGCTATAAAACATTATGCCAGGTTATACCAGCGAGAGCCTCACACATTGTGTTTACTGTGTCCCTTGACTGCATCATTTTCTCTTGTGCTTGATTTAATCTCATGTTGTTTTGCGCAGTAATATGCTGTATAGGCTTACAGCCTACTAGCAATAGGCTACACCATGTGGCCTAGGTGTGTAGTAGGTTGTACCACCTAGGTTTGTGAGTGCATACTCTATGATATTCTCACAATGACAAAATTGCCCAACGGCACATTTCTCACATGTATCCCCGTCATCAAGTGGCGCATGACTATATACTATTTTCCAAAGCTATTTAGGTTTTTCTTTCCTTTCCCATCCTTCAGGGTGACCATTTTCTACATTTATAGTAGAGTTAGGATAGTTTGTTAGTATTTGTATTCCATTCTGGGTTGCCCTCTACTACATTCCAGATGGTTTTAGTACTTTGTTTATTGGGAGGGGGCATGTGAAATATATATATATAAATAATTTATATAATTTATATAAATAATAATGTATATATTTATATATAAATAATTTATATATATATATAAATAAAACTATGGTTTTTCAAGTCAGAACTGCACAAAAAGATAAACTCAGAGAAGTGTCTCTCTCTTCTCTCCTATACTATTCCCATTCACCCTTTCTTTCCACTACTCCCCGTCCCTTCAGCACCCCCCTCCAAGTAACCAATCTCTTTGGATTCTGGTTTATCCTTCCTGCATTTTCTTTCCACAAATATGCAGAGACATGTATTTTCTTACATCTTCCTTTCTTTAAAACATAAATGTGCTGTTTTGTACTTCACTTTTTTCTACCTAACAGTAAAAACCTACTATTTTTTAAGTATGAAAAAGAATTCCAACACTATATTGCATATGAAGAAATCCCACCAAAGAAAAGTTTACCTCAAAGAATGCATGTGAAAGGAGGTGCCAGCGAGGTCCACGTCCAGGAGGCAGTTGGCGGATGTGGTGCCTTAAATCCCTCCTCATCCTGCTCGGGCCCCATGAGGGCTACTGCCCCACCAACCCCGAGCTGATGCTATTGTTGGGAAGGATGAAAAAGGCAGAAAGATTCCACAGTATCTGATCCATTTTAATGGTTGGAACAGAAGAAACTGGGATAGATGGGCAGCTGAAGATCATGTCCTCCACGACACCAGTGAAAATCTGATACTACAGGGTAAATTGGCAAGAAAAGCACTGCCAGTTGTCTGGTATTGATTCTGTCCTAGAAAGCCTCCCACTGAAGACAAAGACGAAAATGATGAAAACTCAATAAGCACCTCCTCTGACGACAGTATTGAAGAAAAGGATGAGCAGTGAGTGAAGAAAGTGACATTGCAGGAAAAATGGAGTGAAGGAAGAACTGGAGCTGCACAAAAAAAAGGAGATAGAAGAAAGAACAGGAACTACAGCCCTGGCTGGTGTGGCTCAGCAGATGGAGCGCCAGCCTGTGAACCAAAGGGTCAACGGTTCCATTCCCAGTCAGGGCACATGCCTGGGTTGCCGGCCAGGTCCCCAGTGGGGGGCACGTGAGAGGCAACCACACATTGATGTTTCTCTTCCTCTCTTTCTCCCTCACTTCCCCTCTCTCTGAAAATAAATAAACAAGATCTTAAAAAAAAAACAAGAAAACCAAAAACAGTAACTACAAACATCCCTGAAGTTCGGAAGAAGAAGCTGGTAGACAATTACTGCATCAACAGGAAGAAACGTTCAGTGAAATTTCCGTTACAGACTAACATCATAACTATTTTTGGAATCCCACCTGAGTCATTTTGCTACCCATGCAGTCTTTTCAGCCCATGAGAGGTCTCCTTATCATCACACTATGTTACATGCCAACAGGAACATCCATTATATCCCAGCAGAAAAGCATGTTGACCTTTGAAAGAAGATGGTGGGTGGATGAAGAATGACCTTTGATTACACTCTCCCATTGGTTTTGCTGTATCCATATGAACAAGTTCAGTATAAAAAGGTGACTTACTCCAATTTTTTTTTTCAGATTAAGGAAAGTAACACAAACAGTAATAGGAACCAGGAGGAGCTCTCCGCAAGCCCACCTCTGTTAAATCCACCCACTCTGAGTCCATGGACAGCCAGCCAACCACAGGTGACCAGCCACCCCTAAAAGGCGCAAAGCTGAGCCAGAAGCTTTGCAGTCTCTGTAAAACCTTATTTCAAACCTAGCCAAGGGTTCACTCAAGCCTTTCTTTTTTTTATTCTTATTTTAACTTTGTAACCTTTTAAAAATAGAAAATTCCAGGTACAAAAATAGAAAACAATAGACACTCCTGAATATAGTACAATAATCCAAGGCACCTACCTATAACAAATATCAACTCAACCCCAGATGTCTTCTCAGTTTGTTTCAGAACTCAAGGGGTTGGCTGCAGCGGCTGCTCTACTCCAGAACCAGAGACCCTCTCATGGTAGTTTTATATACTTGCGGCAAGTAAAGGATACAGAGGATTTATATCCAAAATTCTGTATCCTATGAGGGAGGCTCAGTCATTGCTTATACACACTATTTGGTCAATTATGCGTTCATTTCTTTTTTGCAGTTGGCTACATTCACTTGGTTGGGTTCATGTCAAACACATCCTGTTTACAGCTGTTTTGCAAAATACTGTGCTACATTTTAACATTTAGCAAGAATAACATTTACTAATAACATTTAGAACTTCCCAGACCTTGAGATCCTTGTTCTGTCTAACAAGTTCATCTGTAAATATTCCATTCTTGAGGAAAACTTGTAGAGTACTCACTCCAATAAATCAAGAGCTAGCAGAAAATATTTCAGGAAAGGAGGAGCAGAAAGCTTTCATTATCTTCAGCTGCAGAGCTAAGACAAAACAAAGGTGTGGCTCAGAGTGGAGGAATGGAATGTAAAAGTTGCATGTTTTCATAAAGTAGAAATGAGACGACTAACCAAAAATAAAAGACAGAGGGGAGAGAGGTGGAAAGTAGAAAACTCTACCCTTTATCTCTTATGTAATTCGATGGGGGTGAGAGCTGAGAAGTCAAGTGGAACCAAAAGGTAATGCTAGTGACTGTGTTTTGCCAGTTGGGGAACTGGAATTTGGAGAATTAGGAATTATTTGGGAAATTGTTAATGAAAGAATTGATATTTGGAGACATGACTGAGACCCAGCAGATGTAGAGGCCACAGCATTCTCCTCCTCAGCCAGTCTGGGCTCAGCCTGCTTCCTGAGCCCCATGGAGACAGGTCCAGGCTCCTATGGGCTCTCAAAGGGTATCCTGACACCATGCCCACTGTGTCCCAGACATGGGGCAAAAGACAAATCCAACCTAGCCCTGCTCCTTAGCACTCACTGTGGGTTGACACTGAAATAGCCATTTGCATGGTGCCATGAGAGCACCAGCTGCTCAGGGGTGGAGGTAGTGTGGAAAGGGTTGCATTGAAGAGATGGCACCATGATGAACCTGACAATATGAGAACTCATTGCTATCCAGTAGGTGAACCAAAGGAGTCATTCCTGCTTTTATTTAGCAGATGTTGCCAGAACACCAGTCTAGGCAGGGTATGTCCCAATCAGTGCAAGAAACTTGGTTGCAGCCCCATGGACAATCAACACAGGAAAGTGACCAATTAGTATAACTGTGAAGAGAAGTACAGGGAGTGTGAGAATGTATCGGTGGTGGCCGGACCCATTCTGAGTGTGTGTGTGTGTGTGTGTGTGTGTGTGTGTGTGTATTGAGGGCCTGTCAGGGAAGCTGAAACCTGAAGGATGAAAGAGCAAGAGCCACCTGGACAAGGGTAGTCATGGGAAAAAATGGAGGGTATTCCAGACAGAAAAAAACAGCATGTGCAAAGAGCCTGAGGAGGGCAGGAGCATGATTTTAAGGGAAATGATCCATGGTCCATGTGTCTCAGGCTGAGAGAAGTCTCCAGTGTAGTGAAAGGAGGCTTTTGTTTGCAACAGAAAACCTGATACAGAGTGGCTCAAACGATGAGGAACTGCATCCCCTCACCTAGCACGTGGCAGATGCGGGATTAATTTAGGGACTGAATAAAGGAAATCCAGGACCCAGGTTATTTTTTATATTTCTGCTCTGCCCTAATCAGCAAGTTGGCTGTGCCTTGGGTTTGCTCCTCCTGTGGTTACAAGTGGCTGCCCCAGTCGTACGCATAATTTCCAGCCACAAGAATGCACCGTGGAAAAGGAAGGACTGCTTCTTCCTGCCTTTCCCCTACCTCACCCGCCCACCCCAGGATGAAAAACCTTTCCTAGAAGTCCCTGGCCTTCAGTAGAACAGGTTGAAGACAGATTGCTGGGCCAATTAGGATTTCTCCAGGGATCACAGTAGTCACGCAAGGGAAGGAGATGCACACCAGAAAAGCTCTCAGGGCTCTGCTGATCCAGCCCAACTGGCCTCCCATCGTGGTCCCATGTGCTCCCATGTGCTCCCTCCCCACCTAGGCATCCGCTCCTGGAGATGCTAAATGCATCTCCCAGGCTACCCCAGGTGTCTCTTGAAGGACCTTCCCTTTGGGCCAGAGTAAGGAGCAGCCTTCCGAGGCCCATTTTGCAGGCTAGGGGAAGCCTTCTTTCGGGTACAGCAACAAGGAACCAAGCACGTAAGTGGGTTCGGCCCTCGGATGAAGGTGGGAGGTGCTGACAGTGAGGAGAAACCTGTTGGGCACTTGGCAGAGATATCAGACTTTCTCAGAAGGGAAAGGTCGCTTGAGCAGAGCATCACCCACAAGAGGTGGCGGGAGGGGAGGGGTGTACGCGAGTGGGAGCTACGCTGCCCCCTGCTGGCAGGCCATGGAAGCCCTCCCCAAAAGCCTACTGAGTCAGCATCCCGAGGAAAGATGATGCTTTTTCTTCTTAAGTTCTCCAGAACTGGAAAGTGCCGTGTAATCAATATCGTGAACTGAAACGTCATGACTACATATGTACCCGTCTAGAAGTGAACTAGGTCATTACGGTGGAGGGAATAACGTATGAAAAGGCGTGGAGGTGGAAAAGGGGAACAGAACATCGCCAGCCGAGATCTGGCAGAGGGTTCACATGAGAACGGCTGCAGGAAGGCTGGGCCTTATCCTGTGGCAACTGTGACTCACTCAGCTACAGGGCGTACCCAGGGCTGGTGTCACGTACGAAGACACGTGCTGGTGGACGGACACGTGCTGGGGGACCCAACAGACTAAAATGTGGGCCTCTGTCAGTGGGCCGGAGGGATACATGCGCCCGAGAGACAGAGTGCTTGAGGGCCTGGTCTTCTGCACACGCACCGGAGCATCGCCCCCCTCCCTTCACACCCACGTGTTCGGCCCCGTGCGCCACAGGCTGCTCCTCAAGGGGCGTGTCATGGGCGGGGCTCTTCCTGGCCGCCACCCCGAAAACAAGTCCAGCGGGCGGGGAGAGATTCATGGGGTCCACGCCCTGCGGGATGACTCACCGCCGGGCCACACAAACACCCCGCAGGACCGGCGGCAGCAGCGAGGGCCGGAAGCTCGGCCCCTGCGACTCTGCGTTGTCCTGGCGAGCTCCGGCCGCGTGGGGTCCGCGGGCGCGGGGTCCCAGACACCCCAGTGCCCTGAGCTGCTATCGGAGAGCAGTTCTCGAGGCCCCGGCCCCGGAGCTCCAGCCTTGAGCTGAGCCCCTCGAAGTTCTGAGGACTGAGTATTCCCTTAATAAGAGGGAGGACAGGATTCCTGGAGTAGGGGAGCAGGAATCGCTTCGAAATTGAGATGGGGAGGGGCACCTACCTAGATGGGGGTTCAAGTCCGGGTATAAGGGAGCATCTGGATACGTAGTTGAGACGATGGGAAGCAAATTCTTAAACAGTAGGTGTGTGTTTCCGCCCTGTGTGTTTCTGAATTTGGAACGCCAGGACGCTGGGTGTGTGAGGGAGGGGGATGGGGTGGAGCAATGCTGGGTTTCTGGATGTTGGGGCTCTGCTCTTGTCAAGGGAGGATTGGGGCCAGCTGGGGGTGGGGTGGGGAGGAGACAAGAAGTGGACACAGAGTAGGAACATGTGCTTTAATGAGGCATCAGGCCAAGGGGGCAGCAGGGCCTGGAGGGGAGTCCCCCATGGCTCCCTTTTGTCACTTCAGGAGGCCAAATTTTTTTCCAAAACCTGAGACAGTCTCAGAGACTTCGTTAGCAGTCTTGTCGATGGTGTCCTGGGTGGATTTGGTGGCCTGGTCCATGGCTGGGGAAGAAAAGGAGAGGACAGGTCAGTGTGGGGCTCTGGGGAATCAGAGTCAGACAGGGTTAGCCTGGCCTGGGCCCACTTCCCAGGAAGCAGTGTGGGCAGAAGCACTGCCCACCCTCCTGCCTCCCCCTTCCCCACAGCCCCACCAGACCTTTCTGCCCTGCCTCTGTTGCCTGATCCACCACTTGCTGAACTGCTGCTCCAGCCGCAGTCACTGAAACAAAGAGATTTGTTAGTCCCTGTTGAGGAACCGTGGACCACAGAGGCCCCACCATTGCCACCCCCCCCCCCCGAACTGTTCTCTATAGTAGTCTGTCCTATAGGCAGCGGTCCCCAACCTATTTGGCACCAGGGACCAGTTTTGTGGAAGACCCGGGGGTGGGGGGGTTGGGGGTGGGAGGCCAGGGGCCGCAGTGGAGCTCAAGTGAGCTTTGCTCCTGGATGGGTTTCTTACAGGCTTCAGACCGGGGTTTGGGGACCCCTGCTATAGGCCCTAGGGACAGATGCCATCAAGGTAAATAAAGTCCCTTGACCAAGGCCACCAGGCGGTGAGGAGCAATAGCACTTTCCATGCCCCTGGGGTGTTGTTGTTTATTTATAACTCGGCTCCTCCCCTCTGGCCTGCTTCCATCCCATCTCCAGGATGGCTGAGAAAATGCCTTGAGAAAGGAAGGAAGGCAGGGCAGGGCGCGGCTGGGGTTGGCATCTGGGCTGTAGCTGCTTCTGTTGGGCATGGCCCAGGAAGAACCCTGCCCCACTTTAACATCCCCCAGGTGCCCGAATTCCCACCTTAATGCACTCTTAGTGCCCTGGGGCCTCTAGTTTTTCAAGGCCCTCTCACCACCTCCTTTACTGTGCCTCCACCCAGAGGGCAATGTTACCTAGAGGGCAATGATGGCCAAGCCTCCACAGGCAGGCAACTTAAGGCATTAGGAAATAAAGTGCAGAAAGGAGGTAGAACTTCCATGGTCAGGCCATTTTCTCTGCACCAGATTTTGTGCCCGTGGTGAAGTGTTTCCAGGGCCTCGGGTAGGCAGACTGATGGCTGGCCCAGCCTCCAGAGATCTGACTCATCCTGGCTTTTGAAAGGGCTTGCCGTACCCACACCCTTGGATCCTTGTCAGACATACCCAGGACCACAAATAAAGAGCCTTTGCATCCAGCGTACAGATAAAGTGATGTCCAGAAGGAAGGGTCCAGTAGATAGAGGCCTCCTGGTGGTATTTTAGTCTTAGGGGGGCAACTGTGGGCTTTCCCTGGGGCACTGGTGAAGGAGGGGTTGGTTTGGGTATTGTCTGTAGGCTGAGATATGTGCAGGTCAGATCGGGAGTTGCTGTCCCCAGGGAAGATGAGCTTGGACTGGAAGAGCTGACACTGGTGGGTCTAGGGGTGCCCTAACATGCCCTTCTCCCATAACAACCCCCTCCCCACCCCAGCCCCCCGCAACTGTGTAACCACAGGTCAGAGAAAGAAAGAGCTGGAGGTGGAGAAACTAAGGATGGGGACCCGCCCTGCTGGGCTGAGGGTGGGAAGGCCCTCCCGCTGAGTGGTTTTCAAAAGGAGGAGTACTCAAAACATAGCCCAGTGGTGGTCTGGTGTCCCTGCCCCCATCCCATCCAGGTGGGCAGAGGTGAGTCTCAGTATGGCAGATCCTGCTCTCTCCGTGGACCTTCACCCTCCCCTAAGGACCCAGGTGGGGCCGCTCCTCGCATGCGCAGTCTCCTCAGATTGGCTCTAGCAACGCCTAAGTGCAGCTCGGGCTCTCAGGGCACCGCCGTCCCTTCACTCCCAACCCCGCCCAAGGATCATCTCCAGGGCTGGTCGGAGTGGGCGTCCTGTCCAGTCTCTGCTTCTTAGGGGACCGCCCAGTCCGAGCCTGAGCGCCGCCAACTTTTGGGCTGCCAAGACCCACGGCTTCACCCTCCTACCCCCTACCCCGAGCGTACAGCCGGGCACCCCTGTAAATGCTCCGAGTCGCGCCCTGTCCTCACCTGCATCCTGGGCAGCCCCTTCCACTTGCTGCTTCAGGTCCTGCAAGCCCTTGCTGGCCATGGCTGCGGGGATCTGCGAGGTCGTCAAGGGTAGCCAAAGGTACGTTGTGTCTTGCGCACAGCGGCGACTGTGGTTTTTAAAAGGACGCCCGGGGCCGGTCCAACCCCGCGGAGGGACCGGGGTGGGGCGCAGGGCGGTTCCCCGTAGACGGGCTGAGGGAGGGACCGGGCCCTGCTCCAGACCCGGGATGTGCTGGCCCGGGAGCACGTGCTGGCCTCAGGCGCTTGGTGGAAAGGAGGCGGCCCCAACCAGGGTCGGAAGAGGGGTTAGGAAATGCACAGGGACTGGATCTGGGGTCCAGAGAGGGGCTGATGGCCTGAAGGAGGCGCGCACACCTCCCACACCGCACAGGTCTGCTCCCTCCCTCACGGACCAGAGCATCCCCCCAACCCCAAACCGTGAGCGCGGAGTTAGCGCCAGGTCAGAATCTCAATAAATTAATAGTAGCAGCTGCCTTTTTTTTTTTTTTTAGCATTTGCCTTGTGCCAGTCTCTGCCGGAACGCTTTCAAGCCCCTGGCATAATCTGTACAACCTCGTGAAATGGGTGTTATTTATTATAAGTTTCTAGGAAGAAGGTGAAGCACAGAGAGGGCAAGGAATTGCTGACAGGCCACCGGCCAGCCGCCACTGGGACGCGGCGGACAGAGGGGTGGGGCGAGTCACCAGCGTGCGTCCCCGGGGACAGTCAGCCGGGCCCTGGGAGGGAGGTAGAGATATGCGAGAGTGTGGAAAATCCAGGATCCCAGGGACAGCAAAACGACTCTCGAGGCACAACCTCCCTGCACTCAAGGATGAAGTTCGGGTCCCTATCCTGCCTCGCACCCGCCCACTCCGGAATCCGGCTTCGGAGCCTGAAGGCCACCGCTGCACACCCCACCCCGCATCTCCGTAGGGCGTCACGCCCTTCTCCTATGCTCTTCTCGGACTCTTCCTCTCCAGACCTGTCAGCACCTGTGTAGGATTCTTCCCTATCCAGCAGCTCTGGGAAGCCCCACCTACCAGGTCCACTCCGCTCGCTAACCCTAACCCACGCTGTATCTAATGGGAGCGGGAGAAGGGAGGAGGGGAAGGCGAGACTGGCGGTAAGCAGGGGAGGGTCAGCCTCTGATGGAAATGGACTGATGAAGATAAGGTCAGTCCTTGGCAAGAGGTTTCCTTGAGATCAATGGGCTAGGGAGAGGGACAACCAAATGGCTGCCACACCCACCCTGCCAGATCAGCCAGGCTGTGAGCTTGGGCCCAGCCCATAGCACATAGACACTGTGGGGAACCGGCACTGGGCCGGTTCAGGACTCTGGGAACCCAGCCTGGTTACTGCGCCAGGTCTGCCAGCCCTCCTGAAATCCCATCGGAAGCATCGGTTGCTTTAGCCAAAAAGACCTTTTACAGTGCTCCAGTAAGCTCCCTGCTAGGCGGCTGAGGCTGTTTGGCGTCAGGCCCAAGTAGGCAGGGAGCCGCTGGCCGCCAAAGGTGGTAATAGAGACAGCTCAGATTGTCCATTAAGTAGCAGGGACTGCAGTCAGACCCTTGATTTCAGCTATCTCCTCGGGCAGACAGCTTTCCTCTTTCTGAGCCTAAAGATCCCTAGCCTTGATGGTAGGGGAACATAGTGTTACTCTAAGGATTAAATGGGCTGAACTGAGACAGGATAGTAAGAAGCTAGGAAAATTCCTTAACAAGTGGAATAGGGAAATGGAGACATAGCTGAACACAATGGCCAAGGAATTTACAGCCAGGTTCAGATGGTCACCAGGGCAGAAGGCAGGGATAACCTCTTCTCCCTTGGTCTTTCCTCCCTAGAGATAACATCTGGGCCTCAGTTGTGTTTCAGCTCAAGGCCCAGAAAAACAAAAAAACAAAATAACAAAACAAAAAAAAAACCCCTCAAAAACCAAAACACCAGGTGGGCAATGCCAGATCAATTGCAATGACAGAGCCCCTGCCCTGTTACTGACCAGTCAGTGGAGGCCATGACCCTGAAAGGGAGCATCTAGAGAACTAATGAATAAATGAATATTGTACTGAAGTCCTCCCCTCAGACCTCCCTTAAGATTCCTGCCAGAGAGAAAGGTGGGGGAGGGGGAGATAAAAGCCTCAAGACAAAGGACCTGACAGGCACTCTGGGAGCAGCTGGCACCATTTCTTTTTCCTTCCACCCTCAACCAGCCCTTCTCCCCCACTTCTTTCTTCACAGGCACGTGTCTCCTAAACTCTAAGGCCATGGGCACCTGGCGCCTTGTCCGAGGCTAATACCCTGAACATGACCCCAAAGCCCCCCTTTTGTCTGACTTCCCCGTGAGCTAAGGCAGTGCAGCCTAGGCTCTCCTGTTGCTCTTTCTATGCTAAGCCCTTCCCTGTTTCACTGTCCCCAGCTTTGATAAATGTATTCTCAGAGTCACCTAGACTCGGGTTGTGAGATCTTTCCTACACAAAGTCAAGAACCCACACTACAGCTGGCTCTAGGCAGACCTGCTCAGGGCCAGGCCTCTGTCTGGTAACAGCAGGATGCCCCAAACTCAGGGAGGGCCCTTCAGAGGGGACAGAGCACCCCAGGAGCTTCTCTAATAAGGAGACAAATAGGGAGAGGGCAGTTAGTCCTCTAAGGAAGTCCCTTAGAGGGGTAAGGAAGTGCAGCCCTACAGACCTGAGAGCACATATGGGGGCTTAAAGGCAAAGTACACTGCAGGTACCATGGGTTGGGGAGGGTCTTCCTAGACCGCACAGACCTTGGTGTTTGGCCCTCGACCCCAGGCAGAGGCTCTGAGTATGTGTGTAGGATGCAGGCAAACAGCAGGGACCCTTGCAGGCTCCTTCAGCTGAGGCAGAGGGCACTCACTGGGAGCGTGGGGAAACACTGTCCCCAGGCCCCAGGTCTAGGTGTCGCCTTCCCCCAGTCACCTCAGTGGCCCTGTTCCTCCTCACTTTCTCTTAGAGCCCAAAGAGCTCCCTGGTACACCCAGGCCCCTGCTGGCCTCCTCCCGAGGCGTGCACAGACCTGCCGGTCGATGTGCGCGTGTCTGGGCCTGGGCCTAGGAGCAGGCACACCCCTGACCGCCCCAGCCCTTCCAGACCCTTCACTCCTCCTATGGCAGGGTTCAGGGGTTTGGGGGACCAGCAGCTCCCTGCTCCCTTCTACCTCCTCAGCAGTGGATGTTCATGGCCAGCAGGTTGCGATACAATACAACTCAGCTGTGTTTGCTGAGTTCCAGGTTCCCAGGGGTGCCCTTGACCCCTGCTCCCCACCACAGAGGCAGGATGGGAAAGTAGTCTGGACTCAAGCTCTAATTCCAACAGCCGGGCCTGGGGCGAATCACTTAGGTGCTCTGAGCCTAATCTGTCTGGGTGTCAAAAGAAAGGACACCCCTGGTCCCTGCTCAGCCATCTCTGAACAAGCCACCAAGGTGTGATGCCAGGAGCACTTCATGTAGGACATGGACTGGCCCAGCCCCAGGTTATTTTAAAACCTGGAGAGTGGCTCACTGGAGCTCACTCAGTCAAGGTGGACATAGCAGAGCATGTGAGTTGTTAAAGGGAGAATCACAGGCCCAAAATGGTGTCACTTGTGCTCAAAGTCCATGATACCAAACCTAGATTTAATACCTGATTTAATAGCAGTTTTAACTTCTCCCAGAAACATAATCTTAATCAACCAGTATGGAATTTTCTGGCCAAGCACTGTTAAGGTAACCTGTGACATGAGCCCTCTCCATCCTCCTCCCCCTAGAAAGAAGAGGCAGTCTGCATGATAAAAACCCTTCTGTTCTTTTCCCCCCAGAGAAAATATGTCCCTGTCCCCCTTAAATCCTTTTTTTCCTTCTGTCATAGCTCCCTTGCCCCACCGTTCTTCCTGCAAACACCTTCCATTCTGTACCATCGCTCAGAGTCCCCTTCTAGTTGCGAGATGGGGTGCTGCCCCATTCATGACTCACTTAATAAAGCCAATTAGATCTTGACTGGATTTTTTTAAAGATTTTAGTTATTTTTAGAGAGAGGAAAAGGGAGGGTAAAGAGAGAGAGAGAAACATCGATCAGTTGCCTCGCCCAGGGACTGAACCTGCAGCCCAGGCATGTGCCCTGACGGGGAATCAGACGGGTGACCCTGCACTTTGTGGGACAATGCCCAATTACCTGAGCCACTCTGGTCAGGGCTGAATTTTGTTTTACAGAGTCAACTGAGTGGCTCTGGAGTGAGGCCACCTGGACTTCTGCCCAGTCCCACACTTGCTTAGCTGTGTGCCCTTGGGCAAGTTATTTAACCTCCCTGTTCTTCAGTTCTTCCTGGGTAAAGCTGGGATCAGACAAACTATTTGTTCCCAGGGTTAAATAAGGTAAAGCAGCCCCAGACTGGTGTGGCCCAGTTGATTGGGCACTGTCCTACAGAGCAAAAGGTCACCAGTTGGAGTCCCACTCAGGGCACATGTCTGGGTTATGGGTCGGTCTCCTGTCCACGATCAATGTTTGTCTCTCTCCATTTCTCCCTCTCTTCCCCTCTCGCTAGGAATAAATAAAATCTTAAATGAGGTAAAGCACTCAGAACTGTCCAATGCCTGGGAGAAGCTCAACAAATGTTCATTTTTGCTGTTTTTCCCTCAAGGTGGAGGCTTCTTCTCGTACATCTCAGCTGTTGTGTCCTCTGTTACTTGAGAGACTCCTTGGTGAAGGAAGGTAGCAATTTGAGGCTGGGTGGGGCTAGCTGGAGGAGCCCAGCGGTCACGTCCTTTGCAGTGACAAGGAGGTTGGAAGACTCCTGGCTATGGGTTTACCCTTCACATCTTTGAAAGTTACCATCTACTCCAGGGAGCCGTATGAGGTGTCCCTTTCTCTGAAGGACACTGGAGCCAAAAACACATGGCAGGATGGCCCAGGAGGCCCACACTCACCTTCAGCTGTCACAGGCCCATCCCCAGAGGATGAGCTAAAGCTCAAACCTGGAGGCATTTGGTCTCAAGCTCCTGAGTACAGCCTGTCCTGGAGGTTGTCCTAGGAGCCCAAGGCAGGGCCACATCCTCCACCCTTGGAGTTAAAAGGCAACGATGGATGGGGGGGGGGGGGGGGAGCTCCCTAAAGGCAGAACCTACTCTCAGCAGATTCCAGAAATGCCCAGGGTATCTCTGTAGGGCGCCTGGTCCCAGACCCACAGGCCGGCCCAGCTTCTGTCCCCAGGGGGCCCGGGGGCTTCTTCATGAATGAGGCAGCATACAGAGGAAGCAAGGTACTTGAGTTTTATTTGAAATCATTAAAAAGAAAAATTCAAAGCAGCATTTATAGGATCAGAAGGACCAGAGGGTGGGAGGACCAGGGAGAGAGATGAAAGTGGTGGCAGCACGAGAAGACAGGCCTAGGGTGGCTGGGTGAGGGTATGGGGAAGCGTGGACACCCCCGAAGGTCACTCCAGGACTGGGCACTCCAGTGCCAGGAGGGGATGAGCCCCAAAATAAGGGTGTTCCTCTGGGCCCCCGCAGAGGACTTGCAGCCCTCTAGTCTCCCCCACTCTTGTCCTAGGAGAGAGAGTGACCGTCACACACAGCTCTGGGCCCCTATCCCTCAGTGGCCAGCCTGAGTGGGGCAGGGACAGGGGTCATCAGTAGCTCTCTGCCCTTAGAGGGTCGGTCATGAAGAAACCTGACACTTAGGCTCAGGGGGCTGCCATTAGGGCAGGAGTCTCCCCTGAGGGCTCTGGTACCCCAGGAAGGAAACAGTGAGTCTGAGGGATGGGGCCCCTGCCCGAAAACTTCTCTGGTGGGAGGCTTGCCCAGGGACCCTGATGTCGCTTGGGAGCCCAACTCCTACCTCTTCAACTGCTTCCTCTTCTACTTTGGCTGCCTCATCCTCCTGTTGGGGGGCAGGCTGCTTCAGTTCCTCCTGTGGGGAGCAAAGGGAGTATGGGAACACGTAAGGGCACAGAGCCCCCAGCTGCCCCGCAACCATGGCCTCATCTACCCTGGCCTCAAAGGTGAGCAGAGGCCCTCATCATCTTATTGTAAGTGATAGGCCAAGGTGAGGGGGGTGTGAGGGCCAGACTGACTGGGAATGATAATCACGTAAGAGCCCACAGCGAGGGCTTGGACTGGTGGTGCCAAGGCCTTCTGGGAGCACCAAATTATGACCTTGGAGCCTGGCTTTACCTCAGCAAGCCGATGCTGAATCTCTGTGCAGCCTGTGGTTGGGCCTCATTGAGGAAACCCGATGGGGTGGGGAAGGGGCATATGGGCAGTGACCCCTGAAGCCCAAGGCTTGATCCCACCATCAGTGTCCCTGAATCACTTGATCACACACCCTTGTCCTCCTGAGTCCCCAAAAAGTCCTAGGAGAAGGGGCATATCATCACTGTTCACACTAAGACCCTGAGGCCAGGGAGGCCATGTTTCTAGCTTGAGGCCTGAGAGCTCAAAGCAGTGGGGCTTGTAGGGATCAGGTCTGGCTTGCTCCAGGTCCACCCCGACCCCAGTACCATGAATGCCTCCCTCTTTTCTTCTCCCCTCTTCCTGGATGGGCTGGCTCTAGGCTCAGGCTGCTCTGGTTGGGGCCAGGAGGGGTTATACTGTCCTCTCCCACTTCCTGTCCCTTACCCTCCTACAGCCAGCTGGACACTTGCCTGAGATGGAGGCCTGCCTAGGAGTGGTTATGTGACAACTGGTGGGCAGGGCCAGACTGGGCGATGAGGACCTACCACTAGAGGGTCTGTTACCTCCGTGCTACCACAGGGCCATCCTGCCTCTTAGTGGACAAGGGCATGAATGCACCAAACTATGTCAGCAAGAGTTGGGGCAACCTCTCCAGGTGAATGGTGGGTGGCCATCTGCTTAGTCCTGCTGCCCCAAGGTAGGCACACGAGTCCAGTGGCATGAGCAGTCAGACAGATAGGCAATGCTGCATCCTTCCATGGTTCACTGGGTGGTGAGTCATGACTGGCCTGGGATGCCCACTTCTACACTAGGGTCTGGGGCAGCTCCAAGGGCTCCCTAGCCCTACTCCAAGGTCAGAAAAGGGTGCCCAAACAGCCTGGCCCTACCCCAGGGCCTCTTTTGTTGGGAGCATGGGAGGGAGGGGCCTGGCATGTCCTGGAGCATATGTGGGTCCTGCCCAGAGGCACTAATGATGATGGTGATGATGATGATATAGTCACCTCCCTTTCCTGGGTGTTCACCTGAGCCAGTCCTAACTGCTTCATGGGAGCCATTTCCCTGCATTGTCACACAGCCCAGTGAGACGGATATTCTCACCCCCTTTCCATTTTAAAAACGAGGAAATGGAGGTCCAGAGAGGTTCAGTAGCCAGCCTCCCAAGACTATAGAGCAGGAAGAGGCAGAGCTGGCAACTAGGAGAGGGAGCAGCTGCCTCTCCAAGGACATGGAGACCCTGTGCTGGCCCTTGAAGGAGACACTTAGGTGCTGCCCCCAGAGCCAGGTGGTAGGGTTGCTTCTCCCCTGCCAGCCACCCACACCTAGAGCAAGGATTCTTGAGTGCTGGGTGCCCGGGGCAACCTGTACTGGGTAGGGGAGTTTTCTAGAGGATAGCCTTAGACAGAGCTGGAGACAGCCTCTCTGAAATGGGAAAACCTCCTGCCCCATTGTGGACCCTGCTCGCACTGGGACCTTGCACTCATACGGCAGCTTCTGTCGGAGCACAGGCTTGGAGCCCAGCCGCCCTGGGGCTTGCAGGCTCACACAGACTAGCCATGGGACCATGGGCACAATACTTAATCTCTCTGGGCCTCATTTCCACACCCTGTCTCAAGGGTTTTGTGCCGATTAAATGAGCTAGTAAGTGTAAAATGCTTCAGGCTGAGCCTGCTCTGTGCTGGGTGCTGGGATGCTTCACCTGACCAGCCTTTGCCTTCCGGGAGTACCCCATTGCTCCCCTGTGCTCTCTGCTGCCAGGCAGCGCATAGGCACACCCATGTGCGCACACACACACACTTGCGCACTCGAGTGCACACTCAACACGCAGATACAAAGGCCAAGGAGGAGGGCAGGGTCAGAGCCTGTTTACCATCGCCACAAGGTGCTGCCTCCCAGGTCCTCCTGGGAGGAGGTGGCTACCCATTGGGGCTGGGGAGAGGCTGGTCACTGGGCTGGTGGTGACTCTCTGGTGTCCACTTCCGAGGATGCTAGCTGTCACCATATGGGGACCACAGGCCCCTGCTTTCACTAGTCGAACGCGGTATATTCTAAATGCTGAGCAAGAGAGTGTGGTTTTGAGACTCACTTTCTGGCTGGCCCTTAGACTGCGCCCTTCAGAAGGTGGCTGTGAGGATTCCACATGAATGAGTGTGAAAACACCAAGCACAGATCACTGTAGCCCCGAAGTCCCCATTTTCTTGTATATCAATGGGGCGATAATGCCTCTTCCTCAGCTGGCCTCTCTGGATGGGGCCAGACAGGACACTGAGTCTGGGCCTCATCTCCCCAGTCCCACCTCTTTCCTCTGAGTAGGGCCCTAGAGGAGAAGATGGGACTGGTTTGAGAATCAGGGCTGGGGACCATGTCTCACCTTGGGTACCACTCCCGAGATGATCGCGATATTCTCTGCCTCCTCCACGGTCTTGGTGGCCACGGTGTTGACACTGCTGACCACCGCCTCGCTCACGGCATTGGCCTGCTCCTTGGTCTTCTCAGCCACTGTGGGAGAACTCTGGCTGGCCTTGGCCCCGACCCCTCCCTACCCGGGCTTGGCCTCCCCGAGTTAGTCCTGAGCATACCCTTTCCCAGGGCACTCAAGCCTCTGGCTCTGACCAAGAGCCTAGGCTAGCCCCTTTCTGGCACCAGGGGAGCTCTGATGATTATGAGGCCAACCCTGGGTCTAGCCTCAGGTCTGGGTTCATGTACAGCTTGGGACCCCAGTTGGGGAGGTGGGGAGGATCTAGAGCTTGGGTCTTTAGTATCAAGGTGCAGAAGTCCCTGGAGGTCCCAACCCCTACATCCCCTAGTCTTGGGGCTCCTCACCTGAGGTCACACTCTGCACGACACCCTCCTTGGTCTTGGCTCCTGGGGAGAAAATGGAGGCATCAGCCCAGATCCAAACTCCCTGGGAGTGGAGTTGTCAGGGCAACAGAACAGCTGGACAAACTGTAGGGTCAGCAATGAGTAAGGATGGTATCTAGAGACGGAATCCCTTCAAAGGCTGCTGCCCGCCGTGTTGAGGAAGGGAGCAGATGGAAAGTGGACAGGACAGGATGGAGGGATGAGAGGTGGGTTCTGGACCTTGCCTGGGTGTGGCCTGGGCTTCGGAAGCTGCGGCGACAGGGCTGCTGAGGAGAGCTGAGTCATCAGCTTTGCCTCCTCTTCAGAGGGAGCGGAGGGGGAGTGGGGCTCAACAGGACACTGAGTCTGGGGCTCATCTCCCCAGTCCCACCCCTTCCCTCTGAGTAGGGTGGAGACCTGTGGCCAGGTCGCTGAGCATCAACCAGCTTGCCTGCCTGCAGTGTCTCCAGGCTCAGTGTGGCTTCTTATCTGAGTCAAGGAGCCTGTGGGTGATGGGGGAGCAGGGCGAGTTTGTGCATACATTTGTGTGTGCACAAACAGGTGTGTCTCAGAGCCGAGAACCCCCCTTGCTGTCCTGTCCGAGAGACTCCTGGGGCCCAAAGGAGGTCCAAACAGACATTGGTGTGTGCAGGAGAGTGGTGTGTGCCCGAAGACCCTGACTCAACAGCCAGGTCCTCATCCCCTCCCAAATGCCACCCTGGGGCTGATAAATAAGGTTAGACCCAAAGTAACTGTGCATCCCAGGCTCCGGCCACTAAGCTGCTCCTCTCTGCCCCGCCCAAACTCACCCACATACATAACACCCTCCTTGGTTTTCTCAGCGGCTTCCGTCACCCCCTGCTTGGTCTTCTCCACGGCGCCCACCACACCCTCCTTGGCGATGGAGAAGCCCTTCTTGAAGACATCCATGGCGGTGGCAGGAACAGGAGCCTGACTCTCCTTGCAAGCTGTGGCTGGTGCTGGCACGAGTGCTGCTGCAGCCGCTGTCCCCGCTGCTGCCTCTTATTGACGCGCCAATGAAATATTGATGATGCGGCGGCTGGCCTGCGGAAGCCCAGCCAGTCTGGGGGGCAGGGACGAGAAGGAGGGAGGGAGCAAGGGAGGAACGATAGAGGCTGGCAGCAGGGTCCAGGTCGCCTGGACTCCTGCTGGCTTCACTCTTCCTCCTTGTCTCCTGCCTTCCCCAGAGGGGCTGCAGAGGTCTGGACACATCCTTATCCATCACTGCCTCATTTATTCACTGCCTTACCCGCCCGCGGGAGTGGCCCTGGCCGGGTGGTTTCAGGCCTGGGGCTATTGTGTCTGTGACATCTAGGGCATGAGAGCCCTTGCTAGCAGAATCCAGGTAGGGCAGGGGTCAGGGCCGCACAGACCTGTCAGGTATGAGTGGCCAACCTCCCATACCAGCCTGGGCTGTCCAGCCACTCACTGTGGAGACCCCACCCTGGGGCTGTGGCAAGGTGAAGTACAGGAGCTAGGACGGAGCCCACAAAGGCTTCCCCATGCCCTGGCACCTGGTGATACACTGTGTGGCCCTTAGGTAGTCCCCTTCCCCCTCTGAGCCTCTCCCCACCTGCTGGTTCCCACAGTCCAACAGTGACGGGCCCTAAGCAGGAATGAGTTACCCCCGACTTCCTGGCCACCAGCATGGATTGGAACCAGCTTCCTTGAGACTCACTAACTGCTTCTTGCAGCCCCACCTCGACTCTTGTGCTCTTCTCACTCCCATGAGGACATGTTCAGTGCAGCCACTTCCCTGGGCCTCCCAAATTCCCAGAGTCCCTGACCCAAGTGCTCCTAGGGCACAGGAACAGGCTGGGTTGTTGGCTGCCACTGTGGGGGGTGGTGTGTGTGTGTGTGTGTGTGTGTGTGTGTGAGTGAGAGGGGCTGGACCAGAAGCACCGGTTGGGCCAGCCTAGGCCACTTCCTCTCTTTGTTGTCCTCAGCTCTCTTTTTTTTCTGAGACTTCACTTGAAGCAGTTCTGGAATCACTGGCAGAAGCGGAGCCTGACCACTGCCAAGATGATCCTGACACTGCTGCTCAGCCTTGGGGGGGCCCTAAGCTGGGGGCTGCTGGGGGCTTGGGCCCAGGCCCCCGGTAGCACATTGTCTGATCCACACAGCCCCAGGCAGCCTGGGGCCTGGAGGGCAAAGGCTGAGGACATCAGCAGAGACCCCGTCAGACGGTAAGGAGGGGCCTGAGCCATAGGGGGAGGCCGTGGGGCAGGATCTGAGTCCCAGCTTAGCCAGAACAGGGGTTCTCTGGATCTCAGTTACTTATCTGTGAAATGGGCTAATACTGTCTATAGGCTGGGCAGTTGTAAGGCTGAATGAGTTCCCGGGTACTACAGGAAATTCCCTGTCTGAGCTGTGGCAGGGAATGGGCCTGGGGGTTGGGCAGGGCAGGAGCACTCCTTGCCACCAACCACCCTGTACAGGGTACTGAGGGGCTATGGTTCCAGAAGTTTCCAGCTGGCCTGTCAGTGGCTCCTGTTCTTGGAAGTAAGTCAATTTTGAAAGCTGAGCAAAGCGTGGCTGGCCCGTGAGCCACAAAGAACAGACACTCCCGGGGACTGGATTTTTATCTGAGTGCCCAGGGGACTGGTGCGGATCCTCAGCCTGGCTCTCAGAGTGAGCAGTGATCAGAAAGGGTGCCCTGCTCTGCCACAGAACGAAAAGGCGGTGTGGCATCCCGTTAGCTCTGCTTCAGTGCCCCTCTGGGATTGGACGGGATGGTCTTGCCACTGGACCAGGACACTATTTTCTAGTGTTTTATTTGTCCAGGGCCAGGGATCCTCCTGCTGATATGGTGCTGGGCCCATACGTCCCTCCCCAGGGTACCCCACAATCCACAGCAGGTGCTATTTACTGGTCAGCCACGTTGCCAAGTGTTATCTCAGCTAATCTTCCCAAAAGCCCCATTACAGAGGAAAAGCCTGAGGTTCAGAGAGGCTAAGCAGCTGGTCCAAGGTCACACAGCTAAGGAGAGCTTAAACCAGGATCGCAGTCTGACTCCAGAGCTCGCACCCTGATCCCTGGAGTACTCAAAGGCAGCTCTGGTCCTTAGACGTGCTTACTCTCCCTCGCACTGATCCTCCACCCCTGACCTGATTGAGAGCATCTATATGGATTTGGAGGGTGAGAAGGACCAACTCATTCCTACACAGTCTCCCATCTGGCTGTCCGAGATTCACCCTTGCATTGGCTTACACAACCCTGACTCTTCAACGTAAATGTGTTTGCTGGGCACTTTTCTGACAGCAGATTTGACTAGGGAGAGGCAGAGGGTGAGAGTAAGCAAGTGCGCACTGACCCTAAGTGAGGGAAGGGCTGGCTATGTGGGGAGGGGTGGCCCCAAGGTAGAATAGAGAAGCCCCATTCCTGTCCTGCCCCCAGTTTTGCTCAGGGCTGGGAGGCATAGGGCACTCCCAGTGGGGAACCCAGCCATCGGGCTCTGATTTCAGGACCAAGCACCAAACCTCCCATCCTCAAAGCCATTTGCTCCATGCCCCTGTCTCTGGGCCTCCTGCTTCCTTTGATGCAAGAGAGGATGAGGGGCCCAAGTGGATGGGAAGGCAGTAGGAGATGCCCCTCTTTCTTTCCAACCTCTGGGCTGTGGGAGGGTCTGCATTCCCTTAGCCCAGGGATGGTGGGACTCTGGACTGCCATGGGCTGTCCTGTCGGGGTCACTCAGCCATTGTCTGGGTGGCCCTGGTGTGTGCAGGGCATGTGATGGTGCACACAGGGCTACCTTGGCCCAGGAATTCCCAGGCCAGCATGTCAGCCCTAGTCCCACGGGGCTCCTAGGGGTCTCAGTAGGCCTGCTGGGTCTCCTTCCCACAACCCAGAAGCTTCAGTTTCCACCAGCCAAGTCCAGGCTGTCAAGGCCTCCGGAGGGGCTGGTGAGAAAGGAAGGAAATGCCGCACAGCTTCCTCAGGCTGATTGCTTCCGTGCTCCAGTGGAGGGGGAGGCAGAAACGCCGCTCCAGCCTCCCTCCTGCGACAGGGGAAGGGGAGGTCAAATAGGCATTCTGCACTCAAGCAGGGGCACGGACACCGTCAGCCTGGGGGACCCACCAACCCCACTGCCAGAGCCAGGCCACCTGCCCTGCATTTGCCCCTCATGCTGCTTTGGGGCCACAACAAGCTCTGGCCACAGACTCAGATGAGACACTTTGCAAGGAGAAAGTTGAATGTGTCAATGTAAAATCTCCAAACTTGCAGAGATTTTTTAATGAGTTTATTTGAGCCAAACTAATGACAATAGCCAGGAAGCAAAACATCAACGGATTGAAAACATCTCTGAAGAACGGCAGTTTTGCAGCTTATTTTATATGTTAGAATCAAAGAAGGAGGCCCTGACCGAGTAGCTCAGTTGGTTAGAGCATTGTCCCAATGCGCCAAGGTTTGATCCTGGTCAGGGCACATACAAGAATCAACCAATGAATGCACAAAGAAGTGGAACAACAAATCTCATTCATTCTCTCTCTCTCTCTCTCTCTCTCTCTCCCCCCCCCCACCTCCCTCTCTCAAAATTGATAAATAGCCTTGACTGGTGTGGCTCAGTGGGCTGGGCATCATCCTGCAAACTGAAAGGTGGCCGGTTTGATTCCCAGTCAAGGTACATGCCTGGGTTGTGGGCCAGGTCCCCAGTTGAGGGGCATGAGAGAAGCAACCATTTGATGTTTCTCTCCCTCTCTTTCTTCCTCCCTTCCTCTCTAAAAATAAATAAAATCTTTAAAAACCAATACATTAAAAAAAGAAGAAAATAGAATCAAATGAGATCTAAGGAGAGCTACATGAAATTCATTGGGGGTAGATTAAGGGGGTGGGAAAAAGCAAATGGAAATCTCTGGGATTGGATAAAGAGTAAAACAGAGACACAGACTTTGCATTGGTGCAAAAGGATAGTTAACGATTAACATTTATAGCACATAGAGATGATATTTTGGGGAACAAGATAACAATGAGGGGCTCTGTGGTCTCGTGCTCTGGTGTGGGCAGTTGGACCCTGAGGGGTCTGGAAAAAGATGTTACTTTGACATTCCAAAGGTATGTTAAGACAGGCATTGGTCAAGGAAGCTACAGGCCTGGGATGTGAATACCTGCCACGACGCGATTTTAGTTAGGAATTTATGTATTCTGACCATCCTATGTGGTTACTTTCTGTTTCTGAGCTTGTAAAGCCACCATGCAAGACTCCCCAGAGCTTGTCAGGTTTAGTGTGTGACCCCTTTTTAGTCCACAAACAGAACAGCTTGGTACCCAATGCCAGGTCCGGGGTGGAGCAGGAACGTGGTTGAGTGCTCCCCAGGTCCCCCAAGGGCAGGGTCCAGTGAGCCAGGAACATGGGTACTGGACTCCTTGTGAGAAGAGGCTCTTTTGTGCTCCCTGGTTTTGGTGGGGGGTGGGGCGGTAGCAGTTTAGGATGTGAGCTCCTCAGAGGAAGGACTGAGTCTGTGGGGAAAAATGCTGAGCCCCAGGCAAGGTGCCCCATGTCCACCCTGTTGTGACAACACTGCAGTCACCACTATTCTCTCCACTTTTCATGTTGTGAGTCTTGGGATAGGAGGACTTGCCACCCAGAGCCACATAGCTCCTAAGAGACAGGTCAGAACTGGGACCCCCATCTGCTAGGCTGCAAATCCCAAGCGACCTCTGTCCTATCTCTCCCAAGATGGGTGGGAATGTAGAAGATACTACTTCCAGCATCCAGCCTGGCCCCAGCTCCCAGCATCAACTTCTCCTTACCCATGCTCAAGTGGCATTTGTGATTTTTGCAGCTGGGCCCAGCATATCACTGGGGGACACACAGGATCAGAATGGAGCCCAGGCCTGCAGCTGCACCTCCTGCACCCATTTCTGCTGCCTGAGGCACAGGGCCCTGGGCACAAACAGGGAAGAGCCCCACTGGCCAGCATCATGCTCAGAGAAGCCTGGCTCTGGGCTGGATGTCGAGTGGGGCTCAGGCTCCTTTGCCAAGGCCCATTTCTAGATCAGAAACAAAGCCTTGCAAAGCTCCCCCCATGCAGTGGTCACATTCCTGGCTGTTTTCAGGGCCCGGAGAGCAAGGATGCAGAAAACACGCCCTTCTTCCCCAGGAAGACTTCAGGGACAGCTGGAGGTGGGTTTTACTGGCTGCTTAAGAGGCACTTAAGTATCCCAGGGGTCTGGGGCGTGGTGGCAGCAACACATCCATAATTCAGGAGGCTCTACCAGCTCTTTCCCTGTGAGAGGCTCTCTGCCTTCCCCAGAGCCTTGCCCTCTGCTCCCAGGGAGGGGTCGGAAGTGGGAATTTTCTCCACCTTTCCAGAACTTAGTGGGGGATGGGTAGGTGTGCCTTGCTCAAATAACAACCAGAGAATAGGGAGGTGGAGGGGAGGATAGCCCAGGCCACCCAGCTCCCATTAGAAGCTTTAAGGGGATCAGCCACCTCTCTCCTGCCTGAAACTGGGTATCAGGTCAGGGCCATGCTGGAGGCCCAGTGCAGGCCCGAACACGGCTGGAGGACACCCACACTCATTTCTCGGCTGGTGCCTGCCTCTCAGTGGACCGCTGGGAGATGAGGGTGCAAAGAGGGCACAGGCCTGAGACCAGGAGTCAGTGAGAACAATGGGGCACCTCAGGGAGCTGGGCTTGGAGGGAGGGTGGGGGTGGCGGTTGGGACTCAGGGCCAGCAAGAAGCTGCCAAGAGCTGGAGGAAACCAAAGCAAAGGTCAGGAATGTTCCCAGGGCTTCTGGGCCAGAAGCCTGCACTGTGCCAAGGGGTTGGGGTTGCCCAGGGAGGGGGAGTGTGGGCAGGGAGAATAGCACTGCTGGAACCCAAGATTCGGGCAGGTCAGGAGAGAAAGTTCCTGACAGGAAGGGTGGGCACCAATTTTCCAGTTCAGGAGCTCTAGGTGGAAAGTCCCAGCCACTCCCTGGCAGGCTGGACTCGACCCCGCATGCCCAGGACCCAGGCTTCCCGGACCCTTTGGAACAGTTCAGAGGGTATGCAAGGAGTTAACTTTGTTTTGAGTATTTATTTCTCAACCTTGAACCTATTGACATTTGGGACTAGCTGACTCTGTTGTTGTGGGGCAGGGCTGTGCTGTGTGCATTGGAGGGTGTTGAGCATCATCCTTGGTCTCTACCCACTAGACGCCGCTAACACCCCTACTTTCCCAGTTGCGACAACCATAAATGTCTCCAGAGGTTGCAAAATACACCTAGGGGAAGTCCCCCCTTTCCAGTTGAAAACCACTGGTTCCGATAAAGAATTTCTGTAGGGCTGAGCCTGTGTTCCAGGAATGGCCATGGGGCCCAGTGTGGGGGCTGAGTTTCTGGTCGTGCAGGCTGAGCTCTGGGCAGTACTTTTACAGCCCACTGTTTCAATGTTGAACAAACATTCTCTGCTTTAATCAGGGCCAGCTTCATGGGCATGCGACCTAAGTAGTCTCTACGCAGCACTTGGCACTCAAAAGGGCCCCACGCTTGGTTTAGTCTCTATCGTTGACTTGCATTTTCATTTTGCACTGTTCCCTACAAATGATGTAGTCAGTCTTGTGTGAAATGTTAACTGTCTACCCCTTTACAGAAAAGTTTTGCTGACCCTCTGGGGTAGAGTAAAACCTTTTACAAAGTTTGTTGAGACAGAAGCTCCAGGCCCCTCTGAACCCCAAAGACAATGACTTCCAATCCTTTATAAAGGTGATTCTTTTGGCATTTACCTCTCTATCTCTAGCATGCTTATACGGCTACTTCTTAGGCAGTAGCATTATCTATGACTCAGTTCTCATTTCTACTGCATACCTCAACCCAACACGTATGCATGTGTGAATGAGTGCACATGCATGTGCACGCACGCATGGACACACACTTCCTATCCGCCACTTTTCCATACTTTTGAGTTGCTTCCGTTGCTTGGCTATTGTAAATAGTGCTGCATTGAACATAGGGGTGCATATACTCTTTCCAGTTAGAGTTTTGGGTTTCTTTGGATATATGCCCAGAAGTGAAATTGCTGGGTCATAAGACAGTTCCATTTTGAGCATTTACATGCATATGACTACATATGCTACTTAGAGTTGAGACTTGAAAAAAAGCTATGCATCATTCCCCCTCCACTGCCCCCACTCCACCCCTCACCTTTGGTTTTCCCTAGAGGAAACAATTGTCTTTTTTTTCTTTTGCATAGTTTGCTGTCTTTGTCACATTCGGAACTCTCCGCTGTTAGACCGCACTGTCGCCTTGGAGCCACCTCCATCAAAGCTACAGTTGTGCTCCAGTCTAGACTGGGCCCCTCACCCACTGCCCATCATTGTCCTGGGGTCTCCCTGCAGCATCTCCCTGGGGACTCCCTGCTGGAACTCCTGTTTCCTAATTTGGTCCTTTCATCTTTCTCTGTGTTCTCTCGTGGTTTTGTTTTGTTTTGTTTATAGCTTTCTATATTTATTTTCCAAATGATAGTTCCTACTCTAGTAACAAATCAGCAAGATTTTCTGAACTGTATCACAAACCAGCTTTTTAAACAAATAATATTTGGGAAAATTGAGCCCTAAAATCAAATTAAATTTTTAAAATTTTATTTTAAATTATAATTTACTTCAATATTATTTTGTATTAGTTTCAGGTGTATGGCACAGTTGGTCAGGTAATCATATACTTTAAAAATGTTACCCTGATATTTCTAATACTCACCTGGCACCATACATAGTTATTACAATGTTATCGACTGTATCCCCTATGCTGTACTTTACAGCTCCGTGACTATCTTATAACTACTAATTTATAATTAACACCTTCACCATTTTCACCCAGTCCCTCTGGCAACCATCAGTCTGTTCTCTGTATCTATGATTCTGTTTCAGTTTTGTTTGTTTATTTATTTTGTTCTTTAGATTCCATATAAGTGAAATCATGTGGTATTGCTTTCTCTGACTTTCACTTAGCATAATACCCTCTATGTCCATTACTGTTGTTGCACAGGGTAAGATTTTATTCTTATTTATATATATATGAATAGCCACCATTTTTTATTCACTCATGTATCGATGGGTAGGCACTTGAGTTGCTTTCGTTGCTTGGCTATTGTAAATAATTCTGCATTGAACATAGGGGTGCATATACTCTTTCCAATTAGAGTTTTGGGTTTCTTTGGATATATGTCCAGAAGTGAAATTGCTGGGTCATAAGACAGTTCCATTTTTAATTTTTTGAGGACCCTCCCTACTGTTTTCCATGGTGGCTGCAACAATCAGATTTTCCACAAACAGTGCATATGAAGATTCCCTTTTCTGCACATCCTTACCAACACTTGTTTGTTAATTTATTGATGATAGGCATTCTAACAGGTGTGAGGTGATATCTCATTGTAGTTTTAATTTGCATTTTTTCTGATGATTAGTGATATTGAGCATCTTTTCATGTGTCTGTTGGCCATCTGTATGTCCTCTTTGGAGAAATGCCTATTCAGGTTCTTCACTCATTTTTTTATTTGTATATATATCTGTATATATATATATATATATATATGCAAATTTAATTTATATATATATATATGTTGAGTTGTATGAATTCTTTATAAAATTTGGATATTAACCACTTATTTAATGTATTATTGACAAATACTTTCTACCATTCAGATTTAGCAGGTCAATTTGTCTTTTTGTTTTGCTGATGGTTTTCTTTGCTGTGCAAAAATTTTTTAGTTTGATGTTGTCCTATTGTTTATTTTTTCTTTTTTTACCTTGCCTGAGGAAACATATTTTAAAAATATTGCTAGGAAAAATTTCAGAGATTTTACTGCTTATGTTTTCTTCTAGGAGCTTTATGGTATCAAGTCTTACATTTAAATTGTTAATTCATTTTGAGTTTATTCTCATTTTGAGTAATTCTCATTTTGAGTTTGTATTTATTGACTTTTTAAAAAAATATATTTTATTTTTAGACAGAGGGGAAGGGAGGGAGAAAGAGAGGGAGAGAAACACCAATGTGTGGTTGCCTCTCAGTCACCCCGCACTGGGGACCTGGCCTGCAACCCGGGCATGTGCCCTGACTAGGAATCGAACCGACAACCTTTTGGTTCACAGTCTGGCACTCAATCCACTGAGCCACAGAAGCAAGGGCCCATTTTATTGTTCATATTTTTAATCTGCTTCTTCTTAAAGAAGACCCTTTAACACTTCATATAATACCGATTTGGTGGTGATAAACTCCTTTAGTTTTTTCTTTTCTGGGAAGCTCTTTATCTGTCCTTCAATTCTAAATGATAGCTTTGCTGGGTAGAGTAACCTTGATTGTAGGTCGTTGCTTTTAAGCACTTTGATTTTTTCTTGCCAATCCCTTCTAGCCTGCAAAGTTTCTGTTGAGAAATCAGCTGACTGTCTTATGGGAGCTCCCTTGTAGATAAATAATTTCTTTTCTCTTGCTGCTTTTAAGATTCTTTGTCTTTATCCTTTAGCATTTTGATTATGAAGTGTCTTGGTGTGGGCTTATTTGGGTTCATCTTGTTTGGGATTCCACACTTCCTGGACTTGTATGTCTATTTTCTCACCAAGTTAGGAAAGTTTTCTGTCATTATTGTTTCAAATAGATTTTCAATTTCTTTCTTTCTCTCTTCTCCTTCCTGCACCCCAATGATGTCATTATTGGTATGCTTGAAGTTGTCCCAGAGGTTCCTTACACTATCATCATTTTTTGTATTCTTTTTTCTTCTTGCTGTTCTGATTGGGTGTGTTTTGCTTCCCTATATTCTTGGCTTCATTCACTCTACGGTTGGTTCTCTACAACTTGTTCTTTGTTTTAGTTAGTGTATCCTTCATTTCTGACTGGTTATTTTTTATGGTTTCCATGTCCTATTTATGCTGTTGAAATCGTCTCTGGGTTCATCTGCTCTTTCCCTAAGTTCATTGACCATCTTTATAATCAGTGTTTTGAAGTATGCATCTAGTAGATTGCTTTTCTCCATTCTGTTTAGTTCTTTTTCTGGAGTTTTGTTCTGTTCTTTCATTTGGGCCATGCTTCTTTGTCTCCACATTTTGGCAGTCAAATATATTAGGCAGAGCTGGCATGGTAGAGTGTAGTAGGTATCCTTTGGGTCCAGTGGCACAGCCTCCTCTATCACCCAAGCTGGGTACTTGAGGTGCACCCACTGTGTGGGCTTTATACACCCTCCTCTTGTAATTGGGTTGGGTGAAACCTCAGGGAATAACCAAGGTGGAGCAAACAGTGTGAGTCAATTTCACGGAGTGTCAGATATGGCACCTGCCTGCTGGCTCTGTGGAGAGAAGACTCAGTAAGGAACAGTGGCCTCTGCCATCATTTATGTCTGGGAGAAAGCTGCCCCCCAGCTCTCGCCCTGATGCCAGACACTTCATTTCCTCCCTGTATGCCTCTGGTGACTTTTAAGCTGCTGCCCCAGTGCTGGATATCAAAGAGAGTAAGTCTGAGGAAGTCTGTGCATGGACCCTTTAAGAGCTTTAGCCTGTCACTCCAGCAGTTTCTGTCTTCCACACCTTCAATCCCCTCTGGTTTTTGCAGTTAGAAGTTATGGGTACTTATCTTCCTGGCACTGGAACCCTGAGCTGGATGGCCTTGCGTGGGGCTCAGACCCCCTCGCTCCTGAGATATCCCTCCTGGTTTTTATCTGCCACATGTGGGTGTGGGGCCAGCCTGTTCTGCATCTCTGCCCCTTTTACCAGTCTCAGTGTAGTTTCTTCTTTAATTTCATAGTTGTAAGACTTCCATTCAGCTCAATTTCTGGTGGTTCTGGATAAATGTTGTTCTGTAGTTTAGTTGTAATTTTGATATGGTTGTACAAGGAGGTGAGCCATGTTTACCTATGCTACCACCTTGACCATAGTCCCTATACCTGTATATATTTTTATTGATGATTTCCTCCTCCTGTTCTCTTTGGTCTCCTTCCTGGAACTCCTATTGTTTGGATGCTGGATTTCCAACATTGGTCTTCTGGGTTTTTAAATCTTTTTCTCCTACTTTCTATCTCTCTTTGCTCTTCTTTCAGGTAAACTTGTTTAATTCTACTCTCTAACATTTTTATTACATTTCTTTAGCATTTCTACTGGTATCTTTTTAATTCCCAAGGGTTCTTTTCTGTTCTCTCCAATTTTAATAGCTTTCTTTTCTTGTTTATTGGATTCAGTAAGCAGTCTTAACAATCTAGCAATATAAATGCAAATTTTGGGGAATTGTCTTCTCTTTGCAGAGCCTTGGATTTCTCCAAGTTGATTTTTTTCCTTTTGCTCATTTCAACCTCCCCCTTTTATAAAAGAGATTATTCTCAAGGGTCAGCCTTTGACGTCGGCCCACTTAAGAGTACAGAGACTGAGCAGCTGACTGGAAGCTGGGTGTACAGATGGGGCTGGCCGATCTGTTTTGTTATAGATTGTTCTGGATGGGTCTTTCCTCTTGAGCAGGGTCATTTCCCCGTCAAGCTTATTCAGCCTGCTGCCAGAAGAGTAAAGGCTGGCTGCCAGGGTCCTGGGAGCTGAGTGGGAAATTAGGCTGGGGGGGTCTCTGCACTGAAGATAGATATGAACACTCAGTCCACCTTAATCCTTCACCTCCCTCCCTGGCAGCAACCCTGTGTGATTATGCCGAATGGCCTCAGGACAGATATCAGCTCCAGAGAATAAAGGCCCAGCTTCAATAGCCACTCCATCTCCAAGGTTCCTGAACACTGCTTCCTGATATCTCACAAATGGGACCATTTCTCTTCGTATATACCACCATCATCCAGTGCAAGCTGACACCATCTCTGACCTATAATCCTGACAAAACCACTTACGTCTTGCCCCCTCCTATTCCTTCTGCAGCCAGGAAATAGCAAAGGTCACTTCCCTACTTAAGCCCCTCCATGATTTCCCATGCCTTCCAGACATAGTTCTGTACCTCAGCTGGCACTCCACGCCCCCAGAGTCCAGCTTTTTACCTCTGCATCTTCTCCTAAGTGGTCCCTTCCCCACCCCAACCCTCTATACCTCTGTGGAGCCACCTACCTCTGTCACAGCTCCTGGTGCTTCCCCTCACCTCTCTGAAAGACAGCCCAATTATCACCTCCTTGTGAAAGCCTCCCCAGGTCACAGCACCTGTCACATCATCTAAGATTGCCTGCTCTGCCTTGGGACCCTGAAGGGAAGGTCTGAACTTCTGTATGGGCACTGGACACTGGTGAGCTTGAGCCCAGCACCCAGTGCCCAAGAGGTGCTGAGCTGAACAGGGCCATGGAGGTCATCGTCACCTGTAACTCTGGAGAGCTCTGCTCTGGGAGCCAACTGTGGAGGAAGGGCCTTCTATGGAGCCCATCAAGTCTGCCACTGGGTCAATAAACTAGGGCTCTATCAGCAGTGATCATCTCTCCACTCTCAGACCTGCAAAGTATACAGAAGGAGACTGCCTCCTGGTATTCAAGATGCTGAGCACACCCCCAAACCCATCCTGTAGGACCTCAGCGTGGGTGGTCTTTCCCATAGAAGGGACTGCTTGGCCCAGTTGCCTTCCCCTATAACTATTTTCAAGTCCATTTCCATAGTGGTCATGATGGGGCATGACTAGGGAGCAAGTGCCCTTCCTGTGGCCAGGTCTCTGGTGAAGAAAGATGTTAAGTGGTAACAGGGGAGGCTCCCAGGCAGTGCTGCAGTGTTCACTGAGCACTCGTCAGGAGCCAGGCATTGGATATTCATCTGCTCACTTGGAGGAGGGCATTACAGTCCCCACTGGATAGACGGGGAATGGAAACTCCCTAAATGCCTTGTTCAAGGTCTCACAACCAGAAACTGTGAAGTTCAAATCCAGGACTCTTCGGGCCTAGTGGCACTATGCTGCCTCCCTGGCACCAGGAGAAACAATTCTTCCTGGCACTTTGGGTAATTGTGCTGTATGACTTTTGGGGGGCTTCTCAGCCTCTCTGTGCTGGCCCTGGGGAGGCTCTCTGGAAGTTGGTGGAACAGGTGCCCATGCAGGGTTCCTGGAGCTCTTGTTCTGGAGCTGAGGGATGAATGATGCAGAGCACTCCTTTCTCATGCTAAAGGATTCCAGAATCCTTGGTATTGGGTAGGGCACTCTGCACTGGCGCTTCCTGGTGACTTCTAGGAAGGGTTGTGGGGTGCCTGGGCATGGCTCAGCAGCCCTCTCCTCTGGCTTGATTTTTCTAGTAACTGGTGCCCCTACCAGAAGTCCAGGCTGGTCACCTTCATAGCTGCTTGCAAAACGGAGAAATTCCTCATTCACTCACAGCAGCCATGTCCACAGGAAGCTCTGGACTGCCAGAAAGTCAAAGTCATGTGAGTGGGGGCAGGCTGGGGGAGGCCACTGGTCCAGTTCCTGCACTGGCTCACCCTGGAGTTGCTGAGCTTCTCCTCTTCCTCCAGGTACCGTGTGGCCCACAAGCCGGTGTACCAAGTCAAGCAGAAGGTGCTGGCCTCCGTGGCCTGGAGATGCTGCCCAGGCTTTGCTGGTTCTGACTGCCAGCACCATGGTAGGGCTCCCTGTGGTCCCCTACCACCTCAGTCTCTGACCCCAGAGGTCATGCAGCTCCTCTGACCTCTGGGGGTCAGTATCTGATGCCTCCTCTCTGCAGATCCTGTTGCAATCCCTGAGTCTGCAGATCCAGGTGATGGCCTCCAGGAGCACTGGGATGGACCAGTTGGCTTTGAACCTGGTATGCTGCTTTCCTGGAAGGTGCAGGAGGGGTAGGCAAGCAGAAAAAGCCCATGCGCCCAGGCCCTCTCTCCTCTGATAAGGTAGTGCCATTTCAGAAAAACTTGGTCCCCCAAATCTGCAGAAACCCCTCTGTGGCCCTGCATCACCCTACTCCACATCTAGGAGGCCAGTCTCACAGGCCCTCAGTGCCCTGCCCGCTGGCAAAGAACATGCACTCTTCCTTGACCTCATTTTCTAGGAAGGAGAGCTTCATCTGGCACCTCCCTCGCCCCCGAACAGCACAAGTTCCCGTGGCCTGGAATAAACCTTCCAACACCCCTGCACCTCAGCCAGGGACAGGAAGTCATGCTGTCCCTGTTCTTGAGTCAGCATAGGAGAACCACCAAATGACTGTATTTGTTGGGCCTTTCAAGGCTTGGCCAAGGTTGGGATGGTGAATGAGTTTCACCATGTGGCGAACACCTATCTATTGACAAGGGCTGTGTTGAGAAGCCATGTACATGTGGCTGAGGAGGAAATCATGCCACGATTAGTCATGTCTGCTGCGGGCGTGGGTGGCAGGACAAGGGCTCACTTACCATGTATTTGCTTTCTGGGACCAAAGGCTTCTAAGCTGTTGCTCAGAGGACATCAGCACACACCTCTCTACTCTCAACCCTCAAATCTTCTCTGTACCCTTTGATCTGCCCAGGTCTGGGGAGTTAGTCCTTAATACTTATCTTTCTGTGTCTTCAGGCCACCCGGCTACAGAGACCAGTAACATCATGGTGCCACAGGAACACCTGTCGAGAGATCTCCAGAATGACATTTACCACATAAGCAACCTCACAGCTGAAACGACTGAGGCAAATCAGGCAGAACTTGGTGAGTGGCAGGCTACAGGGGCTGAGGAAGAGCTTGCTTACATCCAATGGCATGAGTGGGAGGGGAAGCAGGAAGGCCCTCCCTCTAGCCCCTACCTGGTATCTGCTCCAGCGGGACGTGTGTCAAAACGTGTATCTGTTGCAGAGTCTCCTGGCAGATCCTTGGAGCAAGTGCTGCATTTTGGCCCCATTTGGAGTAGCTTTAACCAAAGCCTGCACAGCCTCTTTGAGGCCATAAGAAACCTATCTCTTGACGTGGAGGCCAACCGACAGGCCATCAGGATGGTCCAAGACAGCACCGTGCCCAGGGCTGACTTCCAGGAGCTTGGTGCCAAATTTGAGACCAAGGTCCAGGAGAATGCCCAGAGAGTAGGCCAGCTGCAGCAGGACGTGGAGGGTCGCCTGCACGCCCAGCACCTTTCCCTGCACCGCTCCCTCTCTGAGGTCCAAGAAAATGTGGACACCAAGTTGAAGAGGCTCCTTAAGGCCCAGGAGCACCTGGGGCCCAATGGCAGCTTGGCGGCAGCAGCGGCAGAGGCTGGGGCAAGGCAGGAGCCAGAGAGCCTGCAGGCCAGGCTGGACCAGCTGCAGAGGAACTTCTCGGCACTGCACTTGGCCACCAGCCACAGGGAAGAGGAACTACAGAGCACCCTGGCGGACATGAAGGCGACCCTCACCCGGCACGTGGAAGAGATCAGGGAGTTGTATTCCGAATCCGATGAGACCTTCGATCAGATCAGCAAGGTAGAGCAGCAGATGGAGAAGCTGCAGGTGAACTACCAGGCGCTGCGTGAGCTGCGGGTGATGCTGATGGAGAAGTCGCTTATCGTGGAGGAGAACAAGGTAGAAACTGACCGCCAGCTCCTGGAGCTCAACCTCACCCTCCAGCACCTGCAGGGTGGCCACGCTGACCTCATCAAGTATATCAACGATTGCAATTGCCAGAAACTCTCCTCCGGCCTGGACGTTGTCCAGGAGGGCCACAGGAACGCCATGCACACCCTGCAGGACACCCACGTGAGCCTGGACCAGAAGCCCCAGCTGGACAACTCCTCCCTGCAGGCCCTAAGCCACACAGTGGCCGCCATGTCGCGGGCGGTAGCTGAACACCAGGTAGACGGGGAGCAGGCTCGGGCCGACCGTGCGCGCCTCCGGACCCAGCTGCAGGCGCTGAGCAGCGAGGTGGGCGTGCTGAAGGCTGCTGAGGGCGAGTTCCGGCTCGAGATCCGCCAGCTGCACAGCTCCTTCGCGGCCCTGCTGGAGGATGCGCTGCGGCATGAGGCCATGCTGACTGCCCTCTTCGGCGAAGAGGTGATGATGTTCGAGGAGGCGCCCGGCCCGTTGCCCCTGCGCTATGAGGAGATCCGCGCTGGCCTGCACGATGCTGCCAGCGGGCTGCGTGAGCAAGCACTTGGCTGGGACGCGCTGGCTGCCAGGGTGTCGGCCCTGGAACAGGCAGTAGCAGGTGGCGGGCAGGGCCCGGAACGCCTGGAGCCCGGCCACGAGGCGGCGCCAGAGGAGGCTGGCGGGACTGACCCCGCGTGGCTGGCACCGGAGTTCCAGAGCCTGGGCCCTGACATCGAGCTCCTGGGGCGGTGCTGTGAGGCCCCCTGGGCCGCTACCCTCCACAGCTCCCTGGAGAGCCTCTACAAAGCGTCCTCCACCACCCAGCAAGGCCTGGAGCGCCATCAGCAGCTCTTCCACAGCCTCTTTGGGAACTTCCAAGGGCTCGTGGCAGCCAATGTCAGCCTAGACCTGGGGAAATTGCAGGCCATGCTGAGCAGGAAAGGAAAGAAGCAGCAAAAAGGACTGGAAGGTTCTCGGAAGAGGGACAAGAAGCAAGTGGAACCTTCGGCCGATGCTCTGGGTGCAGAGCTCCACAAGGCAGGTGAGTTCCTGGGCCCAGGGAGACTGGGCTAGTCTAGGAGGACAAGCTGTCTGCAAGCAGCTCCTCTTGACTCAGAAGGGGTGGAGGTGACAGAGAACAGGTTGGTAGTCATGACTACTCAGTGCCCGCCTTGTCGTTGACCCACCTTCTATTCAAGCTCGGGGTAGGGGGAGCATCTTCAGCTCAGTGGAGCATAAGGAGGGTGAAGTCACAAGAACCAGCCCTTGGTGAGAAAGCAGAGGCACTCCATGTAAACATTTGAGGCTCATATACACAGGTATGGCTGCCTGCCACTCTGACTGCAGAGCAGGGAAGGGAATGCCTCCTTTTCTTTCATGCCACAGCTCAAATCCCTCCATCTGAGCTCTTCACCCACCCCACTTCACCCCCCCCATGTGCCTTTAGCCAGGGTGTGGGGGGGCTAGTGTCACTTGCCATGGGCAGCACCCCACAGGGGAAGGCCTTGTGCCATGGAAGGAGCTCATTCTGCTAACAGCTGGCCCATCTTTCTGCCCTGCGCTAGGTCCCCTGCAAGGTCCATCTGAGGCCTTGCTGAAGGTTCTACCCCAAGCCAGCTCCCGCTGACCCTCCATTATGGCCTCAGAGACCTGAGTCTCCCTGGGGGCAGTGGACAGAGCACAGGCTCTAACACCAACTGTTGCAGTTTCTCCCTCTGTAAAACGGGAGTATCACACCTACATCAAAGGATTGTTATTAAGACAAACAGGTATATTTACCAAACACCTAGCACAAAGCTTAACATTTATTAGAAACCAGCTAATGTTTTCCTGTTTTCCCAGCATTTTCAGGGCTGAGGTTGTGTCCACCTACACTAACATTTCTACACTACATTTCTATTCCACTTGTGAGTGGTGCAAGGCCTCAACTGCCTGATGGTTTAGGAATCTGAGTTTACAACTAAAATATTTTTTTTTTAATTTTCCTTAAAATTAAAAACTCCCCCTTATTTGTCTTGCAGGAAGGCCGTAGGGCTTGAATTTGTACCCTGCAGGGAAGCCCACTCTCAATTTGCCCGCTAGCAAATCAGGAAGCCCAGCCCTTCCTCCTCCTGAGGGCACGTGGGCCCACTGGCTGGGTGGAGGCTGCCTCAGAAGCTCCACAGGCAGGCTGGCCGGACCCGGTGCAGGGGGACAAAGCACCGGCAGAGGGCGCTCTGGACCGGCTTTCCTTAGGCTGGGCGAGTGCCCCACCTCCTGGGTGCTGGGGGAACTGCAGGGCCAGGTGCGGGTCTTTGATGTGACACAATGTTACACAAATGTGAAAGCTATTCTGAACTTTTCCAAAAATTTTTCCAAATTTTTTTTAGAGGAGGCAAATATTTTCCTCCTTTATGCCTTGGTTTCAACCCTGAGAAATGGGGAGAGGAATAGGGAGAAGGAGGGGAGAGTGAGAAAGAGAAAAGAATGTGCATAAGTGTGTTGAGGAAGCATCCAAGGAGCATGATGTCATCAGCACCAAGGCCAATGTCTTGGCTGGAAACCCAGTGGGACTCACCCTTCCCATCCCATCTCCTGGCCCTGGCCAGGAGCGCCCGGGACAGGCAGCTCATCTAGCTCCTTTCAGCACTGTACCTTCATCATGTACACAAAAGGCTTTCTCTGGCTCCGTGCCCATATTCTCTCTTATTTATCCCTCCTAATGTGCTTCTTCAAGTGGGAAGAGCACTAACAATCAGTAGCTCCAAGGACAGCTCCCAGCTTGATCATTTATTAGTGTCATCTGGAGCCGCCAGTGTTCTTTGCAACAGTTTGAAAACGCTCAGATGACCAGCTTGAATAGATTTTTCCTCCCTGGTGCCACCTGCCCTTTCCTTCTCTCTCCAAGGTCCTGTGCCAAACATCTGGTAGGAACCACACTTTACTGTTCCTTAGTTACCTCGCCAGTGTTAGTACTTTTACCTTGAAGATAGGTAGGTATATCTTCTCTCTTTCCCTTGGGTATCTCAAGGTTCCTAGCAGGTGGCAGTGATATAGAAGTCAGAGACCCGAGTTTCTGTCCCAGCCTGCCATCGACAAGCTTTGGACTAGTTAAGCACTCAAGACTGTTTTCTCAGTCAGGGGTACTATGTCTCAAGGATGTTGGAAGGAAAAGAATCAAACTAGAAGGTGCTTTTTATAAATGTACGCCAGTAGAGGCAACAGACTTGTATTTTTCTCTCAACTAATGAAATACTAAGAATTGGCCCGTTAGCCCCCACTCTCTGAGATAAATTGCTACTGGGAATATCTAGGTTATCTAGCAATAGAGGCCTATTTATAATGTTAATAAGGTGAGGAAGGCAGGTCTGAGTTTAATTTTCCATCCAAGGGGGTGAGTCACTGAGCATTTTACTCCTGTGTTCCAGGGTTCCCTGTGGCCTTCTATGCCGGCTTTTCAGAAGGGATGGCCACTCTGCAGACAGTGAAGTTCAACACTACTTACATCAACATTGGCAGCAGCTACTTCCCTGAAGATGGCTATTTCCGAGCCCCTGAGCGCGGGGTCTACCTCTTTGCAGTGAGCATTGAATTTGGCCCAGGACCAGGCACGGGGCAGCTGGTGTTTGGAGGTCGCCATCGGACCCCTGTCAGTACCACAGAGCAGCAGAGCAGTGGGAGCACAGCAACTACCTTTGCTATGGCCGAGCTGCAAAAGGATGAGAGAGTGTGGTTTGAGTTAACCCGGGGATCAGTAATGAAGGGAAGCCCGTCGGGCACTGCATTCGGGGGGTTCCTGGTGTTCAAGACCTGAACACTGGGCATAGCTGACCAGACGTTGTGGACTACCCCAGCTTTCTGTGGCCTGGGGCTCTGACCAGGGTTGGTCTGGAGACCATCCAAGTTGGTATAGGTATTCCCTGGAAATCTGCAAAGACAATGGGCCTCCCTCTAGATGCACTGGGTTTGGGTGTTTCTTAGGAGGAGGGCTGGATGCTCCTCTCTGGGCCAGGGAGTGTGGAGCTTGGCTCGGGTGCCTTCTGAAGCAGCACGGCTTTGACTTGAGCTCTTTACCTCCCTGTATTCTCCGGCCTCTTTGGTATTTTGCCCCTCCTGTGGTTGAAAACTTCTGTACAACACTAAACCTTTCTCCCACTTCCTCATACCCCTAATCTTACGCTAGAAAGTCATTCTTTACCAGAAGGAATCTGTTTAAAATTGAGGTGACATTTAGGGCAATATTGGAAACCACTCTCCAGTCACTACAGGGCAGCAGGAGAAAACCAAACTGGTCTCTATCAGTCAGAAAGGAAAACAAAGGCCTGGTGGAGTTAACCAAAGGAAACACAATAAGTATCTTTTCCTTAGTCTCAGTCCTTCCTTAAATTTATCTGTAACTTTAACTTCACTTCTTTTTCTCCTTGCCTCATACAGGATAAAGGCCAAGACATGCCAAACATGAAATAAAACGTGTATAGCTTTCACCTTTTTACTTTCTCCTATTTCTTGACCACCCTAGTTCTTAATAGCATCTCTACCAGGAAGGGCGCTGAGGGAGGAAGCGAAGGACAACTGTAAAAATCTCCTTCAGTTTCATCATTTTTGGAATAAAATAATGTCTTTTAAACCTCTGCTTGGTTTACTTATAGAGAGCAAAATATTTGATAAAATAGGTAGAACTGTGGACAGAATTCAATTATTTGTGATAAATGTGACTTTCATTCTTTTAGACCATATATTCACAGTTTCAGCTAATTCTACATAAAACACACAGAGGCCTCCATAGTAGGTATTGACATTATTATTGGATTAGACAGTGCAGCTCAGAGTTGCAATTATTCCTGCAATACCAATATATGGTTTTCAAAAAATTACAGGTCCTAGAGCAAACGGGCTTGAGAGAGCAGTCATCTAGTTGTCAAAAAAAGTTTTTATTTTGGTAGTAGGTGTTCAATATTTGTTGAATGTATTCTTTTCCAAAAGAAAATCAGATTGGGCTTGGTAATGAGAAAGGACAGGAGTTGGTCAAGGTTAACTAGGTTCCAGCCCTTCTCATATTTTCAAGATCATTAATTCAGGCTGCCCCTCAGAATTTATGTACCACTGAGGTTGGTGTGTTCAATGTGTTAAAATGTAAATGTTAAAAAGGAACAATATGTCAGGTCACTCTACCACTGATGGTTTGACATTGGGCTAAATCACCTTTCTCGAATTGTTTCCATCCGCAGGATGAGGTGGTTAGTCTAACAACTCTTGTTCAGCTCTCACCTACCTGTCCTTCCCTCTGGCCAGGGTCTCTTACCCAGCTCTCAGTTGCCAAGACCAATCCTGCCCCAAGGCATGATGTATGTGGGCCTCTACTGACCAAAGACTGGGAAAGCAGTGCCAGGTTACCCTTGCTGCTACAAAGACCACGCCGTGTCTTCTGCTCAGTATTGCTTTTATGGGTCAGGCTATGGCTGAGGACTAAGTGGAAACATTAGGGTAATGCAGTCTTATCATATAAGATTTTCACTTGGCATGTATTGCACTCAATAAGCAGAGTGGAGTGAATTGATCTCTATGAAGGGCACCTCTCCTCCAACTCTCATATGGTTGGTGCTCTTGCATGGGAAGGTTATAAATAGCAGTGCAAACTGGTGAGCTCTGCCAGCAGCACAGATGAGTCACTTCAGCAAAGTTCCTGGAATAACTAGAGAAACAACGGTTCTTTTAGACAGGGTGCTTCCTATACAAATTTCACCAAACCTTAATATCAAGTTTAAGTGCAAATTTTGTATTTTAACACTTCTATAATTAGGACTCCAGATCAGCACAAATTCTGAAGTTTACTTGATAGATTTATCTCCACTGAAGCATCTAATATCTCTGGGTGGAGACTTTTTCACTGCCTTCAAGTAGATGCCCTGTTACCCCCAGGTCAATGTCAAAATACCCTTCACTTGCAGCACCCTGGACAAGACAGCTTACTCAGTGTACAGTGGTATCATATTCAATGATGGAAAAAATTCAAAAATATCACTGTAAAACGAGAATGGGTACCGTAAGCAGATCAGGAGGTTTTAGTAATTCCTAAAAAGTAGAAAAATAAAGCAGCAACAGAAAATCGTAACGCCAAACATTTCAGATCATTGGAGAAATGGGAATGATTTCCGGGGAGTCTCAAATTCAAACCGAGCCCGTCAAACACTTGGGGGGTCAGTGAAGGGGCGGTCGAGGCAGCAGGTCATGTCTCAGCATCCCTTGCCTGTGCTGAGCAGCTGGCGGCAGTGGCCTCTGCCTCCTGTGAGGGGAGTGCAGTTCAACCCCAAGTTGGAGCAGCTGCTGACCCTCTGAAGGCAGGAAGCCCCCACGAAGCTCCTGATGATGCCTGTGCCTTTCTGAAATCAAGACCCGAGGGGGTCAATCCAGAGACATCTCTATGAACCACAACATAATAACCAAATAACTCCCGGCCATTACTTTTATTTCAGAAACACCACAAAGAGGGTATATAGTGTTTATAAAAATGTTTCTTTAAGCTATTCTCTCCTCCCCTGAAGCTCCTCTGGTATCCCACGTTTATCTTGAAAACATCAAAAACTCCTGAGCACCATCTCCCCACCTTCCTCCATCAGGAAGTTCCCCCAAACCTGGTTTGACAATGACCAAACTCTTGGGGTCAGGAGGCGTTGCATGGAGGAAACAGATGGAGTTGGGGAAGGCCTAGATCCTCTTGGGTAGGCAGAAAGAGAGGACAGGATTACTTATAGTATTTGCTTTAACGAACAGCTATTATCCTCTCCGTGATTAAAAAAAGAAAGAACTCTGAGGAGCTGAGGTGACCAGGAGTTCATTAACACTAAGTAACATGGGCAATTAGGCCCAAAGTGCCAAACACCTGTGGAAAATCAGCATCATGAACAAGATCCAAAAGTCAAAAATCTGGTTTTTGGAATATCAAATCTCTAGAAAATAATACAGAACATAAATGTTGATTATTTGCCACCAAGATCCTGGTCTCTAAATATCATTTCCCCTAAAGGGAACCTGAGTGCCTTTGAGAAAAGGCTGACTTGAGCAAGCAAAGTACCAGGTGAACCTGAAGCATCATAATGTGCCAAAAAGAAGTGCTTAAAAAATAATGGGTACATGTCAGAAGAGCTCAGGAGCCAGTGTGATTAACTCCCAGTAGCCCAGATATGAACTAATAAGGCTATATTAATAAATAATAAAATAAACTCGTGAGTCCATGATGATAAGGGGACACACACTGTGGTGTCCTGATGCAGTACCCAGAGAACACAAACATCATGTCCACAAACTCACCGGCCTTTACTCTAGAAAATGTCAGTGTCACAAAACACAGGAGCTGGAGAACCATTTCAGATCGAAGGAGAATGAGACAGGACAACCAAATGCAAGATCCAAGACAGATTCTGGACCAGGAAAATGTGCTCTCAAGGACTTTTATTAAAACACCTGGCAAAACCTGACGTGGTCTGCAGATTATGGTATTGCAGATAACTGTTATGGTATTAATGCTGTTTCCCAATTTTGATAATTTTACATGATTGCTTATATAATAGAATATCACTGGAGTATTTAGGGATAAAAGCAAGAGCTCTACAATTTATTCCAAACTTTTGGGAAGAAAGTTTGAGTATATATGTGTTCACACAAACACAAAATCCAAGAAGAGCCTTTGCAATTCTTGTACAAAGAATGAAAAAGCAATTGTGGCAAAATGGTAAGTTTATGAATCTGGGTGAAGGGTAAATGGCATTCTTTATACTATTTTGCAGCTTTTCTGGGAGTTTAAAATTATTTCAAAATACTGTTAAAATAAAATTTGGTTGTCTAAAAAACCCCAAAAAACCTCAGTAGATGGACTGAAAAACAAAAGGTAGGATGTAATATAAGAAAGACATGTTAGGAAATGTAGAAGAAATATCTGGGAGACCTAGAATTTGTCTAATAGTAGTTCTAGAATTAGAGAAGTAAAAGAAGGGAGGAAATGAAATAATGGAAGAAAAGTTTCCAAAATCCAAGGAGAGATAAAAAGGAACCCAATTAGTACTGAGTTAACAGAATGAATGTGTCTAGACATGCAAGTTTAAACTTCAAAACATCAAAAAGTTAAACTATAAATAACTGAATCAGACACACATCACATTTCTAAATGGCAGTAAGAGATGCTGGAAGGTCATGAGCAGTATCTTCAGAGTCAGATTTCACTTCCAGTAAAAATGCTAGCAAAGGATGAAGACACAATCAAATTTTAAAAATTATTTTTTAAGTGTTTGATGGAAATGCCTCCTACAAGTGTTGGTCTTTCTTGCCACAGCCTTTCAATTCTTTTAACATTTTTCAAAACTTACTTGGATATTAGTATGGAACATTTTAATACATACACCTGAGTCAACAACCCAATTCTAAATTTGCTTTAAAAAAAATGGCTTCCAGGGACCCAAGAGGGCAGAGGAGTAAGTGGAAGCTACACAAACCTTTTCCCAGGCCCAAACTGGAATTACAACTAAATTATAGAAAAATCATCCTGAATAGCCAACTGAACACTAGCTGGAGAGAAACCTTACAACCAAAGTCAGACAGAATGAACCATTCCAGCATAATGAGACTGGTAGGGAATGCAGAGGAAGCGCGAGGGCTGGCTGGGCTCCCACGGGAGGCAGCTGAAGTGATGGAAGAATGTCAGTAGTCGGGGGTTACCTCTAAGAAGTGTGGGGTCTAAGCCCCAGGCTGGGCTCCCCAGCCTACAGCACCAGAGCCAGAAAGGAATCCAGATAACAACCAGCTGTGAAAAGGCACAGGGTTTCTGTCTGCGAAGGAGAGACAGCTGGAGACGCAGAGTCTCTTAAGACGGCCAACACAAAAAATTTTGTTTGCAGCCACTTATGCTGGGTTCTGGCAGAAGGAGGGCAGAATGAACTAGAGATCCTTGAGGAGAGTCTGGGGCTGGTGGCTCTGAAGAGAGAACTAAAGAAACAGCCACCAGGATCTCTGTGCAGAGTCATTCCCTATAGTGCAGAGGCCACCTTTCTCAGGTAGGGCACTCCTCTCCAAGTGGCATCAGCCTGAAGGGAAACAATAGCCCCGCCCACAGGAATTACTCTGCCCCCCACCCTGTGGTGCTTAAGCCCTGCTGCTGAGTAGTACAGCTGGAAGACATTCACTGATTAATCCTACAGAAAGCCTGCAGGCAGACGCAGAGCCAGGTGCCAATAAAAGCCAGCCTTGTTGCAGAGTTTGGTTCTTTCTACACAACCCAGGCCCAGCAGAGGGAGCCACAAGCTGTGGATGGTTGAGAGCTCCAAACGGGCTGCTTAGGGCTAGTCACAGGCAGGGTTTGACTTAGGTCTGCACCAGAGTCTTGTAGCTCTACCTATTACATAGAAACAAAAAGAGGTAGCCAAAATAGGAAAACAAAGAAACAGGCCTCAAATAGAAGAACAAGAAAACTCTCCAAAAGAACTGAATGAAATGGAGGCAAGCAATTTATCAGAAAGTGAGTTTAGAGTAATGATCATAATGATACTCAATATCATGAAAAAAGAAATAAAAAAGGAATAAAAAAGAAAGTCAGAAATAAAGAATGCAATATCGGAAATAAATAATACACTGGAAGGAATAAACAGTAGGTTAGATGAATCAGAGGATCAAATCAGTGATTTTGGAAGACAAGGTAGGAAAACAAAACAGCCAAGCAGAGGAGCAAAAAGAAAAAACAACTTTTTAAAATGAGGAGAGCTTAAGAAACCTTTGGGAAACATGAAGGATGACAACATCTGCATCACTGGAACACCAAAAGAAGAGAGTGAGCAAGGGATTGAAAACCTATTAGAAGAAATGATGACAGAAAACTACCCTAATCTGGTAAAGAAAAAAGGTGAGAGTCCAGGAGCTCAGAGTCCCAAACAAGTTGAACCCAAAGAGGCTTACACTAAGATACATCATAATTAAAATGACAAGACCTAGCCCTGGCTGGTGTGGCTCAGTGGACTGAGTGCCGGCCTGAGAACCAAAGGGTCGCTGGTTGGGTTCCCAATCAGGGCACATGCCTGACTTGCGGCCCAGGACTCCAGTGGGGGGCACTTGAGAGGTAACCACATATTGATGTTTCTCTCCCTCTCTTTCTCCCCCACTTCCCCTCTCTCAAAAAATAAAGTCTTTAAAACTAAACTAAACTAAACTAAAATAAAAAATAATAAAATGGCATGGTCTAAAGACAAAGAGAGAATCCTAAACCACAAGAGAAAAGCAGGTAGTAACTTACAAGTGAGCATCAATTAAGACTGTCATCTGATTACTCAACAGAAACATTTCAGGGCAGAAGGGAGTGACATGAAACATTCAAGGTGATGAAAAGCAAGGACTTACGACCAAGGTTACCTTACCCAGGAAGGTTATCATTTAAAATCAAAAGAGAAATAAGGAGCTTCCCACACAAGAAAAAGCTAAAGGAGTTTGTTAACACCAAACCAGTGCTTCAACAAATATTAAAGGGCTTGCTTTAAGAAGAGAAAGAGAAGGAAAAAAAAAAGAGGAAAATAGTCTAACAACAATATAGCACTAAATACCTATCTATCAATAATCATCTTAAATGTAAATGGCTTAAATGCTCTGACCAGAAGACACAGGGCAGCTGAATGGGTAAGAAAACAAGGTCCATATAAATGCTGCCTCCAAAAGACCCACTCAGACTGAAAGACACATAGAGACTAAAAGTAAAGGGGTGGAAAAAGACATTTCATGTAAATTGAAAGGAAAAAGCAAGCTGGGGTAGCAGTACTTATATCCGACAAAACAAACTTTAAAACCAAGGCTATAGTACAAGACAAAGGACGACACTACATAATGATAAAGGGAACAATCCAACAAGAGGACATAACCCTAGTAAACATTTATGCTCCCAACATAAGAGCACCTAACTATGTAAAGAAAATCTTCATGGACATAAAGGGGGAGACTGACAGAAATACAGTCATAGTTGGGGATTTTAGTACCCATTGACTTCAATGGAGAGATCTTCTAGACAGAAAATCACAAAGGAGAAGCAACCTTAAATGACACACTAGGTCAAATGGATCTAATCAATACCTTCAGAGCATTTCACCCCAAAGCAGCAGAATATACACACTTTTCAAATGCACATGGAATGTTTTCTAGGATAGACTACATGTTAGGACACAAAACAAGTCTTATAAATTCAGGAAGACTGAAATCACATCAAGCATCTTTTCTGAACACAATGCTATGAAACTAGAAGTCAGTCACAAGAATGCTGAAATATATCCAAAGACATGAACTAAATAACATGTTATTAAACAATGATTGGGTCGACAAAGAGATCAAAGAAGAAGTCAAAAGATACCTTGAAGCAAATGAAAATGAGGACACAACATTCCAAAATCTGTGGGATACAGGAAAAATAATCCTAAGAGGGAAATTCATAGCATTACAGGCCTATCTCAAAAAACAAGAAAAAGCTCAAACAATCTAACTTTACACTTAAAGGAACTTGAAAAAGAACAACAAATGAAGCCCAAAGTTTGTAGAAGGAAGGAAAGAAAGAATAAGGATCAGAGCAGAAATGAGTCTAAAAAAAAATAGAAAAGATCAATGAATCCAAGGGTTGGTTCTTTGCAAAGCCAAACAAGATTGACAAACCTTTAACCAGACTCATCAAGAAAAAAAAAAGAGTGCCCTGGCTGGTGGAGCTTGATGAACTGAGCGTCAGCCTGAGAACCAAAGGGTTGCTGGTTCGATTCCCCAGTCAGGGCACATGCCTGGGTTGCGGGCCAGGTCCCCAGTAGGGCGCGCAAGAGGCAACCACACATTGACGTTTCTCTCCCTCTCTCTCCCTCCCTTCCCCTCTATCTAAAAATAAAATAAATAAAATCTTAAAAAAGAAAAGAAAAGAGGACCCAAATAGAAAGAATCAGAATTGAGAGAGGAGAAATAACAACTGACACCAAAGAAATACAAAGGATTTTAAGAAAATATTATGAACTACATGCCAACAAACTGGACAACCTGGACAAAATGGATAAATTCCTAGAAACATACAATATTTCAAAACTAAATCAGGAAGAATCAGAGAATCTGAATAGACAGGTTACACCTAGTAAAATTGAAGCAGAAATCAAAAAACTCCCAACAAACAAAAGCCCTGGACCGGATGGCTTCACAGGGGAATTTACCAAACATTTCGAGAAGGACTAACACCTCTACTTCTCAAACTATTTCAAAACATTCAAGAGGAGGGAAGACTCCCAGGCTCATTTCATGAGGCCAGCATTCTCCTAATTCCAAAACCAAATAAAGACACTACAAAAAAATAAAATTATAGGTCGATGTCCCTGGTGAACATAGATGCTAATATCCTCAAGAAAATATTAGCAAACTGAATACAGCAATGCATCAAAATATCATACAACATAATCAAGTGGAATTTATTCTGGGAATGCAAGGTTGGTATATTTGCAAATTAATTAATGTGATTTGCCACATAAATAAAAGGAAGAATAAAAACTACATGATCATATCAATAGATGCAGAAAAAGCATTTGATAAAATCCAGCACCCACTTATGATAAAAACTCTCAGTAAAGTGGGAACAGAGGGAACATACCTAAACATAATAAAGGCCATGTATGACAAACCCACTGCCAGTATCATACTCTATGGGCAAAAACTACAAGTGTTCCACTTAAGATCAGGAACAAGACAGGGATGTCCGCTTTCACCTCTCTTATTCAACATAGCACTGGAAGTCCTAGCCACAGCAATCAGACAAGAAGAAGAAATAAATGGCACCCAAATTGGAAAGGAAGAAGTAAAACTGTCTTTATTTGCAGATGACATGATACTGTACATAGAGAACTCAAAAGATTCCACCAAGAAGCTACTAGAATTGATAAATGAATTCAGCAAAGTAGCAGGATACAAAATTAATATTCAGAAATCAGTTGCATTTTTATATACCAATAACAAACTAACAAAAAGGAAATTAAGAAAACAATTCCATTCACAATTGCTTCAAAAAGAATAAAAGACCTAGGAATAAACCTAACCAAGGATGTAAGACCTGTACTCAGAAAATCAGAAGACAGTGAAGCAGAAATTAAAGAAGATACAAATGAGTGGAAGCACACACCATGTTCACGAAGAGGAAGAATTAACATCATTAAAATGTCCATACTACCCAAAGCAATCTATAGATTCAATGTAACTCCTATCAAGATTCCAGCAACACATTTCACAGAACTAGAATATTTCAAAAATTTATATGGAAGTACAAAAGGCCCTGCATAGCAACAGCAACTCTTGAGAAAGGGGAACAAAGTTGGAGGAATCATCCTTCCTAATATCAAACTGTACTACAAGGCCACAGTAATCAAAACAGTCTCGTACTGGCATAAAAACAGACACAAAGATCAATGGAAGAGAACAGAGAGCCCAGAAATAAACCACACCATTATAGTCAATTAATATCTGACAGACGCAGCGAGCACATACAGTGGGTTAAAGATAAGTCTATTCATTTGATAATGGTGCTGGGAAAACTGGACAGACACATGGAGAAAAATGAAACTAGACCACTTTCTTATACCACACACAGAAGAATAAATTCAATTAAAATATAAATAAAATTAAATTAAAAAAATAAATTCAAAATGGATTAAAGACTTAAACATTAGCCCCAAAATCATAAAAATCCTAGAAGAAAACATAGGCAGCAAAATCTCAGACACAGCTTGTAGCAGTATTTTATCAGATACATCTCTCCAGGCAAGGGAAACAAAAGAAAAACTAAACAAATGGGACTACACCAAACTAAAAAGTTTTTGCACAGCCAAGGAAATCATCAACAAAATAAAGACAACCCACAGAATGGGAGAATGTATTTGCCTATATACCTGGATAAGGGGTTAATATCCAAAACTTTAAATAACTTACGAAACTCAACACCAAAACAACAAACAACCCAATTAAAAAATGGACAAAGGAGATGAATACACACTTCTCCAAAGACAGATGGCCAATAGACATTTGAAAAGATGGTAATGTCACTAACATCACAGAAATGCACACTGAAACCACAATGAAATATCTCACTCCTGCCAAAATGGTTACCATCAATAAATCAACAAATAAGTGCTGGCAAGGATATGGAGAAAGGGGGACCTTTGTGCACTGTTGGCGGCAATGCAGATTGCTGCAGTCACTGTGGAAAGCAGTATGGAGATACCTCAAAAAATTAAAAATGGATCTGTCCTCTGACTCATCAATCCCAGTTCTGGGAATATATCCGAAGGAACTCAAAAAACTAATTTGAAAAAACATAAGCACCCCTGTGTTCACTGCAGCATTATTTACAATCACTGAGATATGGAAGCAGCCCAAGTGCCCATCAGTAGATGTAGTGGATAAAACAACTATGGGACATTTACACAAAGAAATACTACTCAGTTGTAAAAAAGAAAAATTTACCCCCTGTGACAGTATGGATAGGTGAGGAGAACATTATGCTAAGTGAAATAAGCCAGTCAGGGAAAGACAAATATCATCTGATTTCACTCATCTGTGGAATAATGAACAAACTGAACTAACAAGCAAAATAGAGACAGACTCATAGAGCGCAGGATGACAGCTAAGTTGGGGAAGGTATAGGGGATGCAGGGATTGAGCAAAATGGAAAAACGACTCATGGACACGGACAACAGTATAGTGATTGCAGGGGGTTAGGGGGTATTAGGGGAATAAATGGTAATAGAAACATGCAATGAAAATAATTAAAAAAATAAAAGCTTAAAAAAGAGGTAAAATTAATAATCCACAAAAAAATGGCCCTCTGGCTTGAAAAATTTTCAATATAAGCATTTCCTATTGACTTTTAACTATTGGTAACATTTCAGATTCCCTCTATAAAAAAATTTAGGGTTCCTTCTATAAAAAAAATTTCATTTTGAGAATACATAAGATACTCAAGAGTGAAACTAATTGGACAACAAGGTTAAGAAGATAAAGTTCAGAGGAGTAACAGGTAGGCCATACACACTCAATCTAAAAATAAGAATTACAATTTCTACCTGAAAGGGTGATTACAGATTAACTTTTGAGCCCTAGTCTCTGCTTCTATGTGAAATATTTTTTGTATGTACCTGTGCAGTTGAACTAAGTTTCCTCCTCCTGACTCCTGGCCTCAGGGTAACTTGCCCATTTCTCCTGGTATCCTAAGTTCACAGTATTTAACTCTCCACGACTAGAAGTGCAGGTTCCATTATGTGGTCTCTGCCTGCACCACTGGTTGGCCACCTTCAGCGAACCATGTCCATCTACTCAAGGTTGTATTGCTCCAAGGGCTGAAGCAAGGCTTCACAAGAACATGCAGCTAATTTAATAAAGTGGGAAGTGTCAGAAATGGTCCATGCACTAGCAAAAGGCAGACAAATACTTCTCCAAGTGAATGATGACTTGATGACTGAATTAGCATCTGCCTGAAATTATCTACAAGGATTAGTCCTTATTTCTCAATGTTTATTCTAGTACTACTACTGCTGCTATTAAGGAAACCTTGAAAATAATCACTCTTCCAACTGACCAGTGAGAGTAACAGTTATGCTGGAAAGGAGAAATAAATATATTTATCTGGTTCTTGGGTCAATCTTTTATAGTTTATACATGGAAGGGAAGTTAACAAGTATTTAATACACCCAGGAAATCTGATTCTTCATCAAGCTGTGTGGGAGTACATACTGTTTTTTTCACACTGGCGTCAAATAGGAACTCCCATAATGAATTACTCTTTAACAGGCTAACCCCAAACATACATTTTTGTGGGGGAGACATCAACTAGTCCCAAAACTTTTATGACTATTTAAGATGTTCAAATGCCTAAGGAAAGGTATCTCTAGGTACACTGACTGAACTTACAGATAACTAAAAACAGCTCTGCCAGATGGCAAGAATAAACGCAGGAAGGAGAATGGAACTGTTTCAGAATAAAAGGAAAGCTACTTTTGCTTCCCTGAAGTTTAGGCTTTTAAAAAAGCATTTGCTAGTGTAGAAGGAACACCATAAGGCCAAATAAGTAGATTCCACTACTCTTTCCAAGTAACACTGCTAGTAGGAGTATAAATGAGACATCCTTGGGGCAGCAGTATTTATTAAGAACTTTAGATTTCTTTTTTCCATCTTAAATTATCTTTTAAAAGTTCTTACCTACTAGGCCCATTTTTAGAAAGGTAGACTAAGAAAATAAATATACAAAGATTTATGTATAATGATGTTCAATGCATTTGGTTACATTTTTCTAAAACAATGGAGAATTACCCAAATATTTAATTGGCAATTATAAAATAAAATATTCCATCTATTTGACAGAATATTGCATAGTCAATTGTTTAAAAAAAAGTTATGCTTTTGACAGCTACATAGTGACATACTATGATCTTAATATTGTAAAAAAAAATGCAGCAGAAAAAAATACAAAAGAAACATTCAGTGTAAATAGTGGTAATGTCTGGCAACAGAATTTTGAATAATTTTATTTGCTTTTTTATTCTCTCCTATGTTTTCCAAAATTTCTGCAATAAGTACATATTTTTAGAACTAGAAAAAAATTTTCAAAAGAAAAACAACCTTTATTATAATAGGTTTATGACTTCTCTGTCTACACAAAGGAAAGAGTCTGTGGTTGTATGGTCACTTACTCGCCCTGGGCTCCATAATGGGTTTCAGGCAGCTGCCATGCACATCTCTGGGACATATGCACACTAGCTGACTTTTTATAAAATCTTACCAGACATATATTCTGATATACAATACCGTCCGAGTATCACAAAACACATCACTAAAGTATACTAAAATAAGGTTATTTACTTAAAAAATGATACAATGAATGTAATCTATATATAGCAATTAATGGTAAACTTAATAAGGCACCTTTTAAACCAGATGCTGTACAAAATACATTTAGTGTGTTACATATCAAAGATGAATCTATATTTTTGGTGTTTTACAATTGCATAATAAAACTGCTTAACCTTCTTTCAATGTCTATGTACAACTTCCCTAAGTAAGCTATAATGGTATTTTCATTTTATACAATATATACTACATTTTAGTTTTTAAATGGGCAAGGACAAGAGTCACTAAACGGGCTTAAATAATTCCACTGAAAGCATAGTACAGAGCACAATCTAAAATTACAATATATTTAATCCTTTGCAAAAGCAGTATTCACATACTTTCCTTACAGGAGGATCATTACATGTGGCTTCATTTGATGCTGCCCTAGATTTCATTTGGTCAGTTGTGTGCAGTTTTCACTGTGACTATCTTAACAGCACTGAGGCAAGAAGGTGAACTGCAAAAAACAAATCTGACCCAAGCAAATAATAAATGTTAACCCTTTAGATAGTACAAGAGCTGGAACAATCCTTTAAAAAAAAAATCAGTTAGTATTTCTGCTGTTTAGACACATTTCAAAACAACATGTATGAAAAGAAATATGACTTCACTTATAAAATCTTCCCTGGAATAAATTATTTAACATCAGATTTGATATTGGGCCAACTTGGAGATGCATGATTCTTTTTAAGATTTTACTTATTTTTAGAGAGAGGGAAAGGGAGGCAAAAAGGGAGGGAGAAAGAGATCAATGTGAAAAAGAAACATCAATCAGTTGTGTCCCCAACTGGGGACCAAACCCGCAACCTAGGGCTCCTGGAGCCCTGATCAGGAATTAAACCAAGGACCTTTTGCTTTGCAGGTCAATGCCAAACCAACTGAGCCACCCTGGTCAGGGTGAGATGCATGATTTTTAAAAAACTGTACTGCATTTTTGTTTTAAACAGAAGCAAAAAAATCTGGGGGAAGAAAGGTACTACTTTTTTTTAAAAGTAAATAGTAAATCTGGCACATTCTAGGAAAATAATTTTCAAAAACTGTTAAGTCACTTTCTAAGTTTGGAAATACTTCTGGACATTGAAAATGCAACATGATACACTGACTGAAATATCTTTTGTGAAAACATATCCAGAGAATTAGATTGAAACTTTACAAGAAAACACAGGGAAAACTTAAAATAAATACACTGAAATCAATCCTAATGTAACTTTAATTCTAGAGATATTTATCAGCAGAATTTTCTTTGAGGGTTAATTTTTATTATATTCTGGTACCTTGGTATTTTGTTTTTAGGTTTTTAATTATTTAAAGGGATGACAGACAGAAGCCACACAGTTTTAAAATGCTAAATTGTGAAACCAAATAATGGTTTCTAGGATTTTACAAATTATTAACTATGGTACCATATAATACTTCCTCCCTCTTTAAATATTTCACTTACTGGATGAGCTTAGAAATTTAAGAGTAAAAGTAAGAGAAGAACAGTTCCATGCAACATTTTTTAAGACTTTAGGATTTCAAATATGTCATCATCTGCTTTTTAAAAAACATGTTATATGAGAAAATATTTATACTGAACAAGTCTCTAACATTAATTCTTGATATCACTTTTAATAGAGCAATTTCATTTAAAAAATCATTACGAAGGGCTTGTACTTATATACTACCTGTAATGTTGGCTTCCACACACTATTTTAACGTTCCTAAGAATAGAGCTTACCTTTACTTAAATATTTTCTTTATTATTAAGATAACAAGTGATTCTGAGGATTTATAGTTTATCAAATAAAAAATAAATCAAGGTTAACTCCAGCCTAAGTAGATCAGAGCTCATTAGTGTTCTTAAATCACATGGCAATTCAATTTGATTAAAATATCTATAAATTTCACTAAAAGAGATGGAGAAAACACTCTGAAAGAGCAAGTTATTGGGTACTACCAATATGTAAATTTACTTATCTTGATGCACATTTCAAAGTTAAATTATCTTAGATGAAAATTGCTGGTCAAAATTGTTAAAGCAAGTTTTAAATTTATGAAGCTTGATGTACAGACAAATATATTAGAGTTTCATTCTTAAGTGCCAAATTTTTGGTAATGAACAGATTCATGCTCTAATTCCCCCCCTTAAAGTGTTCTGACCATGTTATGTATGACATATCCACATTTATTTTATGTTATATTCAAACAAAATTGTCTTACTTCCTGTGCCCAAAAGTTGTTCTTTCAGAATAAGACATTAATATTTAAAAGGCATTACAGAAGTATAAAAAGTTTAAGTAAATCAGAATTATTCCTTGGAATAGCAAGGTGTCCGTAACATACATAGCACTTTCTTGAAAAACAGTAATATGGGCTAAGTCTAGGTACCAACTAGATACTAACTCTTCATTGTCTTCACAAGTTATGGAACAGAAATTATAAAACCAAAAATCTCAAATGATTTAAGTGTCTATAACAGCTGTTGATAAGTTTTTATCAGTTCTGAAACAGAAATCTCTAATTAGAGGATCCTTTCATAAAGAAAAATTGAGATGATAGTATCTTAATGAAACTCTGTGCCTGAAGTTAACAAACTCTTATGTTTGATATACTATTTTGAATGCATTAGTTCTAAAAAATGCATATGTGGTTCTACTTTATAACATTTTCTTCTGACGATCTTTTTTTCCCCCCTCAAGGATGAGTGTGAGGTCCACATGAGCTGGTTTCTACAGTATGAATGTATGTACATATATAAAATATAGCTGTAAAAGGAGTAGGTGTTTTGTAAATAAAGCATATTACACACAAAATATAAATAACTTCCCTTTTAAAAGTTACTGAGAATAAAGAATACAGGACATGGTTATAGGCACTTAACATTGCTATCAAATGCAGTAATTAGTAATTCGCTTCAATAAGAAGTATTTTCTTTACAAGCTTTATGGCATTCGAAGTTCCAACTTTGGATAGGATGCTTTCTATGACAAAAATAATAATTACAAAAAAAAAAAAAAGGAAAGGAAAGGAAATTAAAAAGAAAAGAAAAGATGTCGATGGGAGAAAAACAGTTGAAATTTCCAGGCACTTTAAACTTTTTTTGGCCTTTGTATCAACTTTCATATTAAAAACAAAGTCGGTGGTGAAACTAGCTCACTTTCAAGGTAAATGGCTTTTCATGTGATTGGCATATCTTGGTCAGGTTATGCATTTTTAAAGCACAAAACCAACAGCCACTAATATCTTCCTGTGTATTCATAAATTATATTTCCTTCTAATTCAAATGGCAGCAGAGAAATCCTGGTGTGCATGTGTGTGTACATACACACCATTATCAAGGCATGACAAACTATCATAAACTAAGCAGTATCCCAAACAGATTATAATCCATAGGCTGTTTACAAAGGTAAAATACAAACAGATTAGATTTTCTCAGGTTGAAGGCAAGTGTATTATTTCTCCGTCTCTGCTGAATTCTTTATCTTCCTTAAGGCTTTCACAGAAAGCACCATTTTATGAACAGGTAATTCAGTACCCAGAGTTTGACTGGAGACTTATTAATCAGGATTGAAGTCTTGATGTAGTTCATAAAAACCCAATTTAAAAAATGCATCAAAAACCACATTTAAAGTACAGCTGTCCACATATAAAGAATAAAGTTTTTAGAAGTTCCCAGCTTATATTCTACAGAGTACTGAAAGGTTTAATATTAGCAGCCTGCGAAGGTGTAGTGAGGAAAGAGTCTGAGAACCAAGTTAACATCCTTATTCTATTCTAATTCCACCCATTCCTTGGGTGAAAACAGTTCTTGCAGTCTGGAATTTCTCTTCATGATCGCTTAACTGTCAAATCTTTACATCTTGGGATTCAACCATCTTGGCAAGTGTCTTCTTAATTCTCAGAGCTGTAAGTCTGGAGGCTGGATTGTGGGCCCAGCATTCTGACATTAGTTTCAAAACTGCTCGTAGACACTGAAAAGTAAACAGAATGTTGTGAGCAGGTATATATCTTTGGCAACACTCACCAATCACTTCCTCAGGGGACCAAGTTCCACTTACTTCATCACTGTTCCATCGATTAGACACAATTGGCCGCAAACGTTTGACACACACAACCTCACGCATATCTTCATATGATGGATCATTGGGGACCATGTTGTAATATGGTAACTGATACTCTTCTACTATCCCTATAGGAAGAAAACGTAGTGAGCACAAAAATGGTGGCTGGACAAAATATATCAATCCATTCAGCAGCATCTTTTACTAAACTATGGAAGTAAAACTGATTCCTACATAAAGAAGAAAAAAAATATAAGGTCGATGATTCACTTTTAATAGTAAATGTATGTTGTTCTCTTTTTTCATGTCTAATTATTTCCCTTATGTCTATCAGGATGACCATCACAGCTGTGGACATACCAATATCCCTAAAAAACAAAACAAAACAGCAATACGAAGCCCTAAATTTTTAATTATTTTATTAAATTTTAATTTATTTATATAACTGTTTCTACTAATAAATGCCGTAGACAGACAGCAGATATGTTGAAAAGAGAAAACACAGCAAGCCTGTGACTGTTATCCTTAAAAAGACCTGCTTGCAAGGCTGGTCTTTGGCTGGTGTCTGGGAACTTGCCTGGTAAATAGCTCCCTACGCTGATATAAAGCTTTCCGTACATGATAATAATGGCTCACTGTGCCTAGACTATTTGTGCAAAAAATATGCTTTATGCTGGACACCTGCTTTCTAAGAGTTTGGAATTTTGTTACGTGGGCAGAGGGTGCCACATGACCAATAAATCTTTGAGAACTGAGTCTCCAGTAACTTCCCTGGATGACAATATTTCACATATTGTCACAATATGTTGAAGAAATTAAGTGCATTCTGTGAGACTTCACTGAAAGAGGACTTCAGGAGCTTGCATCTGACTTCCTTTGAACTTTGCCCCTTGTATCTTTTCCCTTTGCTGATTTTGCTTTGTATTTTTGCACTGTAATAAATTTTAGCTGTGAAGACAAATATATGCTGAGTCCTGTGAGTTCTTCTAGTGAAATCACAGGACTTGGAGTGGTCTAGGGTAGTGGTCCCCAACCTTTTTGGCACCGGGGACCAGTTTCGTGGAAGACAATTTTTCCACGGATGGGGGTGGAGGGGGTGGAGCTCAGGCTCTCACCTCCTGATCTCCTGCTGTGGACAAGGAGGGCAGGGCAGAGGCAGGAAGCAGAGCTCAGGCCAGCGAAGCTTCACTGGCAGCCCTGTTCCTAACAGCGTGGTCTGCGGCCCAGGGGGTTGGGGACCCCCTACATAGGGGATCCTTGATATCTAAATTATATAATAGGAGCTCTTATTTTCTGAATGATGAGGATGCAAACATAACCAGAAACAAATTCCATAAACTCCTACCTCCTGTGATACAACGACGGGCCATTTCCCAAATGATTAGGCCAAAGCTATAGATGTCCGCCATTATATATGGCTGGAAATGGTTTTTATTCAGGCTTTCATCCAGCACTTCTGGAGCCATGTACCGTTTGGTACCCACCCTGGTATTCAAGGGGACGTCAACTTCGTTTGTATCGCTGAAACAGAAGACAGATAATGTCCAGATTGACGGTGAAAAGCAAAATAGTTTTTCTTCCATTTCTCTTATATTTGTAGAAGTCAGTCAGTCTCTCCCCCCACCCACACACACAAATAATAAAAATAAATTATCTATAACCTCCACATTCTTTTAACAGAAATCATTGGGGCCAGGTGTATTCTAAACTTAGCATCTTTCAGATTTTAAAAAAATATACCCTTTAAATATATGCTACATATTATATAATTTCCCCAGTGCAGTCTAGAGTAGTGGTCTTAATCAAACTTATTACCATGCCTGCATTGAAAACTAAGTATGAATACTGATACCAAGCTGCCTAAAGACAATAGGTAACTTGCATGTACTCAGGTCAGGTATTGTCACCAAACAAATTTGGTGTCTCTCAAAGAAAAAAAGACAGTACTGAATATAAGAAAACATGGTAGATAATTATGTTCCAGAACAAGTGAATGTGAAAATATATTGAGAGGAATTACTTGCTTTCACCATTCTGATGTGATTGATATTAGAATTACATTTTCTTTTTTAAGGGTCCAACAAACTCAGTTCTGTTGTAAGAAATGCTTACATAATCATAATGACAATTAGTAATAAATTATGTTTATTGGTTTTTCAACTGGTGGAGTAAACTTTAGAGCTGGAAGACAGGAACCCTTTTGTCGCTTTGGCCCTCCAGTCTGGCAGGTTCCAGAAACTACTCTGAAGCACAGATGAATATATTTTATATTTTCTTATATAGAATGATAAATATTTGAGCCAATTAACAATACACTGATTAAAAACAAACAAACAAACAAACAAACAACAAGGTAAGAATACTCTAACACCAGGGAAGATTTAATTTTTTAATGTTTGTTTTATTATGGACTAGTACTTTCATCTTATGGCCTGAAATTAATTCTGAAATGTGAAATGGTTGCTGTATTCTAGAGTTATAACAACATTAAAACGGTTTCTATAGTTTCCAAAAAATATTATAATTCTAATTGTTCGAACCTATTAACAAGGTATTAAATAGTGATGGAGAAATAGCATATTTATATTGTTTATGAGAGTGAAAATGATGCACTCTCTGAAGGGATAATTTGCAATATACCTCAATTATTATGTACATATCCTTTATCTAGCTTCCTCTAAGGAATCCATCATGAAGAAGAACTTGTGTACGTCCTCAAGGATTAATATATATTGATAAAATACAATGCTCATGAAAGCATTTTTTTTAAATAGAGATAAACCATAGGCAACTTTAATGCCCATGAGCTGGGTCATGAAATAAATTATAGTGCATCCATATTTTGGAAAATAGCATCAACACTATTAAAAAGAATGAAGTAGATCTACATAAACTGAAACAGAAGGATGTCTAAGACAATGAAAACAGGAAATCAAAAATTATGTACACCTTTTTGCTAACAAAACCCACCAAAACCAACCAACCAAGACAAAATCCCCAATTACATATTTATACTACATAAGCACACACATTCTTGGAATTCCACTGTCCTGAATACAAATATGCAAACATCTTTCAGAGATTAATATAATTTCAAAACAGTAGGCAAAGAACCACTTACCTGTTGAATTTAACAGCGAGGCCCAGATCAGCAATACAACAACTTCCATTTTTCTTAATGAGGATGTTTTTGCTCTTTAGGTCTCGATGGGCAATTGCAGGCTTTCCTTGGGTGCCATAAATTTCTGTGTGAAGATGGCACAGACCACAGGCGGCTGAATAAGCCAACTTGAGGAGGGCTCTGGTGTCTAGTGTAGCACACTTCAGGAAATCATAGAGAGATCCATTTTCATGGTAATCAGTGATCAAATAGAGCTGAGTCCAGGAACCTGTACCTTTAATGTCTGCTGCTATAAAACCTGTTCAATTAAGAAATTTAAAAGGTTATCAGAGGTGGTTACAAAGAATAATAAATGCTCACTCAGGACCATGAGAATAACTCAGGTATCATGCACAGAAAATAAAAAATTAATTTGCCTAACAAAATCTCTTGAACCTGTTCTCAAGATTTTCATTTCTGCCATTTATACATATAACTCTGTACTTCAGCATTAAATTAAAATACTATTAATGATCATTATGAAAATAATAATAATAATATGGCTTAAGAAAATCATGTATCATATAATAACTTGGGGGAATGTTATCATCTAAATGATTCTCTGAGCATGAAAAACTATAGGAATGTGGAAAAGACTCTCGATTTCAATTGAAAAGTGGACACATTAAAATAGTTAAAAATGTTCAACTAGCCAACTGTCCTAACTAGTCAATTCCTTTTACCCATCAATGCCTCCTCACATCTGCCTTTTCAGTCTGGCCCCCCTTTTCCTCCTTCCCTTCAGAAAAAGGTCAATAAAAGTTCTGGGTTGAATAGTGTCCCACCCGCCCCCAAATTCATGTCCACCTAGTCCCTGTAAATGTGACCTTATTTGGAAAAGGGGTCTTTGTAGATGCAATAAAATTCAGATGAGGTCAGGTCACACTAGATTAGGGTACAGGTAAATAATTCAATGACTGGTATCCTTGTAAGAAGGAAATTTAGACACAGGTACAGAGGGGAAGCCACATGACAGAGATGGAGATGGGAGTGTTGTCTCCAAGCTGAGGAATATCACCGATTGCTGGCAATCACAAGAAACCAGAAAAAGGCAAAGAGGAGTCATCTCTTTAGGGCCCTCAGAAGGTATGACCCTACTGTCAACTTGATTTTAAATTTCAGGCCTCCAAAACTCAAAGAAAGTAAATTTCTCTTGTTTTATGTCACTCAGTTTGTGGTAATTTGTTTTAATAGCCTTAGGAAACTAATATAAGTGCCTTCTATGCTTTTGGCAATGTATTCTGCACTGTCTACATTAAAAGAAAGAAAAACAGCAGCTTAAAGAGAGAAGTTGGGAAAGCTAAATGAATTTTATGCACCCTACTGATCAGATCATGCCTAAACTATTTTGCTAGTGTGTAAATGTGATTGTGGGGTGGGGAGAAGGAGAGACCTACTAAACATAGAACATTAAGCTACACCATATGGTAGTGGTGTGGCTTAGCTTAAAAAGGCAAAAGGTATATATAAAGTTACCCTAGAAAATTGCTTAAATTACTTATAAAACACTTGGTTTTTGTTACTACATGTGTAAATCCAATAAACTGATGTTACTTTGAAACGCACTGTTGCTTAGTAGGGTAGTAAATAAAGCGGTTGGTTCACATTTAGGACTCTGTTGTACTTAAAGTATTTATCAACTTGGTTTCCTTTTAGCCCAATGCAAATAACTGAATTCACATGTTTTCAGAGACCATGTGGCAGGTTTCCACCCAAACTCCACTAAACGTATCAGAATAAAGAAATGACTGAAATCAAATGTGTACCCACCAAGTATGTTTTCATGGCGCATTAGCACAGTTTGGTAGATTTCCGTTTCTCGAAACCAGCTAGCTTCTTCAGTAGTAAAGAACACTTTGACTGCTACTTTCTCACCACGCCATTTACCCATCCACACTTCTCCATATCGACCTTTACCAACTTGCCGAACCATCTGAATCTGTTTGGCAATAGTTCGCTGAACCTTGATTTAAAAAAATAATATTTATTTGAGTTCTTGATGGAAAAAACCCTATTAAGACAGAAAGTGGTCTGACAGTTCATCCCATCAAAAAGGATGGTATATATGAAGTCTGTACAGAAAGCATCCAGCCATGTAATATGAAAAAGAGACATTTATTGGAGAAGATATAAGATACAAGAAACACTGTACATAGGACAATGCCGCCTCTGGTTCCCTTCAAAGTAGGCACCTTACACAGGTTTTCTTAATTGCCATCAGCTGCCCTGTTTTCTTTTCCTGAATCTTATTGATAGTCTGAAATTTCTTCCCTTTCAAAGGTAATTTTAGTTTTGGGAAAAGTGAGAAGTTGCAGGATGCCAAATCTATGCTGTAGGGGAGCTGAGTCTGCTGGGTGATTTGATGTTTCGCCAAAATCTCTGTACGACAGGCGAGGCATTGAGTGAGTACACTGTTATGATGAAGCTGACAATCACCACTTGCCCAAAGCTGCAGACTTCTGAATTATCCAGAGTTGCCGCGAACTGTTCAAGCTTAATGCAAAATTTGATGCAGATTCTTTGCACTACTCACTCAAGTCGTTTTGAATGCGACTGCCACTCACTACACAGGTTCACTCAACAGTGCCTACTGCCCCACTGACTAGTAAAGTGAAGTTGCCATTGTTCACGCATGCCCATTCCAGTCCACTCTTCTTGGCTGCCAGGCTACACTGATGTCATGCAAACCATTCTTGTTATATTAATAATGGCTGGACTTTTCCTGACAGACCTCATATATCCAACTAACTCCAATGTTAAAAATTAAAATGTATTTAAATGAGGCAATATATAAAAACTCTGAAACCACAAATTAACAGGTTAGTCAGTATGGTATACTGCTTGCAAAAAGGTTCTAAATGATTCTCCTCCCTGTACATACACCTTTGGGTTGTCTCCTTTATAGACTCTGGGCTTGGCCACAAGACTTGCTTTGGGGAACAGAACAATAGAAAATGTGATGCACCGAAGACTTGAAAAGCGTGCACGAGAGCCTGCCTTGTCTTGCTGTCCTGGGGAGCTCTGTGACCAGTGAACAATACCATGGTAACCAGTGGCCATGTGCACAAATTATACCATTTAGCTCTGGCTGAGGAAGTCCAGAAAAAATACTGCCCAAGCAGACCCACTGAATCATGAGAAATAATAAATGTTTGTTGCTTCAAGCCACTAAGCTTTTGGGTGGTTTATTATGAAGTAAAATCTAAATGACAGTTAAAAATCTTCAACTCAGTCTGTAAGATCCTTCATGATCTGGCCCCTGCCTAACTCTCCAGCCTCATCATTCACTATAGGCACACCATCCTCATCCTTCCCATTTCAACGTTTAGAATTTACTCAAGCTCATTCCTGTCTGAGTCTTTGTTCAGGTGCAGTTTCCTTTACTTACGAGTGTTGTTTCTCTTTTGTTCAACATCTTCCTAGCACACACACTTCTCAACTGCTGCACTTATCACAATTATAATTTTATTGGGCTGCCCAAAGTTTGTTAGGTTTTTTTTGTAAGATGGCTCTAGTAATACTTAGTTGTTTTTAACTTCATTTGAAACAATTTTGTTAGAATGTATTTTGACAGCTGTCATATCAATGGACATTAAAAAAATAAAAATAAAAATTGGTGAATTTTTGTGTAGCCATTTTAGTACTGAAGAGGGAATAATATACGCAACATTTTCGTCATATTATGCTTCATTACTTCAAGAAAGGTAAAAACGCAACAGAAATACAAAAAAAAGATTTGTGCAGTAGAGAAAGAAGGTGTTGTGACTGATGAACATGTCAAAAGTGGTTTGCAAATTCTCTTACTGGAGATTTTTCTCTGGATGATGTTCCATGGATGGGCAGACCATTTGAAGTTGACAGCCATCAAATAGAGACATTAAATGAGAACAATCAACATTATACCATGCAGGAGAGAGCCAACATACTCAAAATATCCAAATCAATCAAGTTATTGGTGAAAATGAAAAATGTGTCTTTTATTTTATCGAAAAGACTAAACAGACTTTTTGGTCAAACCAATATCATTATTTGTTATGTATTTATTTGAGTTCCATCCCACCCTGCTCATAAAATACAAGTATTTACAATACCTGGAATACAATAAGTGCTTTCATTAATATTTCTTGAATGTAAGTTGTACATTAATTGCTACCTTAACTGGTCACTCAAAATTTTTTAAAAAACGCTAAGGTCCAGGGTGGTATGTACTTAAAATGGGCTACATTTTGTGCATACCTAAATTACCTTTTATATCATTTTATTACAGAATTCTTTTTAATTTCTTTCAGAAAGTCAGGATTACTGACATATAATTTATGTACAACCAAATTCACAATTAAGCTATATAACATATCCATCACCCAAAAATTCCTTCCTTCCTCTTTAAAGTTAATCCCCACCCTATCCCCACTCTCTGGCATCGCTGATCTGTTTTCTATGTTTACAGTTGTGCCTTTCTAGAATATCACATAAATGGAAACATACAGTATGTATAGCCTTCTGTGCCTCAGTTCTTTCATTTAGCATAAAATGCTTTCAAATTCATTTGTTATTGTTGCATGTATTGGCATTTTTTTTTTTTTACTGACAAGTCTATTCCACTCTATGAATGTACCACCATTTATTTATACATTTACTAACTGATGAACTTTTACATTGTTCAACAATTTTGCATTGTTTTACAATTTATATCTATTATAAAGAAAGCTGCTATAAACATTCACATTCAGGTCTGGATATGGTTGTATAGCATAGCTCTTCCATAAACTCTTAGCAGAAGGACTGCTTTACTATACAGAAAGTGTTTGCCTAAGTTTTCAGTCAACTGTCAAATTATTTCCCAAAACGGTGGTATTATTTTGCATTTCAATCAGTAATGTATGAGACTGCCAGTTGACATCCTCAGTCTTAGCCATACTAGTGGATGTGTAGTCATATCTTATTGTATTAATTTGCATATCCCCAATGATGCTGAATATCTTTTCATAGGCTTATTTGCCATTCTTATATGTACTCTGGCAAAGTGTCTATTCGACTCTTTTGTCCACTAAAAAAATGAACTGTTTGTCTTATTACTGAGTTATAAAAGTCCTTTATATAGTATGCAACACAAATTCTTTTTTTTTTAAAGGTTTTATTTACTTATTTTTATAGAAGGGGAAAGAAGAGAGAAATGGAGGGAGAGAAACATCGATGTGCGAGAGATATTCTCACAAGCCCCCAACTGAGAACCTGGCCCACAACCCAGGCATGTGCCCTGACTAGGAATCGAACCAGTGACCTTTTGGTTTGCAGGCTGTCACTCAATTCACTGAGCCACACCAGCCAGGACTGCAACACAAATTCTTTATCAGATTTTCCTTTGCCAGTTTGAGGCTTTTTTCATTTTCTTAACAGTGTCTTCTAAGTAGGAAAAGCTATATATTTTGAGAAAGCTCAATTTATCTCTTTTAAGAATGATTCATATCATTTGTGATCTAAGAAATCTGTGCTCGACCCAAGGTCATAATGATTTTCTAAAACATTTTCATTAAAAGGTTTTATACTTTTAACTTTTATAGGTAAGTCTATGATCCATTTCAACGTAATTTTGTATATGGAATGAAGTAAGGGTTGAGATTCACTTTTCAGCAAATGGATGCCCAATTTTTCCTGTACCATATTTTATAGACTGTCTTTACCCTATTGAGTTACTCAGGCACCCAAATCAATTGATCATCTATGTGCATATCCATTTCCAGACACTCTATTCCTTTCCACTGATACACATATTTATCCTTGTGCCAGCACCACACTGATTACTGTAGCTTTACACTAAGTCTAGAATCAGGTAGTGAATCCTCTTTGTTCTTCCTTTTCAAAATTGTTTTGGTCCTTTGGGTCCTTTGTATTTCCATATAAATGTCAGAATCAACGCATCAATTTCTACAAAACTTTGACCTTGATTTGCACCAGGTTGAAACTCTAAGATAAGTTTTATTAAGATAAGTTTTAGGGAAACTTATCTTAATACTGAGTCCTCTGATTCACAAACAGAATACACATTTCCACTTATTTAGGGCTCCGTTAATTTTTTTTGGCAATATTTTCCAATTTTTAGTGTACAAGTCTTACATAATTTTGGTAAGCTTATTGCAAAATATTTATTTTTTTGATGCTATTTCAAGTGATACAGCTTTCAAAATTTTAATTCCTAATTGTTTTTTGCCAGTATACATAAATTCAATGATTTCTGTACAATGATCTTATGTTCTGCAACCCTGATAAACTCACTTATTGGTTGTCATGGCTTTATGGTATCATTCTTAAGATTTTCTTATGCAATTTTGTATCCTTTACTTCATGTATCATTTTATGCATATAAACAACCATGTTGTCTACGAATAAAGACAATTTTACTTTACCTTTCCAATTCAACTGCAGAAATGATTTAATTCAATAAAATTTTAAATTAGAGATGAATGTATTTAAACAAATGCAATTAAATAATTAAATATCTATCTGAATATCTGGTGTTTATCAAAGGGTCCTCTCGACTCCAACCCCTGAATATTTTCTTATACATAACCCTCTTATAAATATTTACAACTCCCTTTAAAATTATTTTTATGAACTGTGTTTTGGTGATACGGTATTACATCGAGGGAAATATCCTCTCTATGAAGGTATGTGGGAGCAAAGTTCCTTTTGATTTCTAAATCTGAATAGTTATGTTTCTCTCAACAATCAGTTTAACCTGATAGATGTAAGAAATCATATACCCGATTTCAATTCAAAATGGCTTTTAAAAGCAAAACTTGTGAGCTAACTCCAGCACTTATGTAACACTTTATGACTACATTTTCTTTTATAACCTTACTTGCCTATTCTTTTTTTCCTGCTTCACAGTTCTTATTTTTAACTAATTTCATCTTCCATTACTGCAGCCATATTTCTAAATAAGAAGGAAAAAATATGTGTAGTAATATTCCCTAATCTGTAATAATTATGCTGTTTATCATGAGGACACATTCTATATCAATAGACTGCTAATGTTTGTATGACATTTTATCTTACCAATAAAGGTAGTCCAGATCCACTACCAGAACTTTGTGACTGGTCAATGAGGTCTTTTAATGATTCTCCAACTGGAATAAATGCTTCATCCTGTTCCAAATCACGATTGTAACGACGTCTGCTTGAGATACTCTTGCAATAATGTCTTTTAAAAAAGTAGAAAATAACCTACATTAAAATTCTAAAACTATAAAATTTAAAGGTAAGAAAATCCTGAGGTTGTCAACACCATTATCCTTCCTTCACATAGAATCATATCAAAATTAGTCTTAGCATAGGATACTATATCCTCAGATAAAATAATGTCCAGAAATGACACTTATGAGGTAAAGTTCTATACATTATGATAAAATGGAAAATGTCCATGGTGTGCTCACAAGTGGAAAAATTAAAAAACAGCATGTAAACTGTGATCTAGCTATAAAAAATTTTTATATTACATATACTTTATACCTCTAAAAAGATCGGAAAGGATGTACAGAAAGTTATAAATAAGTTACTTCTGGGGATGTAGAAATGTACCAGGTCTGTCCAGAAAAAGCCCAACCATCGTTAATACAATGAGACTGATTTACACGACATCAATGTAACCTAGCAGCCGAAGAAAGTGGACTGAATGCACATGTGTGAACAATGACTTCCCTGTTCTAGTCCGTGGGGGCAGTAGATGCTATAGAGTGAGGGTGTACTGTGTGGCTGCTGCATTCAAAATAACTGAGTAGTGCAATGAATCTGCATCAAATTTTGCATTAGGCTTGAAAGTCCTCCACAGAAACTCTTCAGATGATTCAGAAGGTCGCAACCTTGGGCAACAGGTGATTGGCAGCTTCACCAAGACAATGTGCCTGCTCATGCCTCACCTCTCGTGCAGAGTTTTTTTGGTGAAACATCAGATCACCCAGGTGACTCAGCCCTCTATAACCCAGATTTGGCACCCTGCAACTTCTGACTTTTCCCAAAGGTAGTACAACCTTTGAAAGGGAAGAGATTTCAGATTGCCAATGAGATTCAAGAAAATACAACAGAGCAGCTGATGGCGGCTGGAGATCCTGTGTGAGGTGCCAAGGTGCTTACTTTGAAGAGGATGGAAACATCACTGTCTTATGTACAATGTTTCTTGTATCTTCTTCAATAAATGTCTCTGTTTTTCGTATTACATGGCTGGAAGCTTTCTGGACAAATTTCGTATGCTTTCTATTTTACACAAGTATTTTCATTTGAACTTAAAAGTATATGTTTATGAATCAAAATGAACAATAAATATATTTCTATTTTTTAAAAAAGGAAAGAGGAGTTTATGGAAAAGATACTAAACCAGTACCCTTAATCCACTGATATTTTTGAAGGCTTCTCTAAAATTTCAAAATATATTTCAAACATATAAGAATGTAGAGATTGACACCCATGTGTATACCACTTAAATTTAATAAATATTAATATTATGCTATAATTTTAGCTATGTTTTTAAAAAAAACATTAGAAATATTTGAAGCTCCAGCCATTTCCCTGAAAATTCTATTTCCTTCCTTTACTCCTAAAAGACAAAACACTATCCTAAAAGTGATAATATCCAACATGTGTATTTATACTGTTACAGTAACTGTAACAACAATGTTCATAAAAACAATGTTCATAAACAACACTGTTCGCTTGGATACAAATTTACATAAATGGCATGTTATATTAATATTTTACACCTTGCTTTTAAAGTAAAAACTCCTTATGTTCCACATATTTATTCAGGTTGATATATGTAAAAAACAAGAGTTCTTTTTTGTTAATGCTGGTGTATCAGGTATTGTTCTGAGACTCACTTCATCTTTACAAAGCTCCTAAGAGGTAAACACTATTGTTCCCAGTTTACAAGTGACCCAGTGGTTTATCATTTGCCCTGAGTCACACAGCTGGCCGAGTGGAGAAGCTCAGATCCAAATCCGGAGACTTAGATCGGAAATCTATGTACTTAGGCACTACTATTCTGTCAAGGAAATTATTCAAAAGGTACTTAGCAATCCTGTTATGAATTTTCTACAACTTACCCATATGCCCTATTTTAGTTATTTCCCAAAGTTTTTTAATAGAAACAGGGCTGCAGAAACCATTTTTGTGCCTGTCTCTCATGCAGATGTATAAAAATTTCTTGAATGAATACTTTTGTTTTTATCTACATCCACCAAATTGCGAAGTGAAACAATTTGTATTCAACACTCCCACCAAAAGTGCAATCTCCCAATGTCCATTTCCCCATAATTCCAATGTAAACTAGGAACTGTCATAGTTTGGACTTTTGCCAACCTGATGGGTATGAAATAGTGAAACAGTGACTTATTTTCATTTGATTTCCCTTGATTAGGAAGGAGGTTGAAATTTGTTTTTCATAGTTCAGGTTTCTCTGTAAACTGCCTATGCATGTTTTTTTGTACATTATTCACTGGGGTGATTTATCTTTTTCTTATTGATTTGTAGGAGTTCTTTATAAATCTCTATACTAAATCTTTGATAATTATGTGCTGTAACAGTCTTCTCTCAGTTGTCACTGTCATGTCATTCCATTTATGGTATTTATGTCAGTTTTTAATTTTAATGTTGTCAAATTAAAGTAATCAAATTTTCCTCTTTTTTGATATATGCTTTTGTGTCCTATTTAAGACCACTTTCATAACGCTGATGAATACATTTTTAAGGTCTGAAATTTTTGATTCTCATTTAGTCCTTTTAATCATTATAGAACAGAAAATAAAGAATAAATCAAATTAAATTATTTTCCATATGAATAGCCCAATACACTTAACCATTTTTGTAATTTTATATTTATAAATTAATAAGGGTAACTAACTCATGGTTTAAATTTAAAAGGCACAAAAGTGTATACAATGAGAAATCTTCCTCCCACCCCCATTCCTAAGCCATCAACTTCATTTTCCCAGAAGGAACCTAGAACTAGAACTATTTCCAGTTTCTTAGGTAATCTTCTGGAGACCACTGATGCATATTCAAACAAAATATATACACTGGTGATCAACTGCCTCGTTCTTTTTCTTCTTCTTCTTCTTCTTCTTCTTCCAGAAATGGTAGTCTACCATATGTGCTGTTATGCATCTTGCTTTTTCACTTAACATTGTATCTGAGGGATCATTCCACAGAAGTGCATAAAGAGCCTCTGTCTTATTTAATGGCTAAACAGTATTTCACTGTACGGCTGTTAACCATTCCCTTACTGGTAACATTCAGATTGTTTTTAGTCTTACTCCACACAAGGCTTATGTAGTATAAGCACTGAATTTGGAATTTTGATGGAATGGTCTTACGACCTCCTTGAAAGTTATACCAGTTACCAAAGTCCTATATTCATCTATTTTTAAAAGTTATATATAGTAGGTCCTCAAATAATTTTGTTTCATTATAACATTGATGAGATGTCACAGGAACTTAACTCTTATTTATATCAATTAATCTATGATAAAACTGATTTCATTAATACTCTGTTTCACTAAAAGTCACAGAACCTAACAACATTAAGTGAGGACTTACTATAGTTCTTTGTGGCTTAGTGACAAAACAACAGTTCCCATCTTATCTTACTTCTTCCCACCCATTTTGCACTTGTGGGAACCAAACATTTTCAACTTTTCTAAGCTGGTTTGTTTCATGCTTACCTCATTATTTCTAAATAACAGGCTTATGTTGACATTTTTAGTTTTTCAGTTTTAGGCTTTAACTATTGACTTCACACTGTGGAAGATGAGGATTTAACTCATCATTATATACCCCTGCTGCCATTTCCCCAAACAGAGGTATATTTGTATCATTACATCCTCCAAACATAGTTATAGCACAGTATTTATTTAAATTAGTATTCAGTGTTTGTATTATGATTACTAAGTAAACTCCACACATGGATCTCATTGTCATTTTTTTTGCTTTCCTGAATCCCCACCCCCGATCCCATGGGGCACAGGCAAAGATCCATTACTTCTGAGGAAAAAGTAAAAGCAAATCCCTCTCTCTGCTTCTGGGCAATGTGTAGGAAACATTTTCCTTGCCCCACCAAAGATCCACTGATGCTGAGAAAGGATCAAAACTCTAAGAAAGCCTTATCATTAAGTTTTAGCAACACAGGAGCTTACCCTAAGGACAAAAGACGTTCCCTTCTCCACTCTCTACCTGCCCCCCAACATGAGTAACGTGTAATAACACGCTACCTCTGGGGAAAGAGCAAAAGTATGGAAAGAGATCGCTGCTGTGGTACAGGCATGAAAGCAATGAAAGCTGAAATGAGTTAGCAAAAACACAGTGAAAAATGCTTCTGCATACAAATCCCGACCCCAAGCACAATATAACACTGGACCATCATCAAATGAGTTTGAAACCTGTGAAGCACTGAAGGCACAGACATAAACATTAAACAAAGCCCAAACCCTATTCAGCTCTTAACCAGACTGACTCAGAAGCCCTCAACACTAACAACAGTCTAAGAGAAGAGGTACACCAATTTTTAGGTATGTGTGGGCGTATGTGTGTGTATATGTATATATATTTCAAGTCTCAGTTTGTTATTCCAACAAACTGTAATAGTGTAAATGATAATATAATTAAAAAAAGAAATACATATATCTTCAATATATTGTAGTTAAATTGTTTAAAACCAAAGATAAGAGGAAAACCTTAAAAGAAACCATGAAAAATATTGCACACAGTGGACTGAAGATAAGATTTAGGAATTTAAGCCAGAAGACAAGGAAGTGATACTTGTTAAGGAGAAAAAAAAAGTCAACCAAGAATTCTATATCCAGTGCAAACACATTTGAAAAATGACAGCAAAAGATTTTTCAGACAAACAAAAGCTGAGAGAACTTATGGCCAGGATACCTACATGCAAGAAATTATGAGGAGGTTCTTCAGACAGAAGAAATACACCGAATGAAAACTTGGACTTAAAACTTGGAACTAAACAAATAAATGGTGATGAAAATGATAAAAATAAACATGAATATAAAGGACTTTTTTACTTATTTTTAACCACTTTAAAGCTGAATGGCAACTCCTTCTTTAGGTAAATGTTTATTATCTTTTTTATTTTATGAAACATTACTTGGCAATATTTTTTGCCACAATTACTTTACCCTCAAAATCACCCATTTTTAATACTGAACTTAGTGGGTCTGAGAGATATCCCCTAATGGCAGTGAGAATAATGGACCAATTGCAAAGCTGGAAGTGGGCTTTATATATGATAATTAATCTGTGATACTATTTCCAAGCAGGTATTATGGGTCAAGGGGAGGTTAATGAACATCAACAAAATTTAAAGAGTACCTACTGTATGCCAAGCAAGGGGGGCGTGGGTGGGGGGTCACACTGATTCACCATGTTCTTAATACTTGAACAGAAAAGTAGCAATTTATCAGTTAGCCATCATCCAGGTCAACAAACAAGTAACTTCTGCTATCACTGAGGTTCCTATCCAGTGGGAAAGGCAGGCTTTAGGCAAATGATTATAAACAAGTAAACAAATGATTGCAAATGAAAGAAATGTTAGGGAAAAGTAGTAAATGCTTTAGGTGGGGATCACGGATTCTAATCAGTTTTTTAAGGGTAAAGAAATCATTTACAAAAAAGGACAGAAATTCCATGACAAAGTACGAAGAATTGTCAAAATGAAACAGAAATAATAGCAAATCCACAATGAAATGAGGTGATAGCTGGAGAAGTGGTTTTGGAGAAGGTATTGATTTTGAGGACTATGTAATCATGAATGTAAATCAGATTCAAGAAGAATAAATTTTCAAATTTTTTTAGACTGGAACAAAACAGTCATCAGAAAAAGTGAAACAAAATATTAATGAGGTACATAAAAAAACTAATCTCAATATGTAGAAGTATATAATATCCCTCTTTACCTTTAATTCTAACCTTTTATGGCTTGCTACAGATAGAAATTTGTGTCTTATTAAAATTGAGCTAACTGTAAATGACACACCAAATTACAAATCTTGTGAATTTGTTCAATAATTGGTCGTCAAGCAAATAAAATTCAAAAGCCAAATATACAAGGCAGTCATGAGATTCTCTGTAATACTTGTTAAAAACTATAAAAAGAGGCTAAAGGAACAGTTTGTGGTGTCTGTGAATTTTATGAACTACTCTAGGTCACTCACTTGCGTGTATCCATAGCTTGATTCTGAGATGAATGTTCTTTTCAGTTAATCTTAAAAGACATTAGCTTCGGTCAGGATTCCCTTGATTTCTATTTCCAGTGCTCTTCATTTTGCATAGCTTCATATTTCTACCTGGCATAATTTTCTTTCTACTTAAAGAACTTTCTTTAACATTTCTTGTGAAGATCTGCTGGTGATGAGTTCTTCCAAACTTTTGTATGTCCGAGTCTCTTTACCCTGCCTTCATTTTTCAAAAATGTTTTCCCTGAGTATAAAATTCTAGATTCATGACTTTTCCTATGAGTACGTTAAAGATGGTGCTCCACTGTATTCTTGTATGCACTGTTACCCATGAAAAGCAGGTTACTATCCTTACCTTTAGTCCTCTGTATATAATCTGCCTTTTTCCCTCTGGTTGCATTTAAAATTTTTTTCTTTATCACTGGTTTTGAGTAATTTGATTATGATGTGCCCTGGTGTAGTTTTCTTCATGTTTCTTGTACTAAGAGTTTGCTGAGCCTTCTGGATCTATGGGTTTATAGTTTTCACTAAATTTGGAAACTTTTGGGGTCGTTATTTCTCAAAATCTTTTTCTGTCCCCTCCTCTTCACATATATCTTCATATATATATATATATATATATATATATATATATATATATATATATGAAGAGGAGGGGATATACACACACACAAATATGGTCATTTAAGCGCCACAGCTCAACGGTGCTCAATTCATTTTTAAGTCCTTTTTTAAATGTTTGTTTAGTTTCTATTGCTGTCTTCATATTCACTGTCATTAATCTTACCCAGTGTATAATTCATCTCAGATATTACAGGTTTCATGTCCTGAAGTCTGATTTGGGTCTTTTAAAAAAAATATCCTTCATGACTCTATTTAGCTTGAACATATAAAATACAGTTATAATAACTCTTTTAATGTCCTTGTCTGCTAATTCTAAAATCTACATCAGTTCTGAGTCACTGGTATTGACCTAGTAATATTTGAATGGCAGATACTGTGAATTTTACTTTGTTGGATGCTGGATATTTCTGTAACCCTGTAAATATTCTTGAGCTTTGTTTGAGAATGTAGCTACCTGAGAAAGATTCAATCCATGCGGGTCTTGTTTTTGAAATGGGACCAGAGCCATGTTTAGTGTAGAGCTAATTATTCCACAATACTGAGGGCAAGACCCTTCTGAGTACTCTAACCAATGCCCTGTCAATTTTAAGGTTTTTCAAGACTCATAGCTGGTGGAAAGACCCTATTCCCAGCCTTGGGTAATTTCCCCACTTGTACTCGCTGATGAAAACTCAGCTGATGAAAACTCAGCTGAGTAGTCAATGGCAACCTTATGCAGATCTCCAGATTCTTTTTCTGCAAGGCAGAATTCTTATGAATTCCAGTATTCTTATGAACTGTAACTGCTGTTCTCTCCCCAGACTCTCAGCTATATGTCCTCGATACAGATTCTGTTGGGCCACATTGGGTTCCTCCTGTGTCCTGCAGTCAGAAATTCATTTGTTTCCAGTTTCTCAGGGATGGAATGTCCTTCCTGCCTGATTGGCAGCTGTTAGTATGTGAGTGGGTCTTAATGATTACAGGCTTCCCTGTAAGATAATCTTCCTGGGCCAGTTCACTGGGCCCTAATGTCAGTGTATTTAGTTTTTTTCTCTTGGGCTGAATGGGTTTCCCTGAGAAGAATCTTCCTGTCTGCTGTTTTCAGTAAGCCTGGCTGACAGGGTTCTGGAGGGTTGAGGGACCCAACGATCAGTACATAAATGTTCAGTTTACCTCCTTGCTGTCACTATAATACCTCACCCTCAACAGTAGGGTACCACAGATGAGAACCTTATTTTTGTTCTTTCCAGAGAATACACTTCTAGCTTTCTGCTAGGGAGATGATGGGGAAGTCACGTGATTATTCAGAACAGAAGAGGGATCACAAAGTCTGTGGTACCTGACATGCAAAATGGTCTGCAAAGATCCTCACCTCTTGGTATACAGGGTCTTATTTACTTCCTTTCCATAATGCACTTAGGGCTAACCTGTGTGACCAAGAGTATATGGCAGAAGTAATGATGTGGCTTCTGAGTCTAGATCAGCGATTTTCAACCTTTTTCATTTCATGGCATACATAAACTACTAAAATTCTGTGGCACACCAAAAAATATATTTTTTGCTGATCTGACAAAATATATAGATATAATTTTGATTCATTCATACCAGCTGGCTACTGTTGTGTTGGCTGTTGCCATTTTTTTCTACTTGACAGACTAAGGGAAAAGAGGTCAGTGCCGTTGACTAAACGGTCAGGTATTCCATGTTTTAAAAAATTCTTGTAACACACTGGTTGAAAATCGCTGCTCTAGATCATAAATAGGATTTCAGTTTCCACCTTGGTTTCTTAGATCACTCACTCTGGAAGGAAGCCAAGCTTCATGCTGTGAGAACACTCAATTAGCTCTATGGAGAGGGTACCATGAGAGGAACTAAGGTCACTTGCCAACTGAAGAGTGACAGAGTGAGCTACCTTGGAAGGTGATCTACCAGCTCCAGTTAAGCCTTCAGGTGAGATCCTGAACTAACCAGTCAAGTTACTCCTGAATTCCTCACCCACAGAAATAGTGAGAAATTAATAATTGCTGTTTTGAGACACCAAGTTTGGGAGTGATTTCTTAATGAAGTATTAGATAACCAATAAAGCCTGTGACTTTCTAAAAATAGACCATTAGGAAATTTTCTTGGTTTTACTGCCACTCTCAGCTTCACTTCAGAGATAACTAGTGCTACCAATTCCTGAGCTTCTCAAGGAATTCTATAGTATAAACTGGGTGTTTTTTGGCTATCGATTTCTGGCCTCAGATTCAGATTTTCTAGGTTTGTAAAGTCACTTATTATTCATCCATGTTTCATAGTTCCCTAAGATTTTTGCTATTATTTCCTCTGCTCTTTGTCCTAGTTGGACAAAGAAGTTAAAAATTATTGCTGTTTGAATCAGGGGAGCAATAGTGAATACCTATGCTCAAGCTGCCTCCTTATCTCAGAGGCCTATTATCAAACATTTGAATCTTTGTTAGCAGAATAGGTGGAAAAATAATATCTCAGTATGATTTTAATTTATATTTCTCATACTATGAGCATTCTTTCTAAAATTTTTATCGTTGACACTATTACAGATGTCCCCATTTCCCCTCCTTTGCCCATCTCCACCCAGCCCCCACCCCTCTTTCCCTTTGGTCATCACCACACTGTTGTCTGTGTCTATGCATTATGCATACATGTTCTTTGGCAAATCTCTTCAAAAGCTGTTAGTCTGTTCCATGTATACATGCCATTAAGAGCATTCTTTAGTCATCTCTTAATTTTTCTTTTAAGAGCCATATATATTTCTTTTTTGGATAAATCATATGTTCACTTTTTGTGGCCCATTTTCCCAATGACTTGTTAGATTTTCTTCTGATTTATAGAAGTTCTTTATATTCAAGAAATCAGTTCTCTGTAATATGAACTGCCCACAGTGTTCACTGCTAGCCTGTCTTCTGGCCATCTATGGTGGTTTCTGCCACATAATAAAGCTGTTTTTGTGTGTAGTTGACACCGTCAATCTTTTCTTTTTTAATTTTAAGGATTTTTTTCCACCTACATTTTATGTCAGATTCACAAAGGTCTTCCATGCTCTGAGATTATTTAAAAAAATTCCTCCATGTTTTGTTCTAGTTCTTTAATCATTTGGTTTTATATATACCTAGCTCCAATCTGGTTAAAATTTATTTCCATGTAGCAAATTGATTCAACTTTATTATTTCCCATATAGCTACCTACTCCCAAATCTACTTATTAATCCATCTGTTCCTTGGTAATTTGAAATGTTACCTTTATCATATACTAAATTTCCTTATATACTTGTGTTTATTTATAGGTTTAGTAACCTGTCCCACTAATCTCTCTGTATTCATTAGTCAGTAAGATACGTTTTATGTTGGGAGTTTATGCCCTCCTCTTACTACTAATTCTCTTTCAGTAACTTCTTCCGAAATCATGGCTGAATACAAACAATTCTTAAGCCCCAAATAACTTAAGAATGATAATATTGTTGGTTTCTTGAAACGGTTTAAACATTCAATCTAAGAAAGTTAAATACTGCATAAAATAAGAAAATCGTAGGTACTCATGCGCATAACAAGAAATATAAAATTGTGTCTAATTAAATTATTGGTAATAAGATCCTCTCTTCCCTTAAGAAAATTATAATCTAGTTAATTTAAGGAGATATAAACAGTAAATACATGTTAATGGTTTCTGAATTACATTTAGCAGCCAATGGTTTCTGCCTATTGGCTTCAAGAACAACTACTTATATCTACTATTCAACAAAATGTTTTGCAATAATTCTCTTCTTACTTGTAACAAAAGCAGCTGGAGAAGATGATCATAGCAATTATGCAGACAGCCATAGAAATGAGCACAACCAGCCAACGAATGCTGCCATCTAAGAATGGACCTGACAATGAAAGTAAACAATAAACATATTGTCTATCACGTCTTATTAAAAGAAAAAAAACTGTAGTATTAAATTCTAGAAAAATTGCATATTGTTAAAACCAAAGAGAATATTTTACTGAAAATTTTAATCACACTTTTCTGTGCTAACTCACCTATAACAACAGGGGGCAGTGTAGGTTGTAAATACTGGTTACATAAATTGGTCCTACAACATTCTATTGTCCGGCGTAGCTGGGCTTTTGGTGAATCCTAGACAAAGAGTAATGATAAAATTAGAAATGGTATGATATGCTAAATTGATAATGAAAATTTTTAAATATTCATAAAATACAATTTATAATTCAGTGAGTAAAAAGTGCCTGTAAATTTTATGTGTAAAAAAAAATTATTAAAAATTAGAATTTGTGCCTGAAATAGTTTATAGTTGTGAAGACTATAAAATGGTTTTTATTAAGGAGAGCCCAAATATGTGGATCGTATCTTAGAACCAGACCATAATTTAATTGAAGATAAACAAAAGTTTATAAGTATTTTCCACCAAACTTTGGCATATCTGATTTTATCACTACTAGTTTTTAGTTTAAAAAAAAAGTTATTTTAATTCATGAGATCTTTTTCTAAAAACATGGGTAATATATTTTATTACATCGTTAAACTGGTAGGGTAAATATGATCTTGTAGTAGTGCTGAGACTTAAATGGATCAAACAAGATCAGACTAAAAGGCAGAGGGTATCCTAGGCCAAAGACAACCCAGGTTAGGAAAGGTAGTGGACTAGGTAGAAGATATTGCACATTTTGCATGTAACAACTATGTTGAAACTAATAAACTGGATGTGGAAGCAAGTTGAAGCATACATGGTGAAGAAAAGGGCAAAATATAAAAACAGCTTTCTGAGAGTTTTTAAGAGACAATAAACCAGGTATGAGATGTGTCCTTAATAGCGGAGAGAAGACTGCAGTCTTGGGAACAGATATCAACAATCATGTGTGAAGTTTTATTTGACTAACTTGAATGCTGACATTTCAGTACTACCCAGGAGAACTGCCATTCTGGACCAAGATACTAACACAAAGGAATTGTTTGTCATTATAAAAGTACCAAGAATATAAGCAGAAATTGACCATGTTATTCTTTATGAAAATTTTTTTGAAAAATCCTCACCCAAGGATATGCCCATTGATTTTGGGGAGAGGAAGGGAGATGGAAGGAGAAGGGAGGGAGAGAGGGAGGGGAGAAAGGAAGAAAGAGAAAGAGAAACATTGACTGGGATCAAACCCACAACCTAAATATGTACCCTGACCAGGGATCGAACCCCCGCAACCTTTTGGTACATGGGCAATGTTTCAACCGAGCCATCTAGCCAGGGTGACCATGTTATTAAATATCAGATGGCCGGAAGGTAAAACCTCAGGATAATCAGGTTATAACTTTGAATTAAAAATGAATCTGATAAGCCCATGACTTGAGATTCTATAAGAGAAGATGGATCAAGAATACTGGAAACCTCCAAAAACACAAGTTTTACATTTTTATTGTATTTTATTATTTTTTAACAATTGATTATAAGGAGAAAGAGAAAAATGTTAGGAGTTACACCAGTGGCTCTGAAATAATCCCAGATCTTAAAAAAAAATTCCTTACATGGAGGATGGAATAAAGAATATATAACTAAAGATAAATAAAAGAAGTGCCAAACATCCAAGAATAGTTCCAGGAAGGCTAAAGTTCAACATGAGCTTAGCCTCGAAGAAGAAAAAATGTAAAGAAAAACCAAGAAAGGATGTCTTTGGCAGTGCTAAAAGACAGACCACCAGGCAACGTGACAAAATAGTAGGTGATGAAGGAAAAAGAAAAGGTGCATTTCTTCAACTACTGTTTTGTTTCAGTCTTTTCTATCAAAAATGATTACTAAGAATGGAGAAGGTAGACGCAACACCAGTAAGTGGGAATTGATATCCCAGATGTATGAAGTGATGATACAATGTTTTTAATGACTCTATGAGATCCTCAATGTTTTATATAACTATATATAAATTCATATCCTTTAATCTAGGTGAATGATATCCCAGGAAGATGAAAGATGAGAGCACCTGTCAGAAGCAGAAAGACAGAAATGATTTAAAGATTTTAAAAACAAGGAGTGTTAGAAACTAGAGAGCAAAATGTAGTATTTATTTTCTTTAAAAGGGAAAGAAAGTAGACTTTGCCAATAACAGATAGGAGGCAGCATGGTATTATGGAAAATCGAAGGCTTTGGAATACAATAGCTTAAATCCTAGCTTTGCCACTCAACAACTTTGTGACCATGAACAATAAACTTACTTCTCTCTGGGCTTTAGTTTCCTTTGCTATAAAATGGAGGATAAAAAATATGTCTTGTAGGGTAACTGGGAGAAAATGAGGTACCATGCACCAAGTACCTAGCATATTAATACAAACAGTAAATATTCATAAATTAATTCTTCTTCATCTAGTGAACTTGGCATGGATCCCAGTAAAGGTTCTAGAAAAAGCCAAGAATGCCTGTAAACCCCTGGAAGACTCAATGTGATCTCACCAAGAATAAGTAACATCAAGCCCACCTCACATCTTTCTTATATAGGTTAACTGGGTAGGCAAAAGTCAGATGTGTCTAGATAATGAGGTTGGGTGACACAATCTTTCCTTTTCCATTCCTTCCCTCCCCTCACCCCTCTTCCAACCAAGTCCATTTGTATCTCCAGATTTATGCGGGCAATAAAAATCCTCATGGGGAAAAACTCACTTGGCATTCATGAAATAGGAGATTCAGTGAGCTTGGATGGGAGGGGGTAAGAGAGAGGTGAAAAAGGAACTGAAGCCAAATTGTAAGGAATGGTAAAGCAGTTTCTGAGAAAAAAGTCATCCTACAGAAAGAAACAGAGTAAGTTAGATTTACCAACAGAAACAGGGGGTGGGAGGTCTGGGCAAAGCGTGGTGATTCTCATGTGCATCTATTCTGATCCCTATGCAGCAGTATGTGTAAAAGCACTGGAAGAAAAGGCTCAAGGTGAAATTAAACAACATATCCTTCCTCTCACATATTTTCAGGGTGCTACCTAAAATTTCTCATTAATAATTTCTGGCTTATTGTACACAATGACATTTTAAAATAAAACTGTTACATCATTCTTAAGTCTACTCAGTAGAATCTAAATAACATAGCAATCTGACACCTCCTTATCACTATTAAAAAAATGAACAAATGTTTAACAACTAGAAATTTTAGTGTTCCGGACTTCCGGCCAAGATGGACATATACGTAGATATACTTTGTCTCCTCACAGAACCAAAAGAAGGACAACAAATTTAAAAACAAAAAATAACCAGAACTGCTAGAGAGTCGAACTGTATGGAAGTCCTACAATGAAGGCATTAAAGAAGAAACATTCATTCTGACTGGTAGGAGGGGTGGGGAAGGGCAGCGGGGCAGAGGGCGAGCAGCAAGGCTGCAGCTGGTGGACCAGGGTGGGCAGGGCAGTGGTTGGCGGACCAGGTGGTCTCACATTTGCCTGTGGATAAACTGGGAGGAACAACTGGGGAGTGAGAGAAAGCATGTAACCCGGTGCTCTGGAGCAGGGAAAAGAAAGCCTCAAAACCTCCACAGGTAAAAACCTGGGGGGTGGCGGGGGGGTGGTTGTGGTAGCGGGAGAAACTACCAGTCTCACAGGAAGTTTGTTTGAGAGACTCACAGGGTCCTAGATCATACACAAACCCACCCACCTGGGAATCAGCACCAGAAGGGCCCAATTTGCTTGTGGGTAGCAGGGAAGTGACTGAAAGCAGGCCAAGGGCCAAGCAAGTAGCACTGTTCCCTCTCAGACCCCTCCCCACATACAGTACCACAAGGCAGTGACATAGATTGCCCCACCCTGGCAAATACCTAAGGCTCCGCGCCTCACAACATAATAGGTACAGGAAGATAAAAAAAATATGGCCCAGCAAAAGAACAGATCAAAGCTTCAAAAACAGAACTAAGCAATGAAGAGGTAGCCAACCTAACAGATGCAGACTTCAAAACACTGGTAGTCTGAATGCTCACAGAATTGGTAGAGTATGATTGCAAAAGGGAGGAAAAAGTGAAGGCTTTGCAAAGTGAAAGAAAGCAAAATATACAGGGAACCAACTGCCAAGGGAAGGAAATCAGGACTCAAATTAACAATTTGGAGCAGAAAGAAGAAATAAACATTCTACCAGAACAGAATGAAGAAGCACGAATTCAAAAAAGTGAGGAGGGGCTGAGAAACCTCTGGGACACCTTTAAACGCTCCAACATCCAAATCATAGGGGTGCCAGAAGGAGAAGAAGAAGAGCAAGACATTGAAAACTTATCTGAACAAATAATGAAGGAGAACTTTCCCAATCTGGCGAAGGAAACAGACTTCCAGGAAGTCCAGGAAGCTGAGTCCCAAAAAAGTTGGACCCAAGGAAGCACACACCAAGGCACACCATAATGACATTATCAAAGATTAAAGATAAGGAGAGAATCTTCAAAGCAGCAAGAGAAAAGGAGACAGTTACCTACAAAGGAATTCCCATCAGACTATCAGTTGATTTCACAAAAGAAACCTTATAGGCAAGAAGGGGCTGGAAAGAAGTATTCAAAGCCATGAAAGGCAAGGACCTACATCCAAGAATACTCTATCCAGCAAAGCTATCATTGAGAATGGAAAGGCAGATAAAGTGCTTGACTTGACCCGATAAGGTCAAGTTAAAGGAGTTCATCATGACCAAGCCCTTATTAAATGAAATATTAAAGGGATTAATCTAAGAAAGTAAGATGATCAAAAAATATGAACAGTAAAATGAAAACTCACAACTATCAACAACTGAACCTAAAAAAATAAAAACAAACTAAGCAAACAACTAGAACAGGATCACAGAAATGGAGATCGCATGGAGGGTTATCAGTGGGGGGTGGGTGGGGCGTAGAGAATGGGGAAAAGGTACAGGGAATAAGAAGCATAGTTGGTAGGTACAAAATAGACAGGGGGAGGTTAAGAACAGTATAGAAAAGGGAGAGGCCAAGGAACTTATATGTACGATGCATGGACATGAACTTAGCGGGGGAATGCTGATGGGGGTGGGGGTGCAGTGCAGAGGAGATTAAAGGGGAGAAAAAATGGGACAACTATAATAGCATAATCAATAAAATATATTTTTTTAAAAAGAAAAAAAAACTTAGAAATGGTTTCTTTGGTGGAGAAACACCAAGGCAAATTTCACTTATTTTAGTTACAATGGGTAAAATTTTTACTTTTGGAGGCATTTTAGTGTGTGTGGTGGGTACACTTTCAACTAATAATAATATTAAATACTAACAATTTTGTACTTCTTAAAAATGGGGGTTAAGATACCTGTCTTTCAGTATCTGTATGAGTAAAAGTGATTACAAATGTAAAATAGCATGGTATATACAGGGTCTGGCAGAAGTCGGGCCTGCATGAGTGTGGTTGGTAGGTAATAATATGGGTGTAATAATTTATAGTTTTAATTTCAAAATTTCACCTAAAATGTCATATGGTGTGCTTGAGTGTGAATAGAATTTCATGTTTATGATTTTGTAATAAAAAAAGAAATTTTAGTGTTCCTTCTTCTCCTTGAACTATCTCCTTTCCACATCTCCCACGATAATTATGCCCTAGTAGTATACTTTGATACATAATTCTCGATATCAAAATCAAATATATGAATACAAATTAATGTATTTTATTTCCTGTGACAATGTCTTTAAGTCTTAAAAGTTACTCTGGCTTGATTTATTATCATCATTCTTTTTACTACAAAATTGATCAAAACTATATATATTAAAATCTTTATTAAAATAGTGACATTAAAAGGAAAATTTATTGAATACATAATGGATGAAATTAGTTCTTAAATTCAAAGATAAATATTTCCTATTGCTGCAATAAGTAAGTATGGCATTAATTTTATCCCCATTTTTCTATTTTGCTTACTATTTTATGCACATAAACAAAAAAGGTAATAATGGAAGAGTCTATTATACCATTGTGTAATAATTTCTTTAAAGACTTCCTAATCACATGCTAAACTCCCATGATGATCCTATTATAAAAACTTATTTTCAATAATCAAGTAATTTGGTTGAAAGCAAAAAACTGAAAACCACCTGACATGGAAACATATTTGATATCTCCACATTCCCCACAGTGATACTGAGATTTCAAATTACAACCTTGTTTGGTAACTTGAGGTTTTACATTCTAGGCCTTTGATCTTGAAACTGTGAAAAGGTGATTGTAAAAGGGAAAGACAAGAGAAATTGCTTGAGAGGCTCTGTTTTAGGCAGGTTAATATTAAGCAATAGGACATATGGTAGTTTAGGATCTGTAAATTGATTCCCTTAAAACTATCCATGTGTCTCTGTGATACTTGTGTAATATAGTCTGTATATATTCCGGAATATGTGTAACCTGGCTTAAAGACTGTTCAGTTGCATCATCAATATGCTAAAAGCAACATTTATTAAGCCCTTACCACTGTATGTGCCAACTGTGCTAAAACTCTTTACATATAGTCTATCTCATCTGATCCTTACAGGTCAGAAAACAAAAGTAAAACTCCTTGCCCGGTTTTATAGCCAGTAAGAGGCGGCATATGGATCTGAACACAGATTGTCAAACTTAACAACTAACTTATGTTGGTAAATTCAGTTTGGGACATGCCTATTTCATGGGGCCTGTAAGACACACTAGTTGCTACTGCTAAGCTCAGTGCTCTAACCATAGCTTTCTTCAATATTTCTTAAGTGATTAAGAAATGTACAGTACATGTGGTTGATAAATATACAAAAGGCATAAAACTGGACTATAAGAAAAAACAAATGAGCATTCCTCCAAATTTTGATAAATTAAAGCAAAGGACTAATTCTAATATACTGGAATTTAACATAAACAAGTACGTTACAATTGTATAACAAACATTCCATTCCCATCCACTTATTTGTGTCAAGAAACCAACCCCACCAATAAATAAGGGAAGAGATGTGGCGCAGCAGCATGAGTGAAAGACATGGGCATTTCAGCTGACAGAGCTCAATGTTTCAAGAATATAGGGTGACTGTCAAACATCTAACATGATGAGATTTGGCTGTATTTAGAAAAAGGGAAAGGATTTATCTATTCTGTGGAGAGTGAGTAACTCTAAATCTGATCATGTAGGAAGCAGCTGAAGTCATTGTGAACTACTATTTTTTTATGCGCAAAGACTAGAAGGTACAGGGAAGAAAGCAGGACCAAAAAAAAACAAAAACAAAAAAAACCCCCAAAAAACAACAAAGAACAAAAGACCCAACAACTTTCTTTGTATAGTAAAAGGTTATCATATTAAAGGGGGATTAGGTTTGTTCTCTATGGCCCAAAGAGGCAGGAAGAAAGATAGATTTGTCATTGGGAGGACAAACTCTCTCAGGATCAAGTCAGGTCATTTTACAGATGAAATAGGTGGTCTTGGGAGGTAATGAGCCCGTCACTAGAGATATAACACATACGAAATTTATGGGATGCAGAGAGAGAGAGAGAGAGAGAGAGAATGTGTACGTGTGTGTGTAGGGTGGGAGGGGGTAGATTCTAAACATCAGCCCAGAGGTTGAAACATACAACCTTTAAGGTTTCTATCAATCCTGAGAATTTCTAAATCATTCAAGTAATTTTCTAAAATAACCAAGGTTTAAATTTGTGTATAAATGGTTCTGTATGGAGCTGCTTTTCAAAAACATTGGTAGGTTCCCCTGGGGCAAAATTACTATACAGAATTTAAAAAAAAAATTTTTTTATTGCTGGTCAATTACAGTTGTCACCATTCCCCCACCCCCCATTACTCTCCCTTATCCACCCCCCACTTTCCCTATTCAAACCCCTTGCCCCACTGTTGTCCATGGGTCCTTTATTCATATTCCTTGACCTGACCCTTCCCCTTCTTTCCCCCATTATCCCCCTTCCCCCTCCCATCTGCTACTACACAGAATTTTGAAGAGATCAGGTTTATAACCCAGAGCACCACCAGGATGCTCATAAATTATTACCAATCTCGATTCTTTTGCTGCTGTTGTTAAAATATCTCCACTGAGATCTCCTTACAAGGACTTACCATTTCTAAGTTGTTTCAGAGTGATACAAAGGTTACTGCCCATCACTTAAAGTCTTTTCAATTTTATAATCCACTAATAAGTGTGACAGTATCATATTTGCAGCCATAACAATTTAGAAAAAGGATAATTTAATACTTTTTAAAAAGTAATCTGGAACTTCACTTACCACAATCATATCTTACTTGGAGAGAGAGCTAAGTTTCCCCAAATGTATTTGCTCAAAGAGCATAAAGCAATGTACACATCAGGCACACCTCTCCTAGGGCAAGTCAGTGCTTTAGTGGTCCCTCCCTTCTTTATTTCATAGGCCCGAAATTAGATCTTACCTTGCACTGAAAATCAGATCCTTCATATTTCATACACCCTGAAGCTAATGTGGTTTCTCCCTGGTCATCTTCTTCTATGATGGCAAAGCAATGCCCATTAGTTCTAAAAAAATGAAAACAAACAAAAATAAACTCTAAAAAACAACACCAACAAAAGAACTAAAACAAAACATATATCAGAGAGTACTGATTAAAATGAGTTGGAATGTGACCAGGTATCGATGGCCTTTAGTACCTTGTTTTTTAAATTAAAATCACATTCACATGTGATTTATTGGCAAACCATGTAAGTTTTAAGGCAAATGAAGGCTGTCATAGCTGAACTAAAAACCAAAGGCCCACTAAGAACCTTATGTCAGGTGGAAAAGGATTCCTATTATATGAGTCATCCAAATATTATTAATTATGTAACTTCTCTTTGTTAATCAGTCATGTGATTACAGAAAGCTGATTTATAAAATTTTATAAAGTAAATCATCCCAATTTTAAAAAATACACTTAAAAATAACTTTTTCTTTTTTATACTTAAAATTTTCTGTGTTCACATACCGTACACAATAATAAATAAAAACAAATTTTCCTGTGAATATAAAAACAGTCAATGATAAAGTATATTTGAGAAGAGGCTAAGATCCTAAGAGGCACTTTTTACTGAACATAAAAATGGGAGAACTTTTCAATAGCTCAATTTTCAAGAAATTTACATAAATGTATTTGTATTTAATGAAATTTTATTAATATTATATAATGCAACAGTATGCTGGGAGTTTTCCCCTAATGCATTAATTTAGACTTTAATGGACAGAAAAAAACTTCTAAGAAAAGCTTTTTGTGTGCTCCTACTTATTGTTTGTATCAGTAAGTGTACTGCTTCTACTTAAAAGAATCTTACAAAATTTTCATTTTCTTTATGGAAAAAATGTTAAGTGTGGGATGAAATTCTGATAAAATTCTGGTTCAGTTTTACTTGGGGTTACTCGGCCGCTATCAAATACCCCACTTGTATCAGGTTCTATGGACAAGAAGTGTGAGAAGAAATTACTTGGTGACAAAGTGGGATGCAATACTCTATGACACAGATCACCCAGCCTGTCCCAATAAAGTCAACCACCACCAGAGGACAAACAACAAATTTAGGATGTAAAGAGCCATCATATAATTTCAAGATTTTACATGTAAACATTTACAGCTTATATCTGATCAGTATCAAAGAGCATACAATTATTAGGAAAGTACAAAAATAAGACTTATTACTTTTATAAAGGGAGACAATTAATTGACAAGATTGAGTTGCTCAGGGAGTTCTTTTTGGTTAGTAAACCAATTCTTCAAAATGGAATAGAATTAAAGAGTCATATATAATGTGTTGAAGAGTTAACATAAAATTAAGCAGGAAAATTAAACTGGTTATATAAATCAGATTTGGACTGCGGAGTCTGCTTGTAGGAAGAGTAACAAAATTAAATATCATAATATCATTCTTACATAGCTGTAAAATATTTCAGCCAATTTAGGATTACAAGGTTTTGGTGGAATTTTCATGTTTTCTTTTTGGTAAAAGAAAACTTTTCCAAAGTTTTTAATGAATATCAATAACTGCATGATAAAAAGATCATTAAATAAAATCAAAATGTTAGACAAAGGTTACATTCCTCTTATCTTGTTTAAAATGCTATATTACAATGTTACACTAAGAAAGTAACCATCGATCAATAGTAATAAATGTCCCTCTACACAGAACAAAAAGCTTTTGGCTCTTTTGAAGACAATATAGGGTTAAAGAAAAAAAAAACCAAAATCCACAACTGCAGACGATGTAAACAATTCTTAAAATAACATTAAATGCAACCCTATTTTCCTAACTTTAAGAAAGGCTGCATAAAATACTTACATGCATGTGTTATTAATAGCATCATCAGGGCAGTGTCCTGAGCAATAGCACTTTAAAAAGGGCAACGTATCTTCTGGTGCTAAGGTTACTCCATTTTCTGACTTTTTCTGGTCGGAGTCTGATTTCATTCCAGTACCATGGAGCATACTGTCCAGATTCTGCCCTGTAATCATATATGAAATTCAAACCATTTCTGAAAAGCTAATTCTTTGATTTTAGATTTCAACGAGAAAAGTTTCTAAGTTTTATCATAGTAACTACAGCTAATGTCTTTAATTAAAAGTAAATTTCATACACAAGTAACAGACATTTATTAATAACCTATTATACACAGAATTACTGTACCAGATATTGTGGGATATATGGAGATGACTACATCACAATTTTTGCAATTAGTGAAAGACAAGCAAGAATGATACAAGGTAGAATATGGTCAGAAAAGAAAGGTACATGGAAGCAATTTCAGGGAAGGCTGTGATTGCTTTCAATTATTAAAAAACAGAAAAATTATATTTCTTTTCTTAAATTATTTGGTTCAAAGCTTGTGACTAGCTTAAAAAAAATAAGTCCTTTACGTGTGCCTTTTATGTGGAAGTGGAGTTACTAAGCATCTTGCTTTGGACTTCAATTGCTTAAGTAAGGGAATTGTGAGAGCATGGGGACTAATATTATCTGGTGCCTTTTATCTCAAGGTCATTGGTTCAAATATGGACTCTGCTGACAGAAACTGAAGGTTATTCTCCTATTAGAGTCTAGTAGCTTCAAATGACAGATAGGGTCATATTTGTTACTGAATCTTTCAGGCTGAAAGCAGAACAGAACTAAAGCAATGTTTTAGTAATTCCTTTCTCCCTATGAATCAGCTGAAATCTGGTAGAGTTGAATAAAATGTAAAGATAAACAGGTATGAAATATTAAGAGAATCGGGTACTTAATTATAAATGTTAAATACATGGTTCAAAGTTTAGTAATTTAGATCTGACTTTAAATTTAGCCATACTGGTGAAATAAACTATTGAAAAGAGAAAAAAATAACACATATATTCACACTGATAATAGGAAAAGAAGGTGCTGCTAAGTTTTAGTGATTACATAGCTTGAATTTTAATAATCTTTACTTAATCCTCCTCTAAATTACTACAAAACTTAAAGGTCTCATTTATGTTAAGAATGTCAACTATAAAATTAAGCAGGGGAAGGAGGGGGGAAGAAGGGAAGAAATCCACTGGGCTGGAAAGGAGGAGAAACTGGATTCTGGTCTACTGTGGTAGTTCCACAATTTAGCTGGATGATTATGGACAAACCATGTTACTCAATCAGACCACAGGACTAGAGGACATCTGACATCTCATAACTAGCTTTAAAATCCTATTATAATAACAGAAGAAAGCATCAATTTAACTACAGAGAACAAATGGCAAATAATTTATCACATGCTATTAATTTTTCAAAAATCCAATGAAACAGAAAAAGTAGTGTAGTATGGTAGAAATAATGCTGAGATAGTAAAAAGTCAAAGGTTTAAGTCCTGATTATGTCCAAAGATATAAGTTACTCTCTGAACCTCAGTTCTTTATCTATAAAAAAGAAAATGGTAATGCTGGCCCAATTCAAATCAGGAGGTTATATACAGGTCCAATGAATACATTAATAAAAGACTTAATTAAATATAAAATAGCATGCAAGTGAAAATATTACTAATAATAAAGACTACACTAAAAGATCACTAATACCTGAAAAATTCCAAGTTATATGATCATTAGCAAACATAGCTTCCTAGAAAACTATCTGAATTTAAGAGATTAATACTGATTACAATAATTTGCATCTGGGATTTATATGATCTCAAATATTTAACAAAGCACTAATTAGAGGCTTACTATGTGCATGCAAGGTACTGAATTCTGGATATTGATCTGATCTTTGAGAAACTTGGAAGCAACAAAAGGGTGAGAGCATGATAAGCATCTAAACAAACACAATGTGAAAAGTGATACAATACGAAGGTGTTATACAAACAAAGGTGGAAGTCAGTTTGTCCTAGAGTGTCAAAATCAATGGAACCTGAGCCATATCTAAAAATTGTAATATTTCACTAAGGCACGGATGCAAAGAAAATTACCTAGCAAAAAGCCTCTCTGTACTCACTCTCCTTCGGTAACAGCACCCATTTCCATAGTTTAAACAAATCATTTTTAATGGTTCCTTGATTTCTCTCTCCAGTTTTGACTTGCTTAAGTATCTCAAAATTAACTTCTCCAAAATGGAGCTTGTGTCTTTTTTCCTCTAACATGGTCCTCCCCAAGTCTTTTGGTTCAACTTCCAAAATACAGGGTCTGGCACAAATAACGCCCATTTTTTATTGCATAAAAATCTTCTGTTACAAAATCATAAGCATGTAATTCTGTAACATAACAATATCGCACTCAAGCACATGATGTGATATTTTAGGTCAAATGTTCAAATTGCTGTCCATCTCGTGCGAGACATTCACATACCCTACCAATCACACTCAATGGTGTTACTTCTGCCAGACCTCGTATATCTCATTTTCCCCTCGAACTCCACTGTTATTACCTAGGCCTATTACATCATGCCACTTCCAAGGTAAAAAATCTCTACACTGATCTCCAATACTTCTCTCCTTGGTCCCTCCAACCCCTTTCCCACATAGCAGTCAATTATCTTATAAACATAAATCTGATCCTGTCACTCCCCTGCTTACAACCAATTAATGATCTTTGGCTAATCCCTAGCCACAGAACATATATATATGACCCATGGACATGGACAACTGTGTGGGGATTGACTGAAGGAGTGAGGAGAAGCTGGGTGGAGGGGGAAAAAGAGGGAATAATTGGGACAACTGTAATAACATAAACAATAAGATATTAAAAAATAAAACAAAAAACAATCTATGTACTCAGAATAAAAATCCAACCTCCTTCAACTATGCCTATTGAGGTCCAGCAGGATTTGGGCTCTCTGTACCTACCTCTTCAACATCAGTTCATAGCACCTCCCCTCTATCATGCTCAGGTACAATGGCCTCTGTCAGTTCCTAACTACAAGTCCTGTGTTTACAAAGTATAAAATTGAGGGGCATGGGGTGGGCTGGGGCTATAGATTATATTTCAAAACAAACACGCATGAAAAATATTTAATAGCTTACATTCTTAGAAACACACACACAAACAGAGAGAAAGGTAGAAAGATACAAGTGACTATATATAGGTGCATTTATACCAGGCTGATTTGTCCTTAATAGCTTTTAGCATCACTGACTTTTACCAAATTTTCATCCCTATTTCATAATTTTTCCTACCTTCCCAGCAATCTCTTGGATTCTTTTGTATAAGGAGAGGAACTCTCTCTCCCCTATCCTTAAGATAAAATACCTACAACAGGGATCAGAAGGCAAAAGGTAGGAAAGTTAGACCAATGGGATGTCAACGCACTGCATGTACAAGGTAATCAACAAGAGTAGTTTTCCTTAACGTAAGGGCTATGGAGTAGTGACTAGTGAAGGTTTTTTCCAAGTCTTTCTTCCTCTGATTGGGAGCTTATGTAGTGCTGATCCTATTTCTTCTTTATCATTGAATATGGGTGTGTTGGGTATTGATAATTTCTCTCTTTGCCACACATTGCTGGACCATGAAGAGTCACACCTGGACCCAATAAAGAAGGCTATATACAACCCAAAAGTTGTGGATTAGTATCTGAGTACACTAAGTGGATGAAACTGAGTTATAAATCCCTTTGAGGAGGAATTAAATATATCACAACAACACGAGCACTTTTAGTATATGAGGTGTATATGAGGAGAAATGGTATGTATGATGCTAGGTAGACAAACACAGACAACTGATACTGTTAATTATTCTACTCCCATTTACCTTGAGAGCTATGTGCACACACACACCTTTTTTTAAGTGTTTGCTCCTCCTTCATGTGACTCAGGGAGGCACAGCTCTACCCTCAGTGAAGATAACTGTCTAATCTAATAGTTTAGTTCCATCCCCCTTGCCATTGTTTACACAACAGCATATAATAAATTCTGCCTGATAAAATTAGAAGGAAGTTTGTTGGGGGGAGGTGCCTGGGGAAAGATTTCCTTACCAAGTAAAAGCAGACATCCAACCCTCTTCTTATACTGAACGTTGTCAATTTGATGTTTCTATATCTACACGTGGTACCTGGTCCCTTACTAGCCACTGTGGCCATCAAGTGAGTTAACCTACGGCTAAAATTGCTATGTGGAGAAGAGTACAGTTTACACAGAGAAAGAACTTGATGAGCCAAGGAATTAATTGGAGTATTCCTATGTTCAGACTTTTTGATGTGTGATATTATATTTTCCTTATTGTTTAAGCTATTCCATTTATTCTAGGCTTTTGTTACTGAACGCTGAAAACATTTTATTTGATTAAAAAAAAAAAGAAGATAAAATCTGTTTCAGACCCCTTTTAGTTGTCCAATGGCCATCTATTCCCCCACCCCTTCTGGTCTTCCTAGCTAACAGAACGCTGATTTAGTCTGGGGCAACAGTCCAATCCTAGGCAATGGATTTAGCTAGTAACCTAAGCTGATTGTGACAATCCTAGCAAGTATCTCAGTTTAACCAATAAAACAAGATAAAGTCAGCTGGCTGGAGGTTAATTTCTGGGGACACTTTTGCTTTCTTGATATAAAGTCTAGTTGAGGCCAGGGCTGACCCTTTCCCAATTTCTCCTTCCTTCAATGCAAATAATAGCAGCCATTTTGTAATCCTGAGGGAAAAATCAAGAAAATTACAGGCATGTCAACCCTGATACTACTCAACCACTGAATGAGCACCAAAAACATCTATCATCTATGTAATAGAAATAAATAAATAAATAAACCTCTATTTGTTTAAGTCACTGTTGGTAATTTTAACTTAAAGCTAAACCAAGTCAAAAACAATACTCTAGTTTCTCTTCAGATTGTATAAATCTTTCGCCTTTTACCAAGTCAAAAACAAGGACTAACTGCAACATGTTAAATAAATATGGTGACACTTTTCTGTTCCAACTTGAGTAACTTTACCTCAACATAAAAACATTTTAATTTATATCATAACATTTGGTGCTCAAAATATTCCTGTCTTTATCTAGGATAAGTGTTATTATTTCTATTTTCTAACAAGGTATAGAGGAATTTACTTTCTCAAGACACAACTAAAGATAAAGATGGAGCTAAAGTCAAAGACATTTCTATTAGCACCACTCTGCTAATTTAGAGATTTTTTAGAGATTACTTAATAATCTCTAAAAAATAACATTTTTCCTACATTGGTTTTTTCCCTTACACTGGTTTTCATTCTTTCTTTTCTTTAAGAGCAAATGTTTTTATCTTACCATTTAAAGCAACTACAAACTATTTTTTAAAGGAAATACAACAAATTTTGTTCTTTATTAGAGAAATATAATTCTTACTAAGATTTTTCACTTATGCCTGATAATTAATTCCCAATTTACTTCACCTAAAAAAGTTTAAGTTTATTATAGAACAACCTGAATCCGGGTGGAGAACAAGAATCTTGTACCATATTGCTGCTGTGTTATCTACACAGATTTAGTATTTTGTGAACACCAAGTAAAGATTACCTGGGAGTGAGGAAGCAAATATAAATGTTATTAATTTAACCCTTCCTCTGAACAACAGCTGGTAAAAAGGTCAACAGATGCTAAAAATAAAGGTGTTTTATTAAATAACATGGTATTTCATTTAAAATGTGGCTTTTTACAAGAAGGCTCTCTGTATACTGAGCATGGTAACAAGGGTATCATACCTAAGACAAAATACAAAGAAGCTACAGAATTCATTACTAGGTTTATGCTTTAAAGTGAAAATATCAAAAGGTTTATGATGTTAATCATCTTTTTTCTTGTTAGTAGATATTAACCCACATCACTGTGAACAAAACATGGAAGAGCAATCTACAAAGTCATAAATTTAACATAATAACGATGTCCAGCAAATTCTATCTAAAATCCCTATGCAAAATAGTACTTTCTTTTCAGTTTAAAATATTGTTCTAACTAAACCATAGAGAAAAAAGCTCTCATGCAAATACAGTCCATCTGATCCTAAGAGTTATCACAATAACTTCCTGTTTGAGAGTTCCAAGCTATGAACACCTAGAGTAAAATTACAACACGTGTCATAAATAAAACCGAGTACTTAATGAAGAAATTTTGGTATTCAGCTCACGTAAGTGCATTTATATTTCTGAAGTCTTTTAACAATGGTTTTAAAAATTATTTACATTTATTTCTTATTGTATTTTAAAGGAGACAGGAATTTTAAACTACCTAAAGTCTTAAATACCTAATTACCCTGTGCCTTACGCAATAGGTCAGGTACTTTACTTTATACTTTATCTCATTTAATCCTCACAAGAACTGATGCTACATATCATAATGCCTATGTTATGAATAAGAGAATAAATAAGTTCAGAGAGGCTGCAATTTTACAAATACTTGAAAATATTTCTATCATAGGTAAGTTCAAAAATTATTTGGGATATTTGTTCTTTGCCTATTTAGTTAAAAATTATGCTGTGATATGGGGCCTAACTGCTCAAAAAGGTACGAGTTGAAAGAGCAGTTGAAAGAAAAAAGGTGCTCTTTGACATACAGAACTGACAGAAATAAATTATTTTAAAAGATAAGATTGCTTAAATGAACACTGGTTTACCTTGAACATGAGAAATGATGAACAGATAGGCTCCCAAGAATCTGATGTAAATATATAGCTGAGTCATTGTTCACTGTCACCTTTAATAACTGGTCTTGTTGTGCCACTAATTTAATGACTTTTATTCAATGAGGTTTTCTTGTAAAAGGTCTTAATGACTTTACAATGACTCCAATTTCCACTGCTTTCTCCTGACTCCTGAAAGACAAAAATATGAAAAAGGTAATGAATATGACTGAATTCTGAAGTTTTCAAAAACAAATGCCCAAACGTAACTTTAAACAATGAAATACCTTTTTTAAAAAAAGATTTTATTTTAGAGAGGGGAAGGGAGGGAGGAAGACAGGGAGAGAAACACTGATGTGTGAGACACCTTGATAGACTGCTTGCCTCTCACATGCCCCTGGGGACCTGACCTGCAATCCAGGCATGTGCCCTGACTGGGAATCAAACCAGTAACCTTTGTATTTGCAGCCCAAGGCTCAATCCACTGAGCCACACCAACCAGGGCACATTTTTAAAGATTAAAACTATCTTTTTTTTTCTTTTTTAAAAAGGTACTGTAATGCAAAAGTTTAAATAATTTAGTAGTAGGTAATCACCTCCCCGACCTTAGATTAACCATATGTAAAACAAGATAAATACACTAAATAATCTTGATAGTCTTTTCTGGCTGCACCAAAATAATTATTTTGTAAGTACCAAGAAAATTTCTAAATATGTTAAGAATAAAACAGGAAAAGTTAAATTTAAAATACTTCACTATTCATTAATAATCTTTCAAATCCTAGTAGATGTGATAAAAATGTCTTGAATCTCTCTAATAAATAATTTATTCTATAGATACAAGAGAAAGCCTACCCAGAAAATCATGCATTTAAATATGCCATATACATTATCATTAAAGTAAAACCAATAGAAATGCACCTTAAATACAATTACCTTCCTAAAATACTGCAAATCTGACTTTATTAGAATAAAATTGAACTTTTAATATGGACACTGTGAAACATAACCTTTCCCATTAAGATTCAGAAATTATAAAATAGTTAAACAGGTAACAGAAAAAAAAAAGTCTAGTTTGTAGAAAGGTCAATCTAATTGTTTTTTTTCCATCCTTTTGGTTCAGGTAATTTGATTTTATTGACTTCAGCCTGAATTAGTCTTTAAAAAAAAAAGATTTTATTTATTTTTAGAGAGATGGAAAGGGAGGGAGAGAGAGAGAGAAACATCAATGTGCCATTGGCTCTTGCACGCCCCAAACAGGGACCAAGGCACATTCCCTGCCCAGGAATCCAACCAGCAATCTTTCAGTCTGCAGGACAAAGCCCAAGCCACTAAGCCACACCAGTCAGGGCCAGCCTGAATCATCCTTGAATGAAAATGATTTTGTTTAGCTGTTTATTTACGACACGACCCTGGAACAATTACCATAAATAACCTTAGCTTTCAATTTCACCTACCTAAGAATTTTCACTTTTACTAGCTCTCCAAAGGCACTTATAGTATTGAGGAAATAAGGTTTATAGTGAGATGTCATTTATATTGTACATTTTACATATGACATAGTTCTAAAAATCTCTGTAATTTCTCACTTCTCTAGTGTAAAATTAATTTGCTTCCCATCTACATTGTGCTGAGAGGTAAAATGTGAAGTCTAAAATAGTTACAAAATAATATCTGTAATGTGACAACACCATTTCTTAGGAAAACTTGACATTATAAAATTATGATTCTAGGGACACTTGTTCCAGGTTCCAAATTCAAAAGTTTCTAGTATATTTCCAACCCTATTGTCTCTTTATTCCTATTTGCCTGTTAAATATCTCTACTAGGATTATACTCCACCTGTCTAAATCAAACTCACTGACTTTCCTTCTGACTCCTTTGGGCCTGCCTCCTCCTCCTTCCACTTAATATCACAGTGAAGGGTGAAGTTCTGTCTATTCACCCATACCAAAAACCCTGGCACCGTTTCTGCCTCCCTTACCAGCTCTAGCTCTCACTCCCCCACAACACTTTTCCTAATTTATTCATTCACTTGCTTATTCACCAACAACATTTTTGAGTACATAATTACTCTTAAGTGTAAGGTCCTAGAAAAACAAACATGAGCATGACAGCTTCTGCTTCAAGGAGCTCACAGTCTTGGGCAGGAAACTGACCGCTATGATCGATTTCAGCTTTCAGTGTCAGTTTCTTCAACAATTTATTTAAACCTAAAATGTGGTCTTGTCTCATTAGAAGTATAACCAAGGCATCTTGTAGGGTGGTCAGTCAAGACTTTAAGCACCTGCCACACTCACAGTCCCTTTCAGAACAAAGGTATTATGTGTGATTCCTTCCATGTAAACATCTTTGACTCTGCTACTCTGGGTACAGTTCAAATCCTAGATCTGCCTTAAAGAAATAATCTAACCCCTCTGGATGAGATTCCTCATCTGTAAAACTGGAATTATATTATTTACAATTATTTTGAAAACCACATGAGATGACAGCTAACACATATTCACAACACCATTATAAATGCTTTGAATATATTTATCAGTTCATCATAACTACCAGATAAGATAGGTACAATTATTATTTAATTTTACAGATGAGGAAATTGGAGTGTTAAGAAATTTATCAAAGATCACACAGCTGGTAAATGGCAGGACTATAATTCTAATCAAGAAGATCTGATTCCAGAGTCCAGGTGTTAACTGCTACCCTATAATGATTGCCTGTTGGATATTTTATGTACATAACATAATGTAAACTACACATTATAAAGTATTTTGGAGGGTGCTACAGAGTAAGTTCTCAATATAAATTTCCTCATCGCATGCATGTTTATAACACACTTGCCAGCCAGGCACAAGAAATAACAGATGCTATCCATGACAATCCAATCTGCAAGAAATTTTTATAGACTAAAAAATCTGTAATAACTTATGTGGAGACCAGCTACTGGCCAAAGAAGAGCTAAAGGTAAAATGGCTTCAAATACCTCATTAGTAATCTAACAGTGAAAATCCCTCATCTTTAAAAGAAAAAATTTTATGATTACAAGCTCACTATGCATCAGCACTTAAGACAATTGTTAACACATGAGGTAATCTTATCAAGCACTGATTGAAGCACACTGCTATAATCAAGGTGGGTAAGTAACCACCTTACTTTATTCCACCTGGTTGGGCCTCTTAAAAACTTTAGAGAATGACAGGAATGCAAATGATAGAGAAATGGTTATACTTGAGATACAACTGAAAGGACTAGAGGTCTTTGCTCAGAGTATCAAAGGAAGAAAGTGTGAATGCACCTTTGTCAAGGACATGACAGACATGAGGGAAATGAGACTAATTAATTGATTTATCAGATACCTTCCAACTCCGAAATCCTGCAGGAATAGTACTCTTGCCATTGAATGTTATTAATTAGTTACTTATTAAAATGCCTATTATATGCATGATTCTGTGTTAGACAGTGAGAATACAGTGATAAGAGCAAAACAAACCCAGCTTTCATGGAGTTCATAGTCATTAAACAAGACAAGATATTCAGACATCAGACAGGACAATACAAATAATACTGATAACTTGTGGAACATGCAAAGAAAGAAAAGTACTAGGTCCTGGAGGGACATGAGGTAGTAGTGAGTGATCTAATCTAGTGAGTGATCTAATCTAAGCTGGATGGAGAGGTCAGGAGAAGTAATACTGAAAAGTGACATTTAAGTTGAGATCTGAAGAATAAATGAGTTAGCCAGGTAAAAACAAAAGGAGAGTAGGGTTTAGGCATAAGGAACAGTCTGTGAAAAGATCCTGAGGCAGGGAAGAGGAAAGAACAACGTTTCAGAAATGTTCAGAATAAAGTGTAGTGTGGTGGGAGATGAGACTTAAGAGACAAAAAATAAGGCAAGATCATGTGAAGGAATTGGAATTTAAATCTAAGTGGGATGGGAAAGCAATTATCTGTTTCTATGTCATGGACTGGAGAGGACAAAAGCAGAAGCAAACCAGTGAGAAGGGTATTGTAGGAGTTTGGGAGAGGTATGATGGTAGTTAACATTAGGGTGGTGGTGGTGGTAACAGTGGCTGAATTCAACATATACTTCAAAAAACAGATTCAGTGGGATCTGGTAACAGATTAGACGTGGGGAAGTGAGGGGTCAAAGAAGATCCTTACATTTCTGGCATGAGCAAATAAATGTAGAGGGGACAAGGGGATTTTTAAGAGAATGAGAAGAGATCAAAAGGTCAATTTTGTGCCAAAGGGAATGTCTAAGGAGCATTTGGTTCTGAACCTTAAAGGAAATATCTGGAATTGAAGATATGCATCTTTATGTCAATAGTACAAGGAGATAGTTTAAGGTATGACTCCATAAGTGATGGCCTTCTAAGAACAAACAAAGAAGAGGGCCCAAGAACACCAGGGTTCACTTAAAAACCAGATTAATGAAAGTATTAACCTCACATGTATTTATTTCGCATTCGCTGAGAAAATAAATTCATAGTCCAGGACCCATCATGAACAATATTAATACAGTTTATATTACCACAGCTAGAATACAAACTACAGGTCGTAAGTGATTATTTTTTTCACAGTTTAGAAAAACATCTACTGAAAGATCACTGTATGATCTAAAATGTCCACATATGCTGATATATGTGGGACAAAGGGAGGAGCCTAACTCCCTCCCATGAGTTCCCACTCCTAACAAATCCAATGGAAACATCTGAATGTGACTTCTGAGGGTAGATTCTAAAACGCACTTCAGATTGTTTCTTGAAATACTCTGAGGGGAGCCAGCTTACATGTCATAAGGACAACTCAAGCAGCCTCACAGAGAGGCCCATATGACAAAAAAACTCAGGGCACATGCCAACATCCATGTCAATTAGTCACCTTGGTCATGGATGGATCCATCAGCACCAGGAAGCTTTAGGTGACTGCAGCTTCTCAGACATCTAAACCTCAATTCATTATCACCCTAAACTAGAACCATCCAGCTAAGCCCTGTTGGATTCCCGATCTTCAGAAACTGTTGGTCGTTTTAAGCTGCTAAATTTTGGGGTAATGTTGGGCAGCAATTGGTAGTTGCTATTATACAGTCATTATGAGAAATCTGCTGAAATAATAAAAGCCTAAGTACTATAAGTTATTGCATTGTCAACTAAAGACAGAAGTCTAGAAACCCCAGTTAAGTCAGAATATAACAATAAAAGTGTATGAGAGTCTAAAAGAACTGGATAATATAATTGACATATTTCTTTCAAAGGAGTAACCAAAAGTATGCTCTTTGTTTTTAAATTCTATCAACAAAGCTCATTTAAAAAATTTTTAAAAACTTTGTTTTATCATGATAATACTGGTTAATAATATCATGTGATTTCAGGGGTACATTTCTACAATACATCATCTGTATTATGTATTATTATGTGTTAACCATCCCATTCTTATGTATTATGTATTATTGTGTGTTAACCACCCCAAACAAGTCTCCTTCCATCACCACTTATCATCTCCCTTTACCCTCTCCTACCTCTCCCTATCCCACTTTCTTTCTGGTAATCACCATACTGTTGTCTGTGTCTATGAGGGTTTTGGGGTTTTTTTTTTGAGGGACGTGCTTAATCTTTTCCCCCTTTTCATCCAGGCCCCCTAGCTGCTCCACTTTAACAGCTGTCAAATCAGTCTGTTCTCTGTAACTATGACTTCATTTCTATTTTGTTAGTTTATTTTGTTCATCAGATTTCACATATACGTGAAATCATATGGTATTTGTCTTTCACTTATTTCACTTAAAATACTCCACAGGTATGTCGAAGCTGTTGCAAAAGCTTAGATTTCCTTTTTTCTTTTCTCCCCCCACTTTTTTTTTTTTTACTGCTGAGAGTAGTATTCCATTGGATAAATGTACCACAGCTTTTTTAATCCACTCACCTACTGATGGTGACATGGACTACTTCCAAATCTTGGCTATTATAAATAACGCTGCAATGAATATGAGTACATATACTCTTTCAAATTAGTGCTTCAGGTTCCTTTGGATATATTCCCAGAAGTGGAATCACTGGGTCATAAGACAGTTCTATTTTCAATTTTTTAAGGTATATACTGCTTCTCACAGAGGCTGCACCAATCTGCATTTCCACCGATAGTGCACTAGGGTTCTATTTTCTCCACATCCTTGCCAGTGCTTGTTGTTAGTTGGCTTATTGATGATAGCCAATCTGCCAGGTGTCAGGTGATATCTCACATGGTTTTAATTTACATCTCTCTGATGATTAGTTATGTTGAGCATCTTTTCACGTCTATGTCCTCATTGAAGAAGTGTCTACTCAGGTCCTTTGCCCATTTTTAAATGGGATTGTTTGTCTTCCTGGTATTGAACTGGGTAAGTTTTTCATTTTGGAAATTAACCCCTACTTAACAGATGTATCATTGGCAAATATGTTCTCTGATATGCGGGGGGTTCCCTTTTCATTTTGATGATCATTTCCTTAGCTGTGTAGAAGTTTTTTAGTTTGATGTAGTCAGATTTGTTTATTTTTTTCCTTTGTTTCCCTTGTCATAGGAGATGTACCAGCAAAAACATTGCTACATGAGATGTCTGAGATTTTACTGTCCATGTTTTCTTCTACGATTTTTATGGTTTCACAACTTAAGTCATTTATCCATTTGGGTTTAACATTGTGTATGGTATAACTTGGTGGTCTATTTTCATTTTTTGGATGTACCAGTCCAATATTCCCAACATCACTTATTGAAGAGACTATTTTACCCCATCGTGTTTTTGCCTGCTTTCTCAAGTATTAATTGACTATAAAGTTGTGGATGGATTTCCTGAGCTCTGTTCTGTTCCACTGAACTGTGCTCCTGTTCTTGTGTAGGTCCCAGGCTATTTTGAATACTATGGCTTTTTCAGCATAGTTTGATATCCAGTATTGGGATCCCTCCAACTTTGTTCATCTTTCTCAAGATTGCTGAGGCTACTAGAGGACTTTTATGGTTACATTTAAAATTCTGCAATACTTGTTCTAGATTTGTGAAAAAAGCTGTTGGTATCTTAATAGGAATTGCAGGGAAGCTATAAATTGCTTTGGGTAGTATGGACATTTTAATGATGTTAATTCTTCTAATCCATCAACACAAGTATACGCTTCCACTTGTGTCTTGCTCTATTTTTTTCTTCAATGTCCTGTAGTTTTCTGAGTACAGGTCTTTACTTCCTTGCTTAAGTTTATTTCTAGGTATCTTATTTTTGTTGTTGTTGCAATGTTAAATGGGATTTTTTCTTAGTTTCTCTTCCTGAGAGCCCGTTATTGGGTGTATAAAAGTGCCACCAGTTTATGGCTATTAATTTTGTATCCTGCTACTTTGCTAAATTCACCTATTAAATCTAGTAGTTTTTTGGTGGGGTCTTTAGGGTTTTCAATGTATGATATCATGTCATCTGCCAAAACTGAGTTTTATTTCCTTCTTTCCAATTTGGACGCTTTTTATTTCATCTTCTTGTCTGATCCTGTAGCTAAGATTTCCAGTACTATGCTGATGAAGAGTGGTGAAAGCAAACATCCCAGTTTTGTTTTTGATCTTAAAGGAAATGCTTTTAGTTTTGCCCACAGAGTACAATGGTGGCTGTAGGATTTTCATATATGGTCTTTACTGTGTTGGGGGGTATGATCACTCTATTCCTACTTTGCTGACTTTTCATCATAAATAGGTGCTGGATTTTATCAAATGCTTTTTCTGCATCAGTTGATTTGATCACATGATTTTTATCCTTCATTTTGTTTACGTATGGATCACGCTTACAGATTTGCAAATATGTACCAACCTTGCATCCCCAGAATAAATCCCACTTGGTCATGGTGTATGATTTAAAAAAAAAAGATTTTATTTAATTTTAGAGAGGGGAAAGGAAGGGAGAAAGAGAGGGGGAGAAACATTGATGTGTGAGAGAAACATAGACTGGTTGCCTCTTGCACACACCCATCCATGGGGACCTGGTCCACAACCCAGCCATGTGCTCTGACTGGGAATTGAACCAGTAAACTTTGTTTGCAGGTTGGCGCTCAGCCCACTAAGTTACACCAGCCAGGGTGGCGTATGATCTTTTTAATATATTGAGGAATCCAATTTGCTAATATAATGTTAAGGATTTAGCATCTATGTTCATCAGAGATACTGGCCTATAATTTTCTTTCTTTGTAGTGTTTTCCTCTAGATAGTGTTGGAATAAGGATAATGCTGGCCTCGTAAAAAACAGCTTGGTAGTCTTCTCTCCTCTTGAATTTTTTGGAAGAGTTTGAGGATAGGTGTTAGTTCTTCTTTGAATGTTTGGTAAAAATTTGCCTGTGAAGCCATCCACTCAGGACTTTTGTTTGCTGGGAGTTTTTGGATTACTGCTTCAATTTCATTAGTTGTTATCAGTCTACTGTTCTCCCATTCAGTTTTGGAAGACTGTGTGTTTCCAGGAATTTGTCCATTTCACTGAGGTTGTCCAATTTGTTGGGATATAGTTATTCATAGTACTTTCTTACGATCCTTTGTGTTTCTGTTATCTGTTGTTCCTTTGCCCCTTTCATTTCTGATTTTATTTCTTTTGGTTCTCTCTCTGTTTCTTGAGAAGTCTAGCTAAAGGTTCATCAATCTTGTTCCATCTTTTGAAAGAACCACCTCCTGGTTTCACTGATCTTCCAGATTTTTCTTTAGTCTTTTTGCCCTTTATTTCCCCTCTGATCTTCATTATTTCCTTCCTTCTAGTTACTCTGGGTTTTTCTTGTTCTTTTTCTAGTTCTTTTTTGTATAGGGATGGATTGTTTGAGATTTTTCTTTCTTCTTGAGGTAGGCCTGTAATGCTATTAAGTTCCCTCCAATGAGTGCTTTTGTTATTTCCCATAGATTTTTGGTTGCTGTGTGTTCACTTTCATTTGTTTCCAGGTAATTTTTAGATTTCTTCTGTGGTCTCATTGGTCACCCATTCATTGTTTCATAACATGCTATTTAGTCTTGCGTTTGAATGTTTTTGAGTGTTTTCATTGTAGTTGATTTCTAATTTCATGCCATTGTGATCCAACAAGGTGTGTGATGTGTTTTCAATCTTCTTAAATATACTGATACATGTTCTGTGTCCTAACATGGGTTTTATCCTGGAAAATCTACCATGTGCACTTGAAAAAAATGTATATGCTGCTACTTTGAAGTGAAATGCTCTTAAGATAAAAACTCCATGTTGTCTAGTTTGCGATTTAAAGCTGCTGTTTCCTTGCTGATTTTCTGTCTGGAAGATGTATCCACTGATGTCAATGAGGTGTTTAAGTCCCTTACTATAACTGTATTACTGTATGTGCATATATGTTTACAAGGGTCATAGTCTCTTGTTGGATTGCTCCCTTTATCATTATGTAGTGTCCTTTTTCTCAACATAGCTTTTGTTTTTAAATTCTATTTTGTCAGATATAAGTATTGCGAGTCCATCTTTTTTTCCATTTCCATGAAGTATCTTTTTCCAATCCTTTATTCTTAGTGTGTATCTTTCATTTTGAGGTGAGTCTCTTACAGACAGCATATATACGAGTTTTGTTTTCCTATCTATTCACCTAACCCTATGTCATTTGAATGCAGCATTTAAGCAATTTACATTTAAAGTGATTATTGATAGGCATGTATTTATTGCCATTTATTCTTTTAACTTTATTCCTGTTTTTCTTTTTCTTATAGAAGGCCCTTTAACATTTCCTGTAATGTTGGTTTGGTGGTAACGAACTCCTTCAGCTTTCTCATGTCTGGGAAGCTCTTTATTTCTCCTTCAATTTTATATCCTAGCCTCGTTGGCTAGGATTTAAAAGTAGTCTTGGTTGTAGATCCTTGCTTTACATCACTTTGAATATTTCATGCCTATGTCTTCCAGCCTGAAATGTTTCTGTTGAAAAATCAGTCCACAATCTCATGGAGGCTCTCTTGTAGGTAACTGCTTTTCTCTTGCTGCTTTCAAGATTCTTCGTCTTTAACCTTTGGTATTTTAATTATGATATATCTTGGTGTGGTCACTTTGGCTTCATCTTGTATGGAAATCTCTGTGCTTCCTGGACTTCTGTGTCCTTCCTACATCAAGTTAGGGAAGTTTCCCATCATTATTTATTCAAGTCGGTTCTCAATCCCTCACTTGCTCTTTTTACTTCTGGTACCCCTATGACATGCAGGTTTTGGCTCATTTCATGTTGTCCCAAAGGAGCCTTAAAACTGTTTTTTCTTTTTGCTGCTCTGATTGTGTGTGTTCTGCTACCTTGTCTTCCAAAACCCTGTTTTGATCCTCTGCTTCATCCAACCTACTGCTTATTCCTTCCCGTGTTTTCCTCATTTCAGATACTGTATTCTTCATTTCTGACTTTTTTATGGGTTTTATATCCTTTTTCATGTTGTAGTTCTAAGTTTCTAGAGCATCCTTATAAGCATGCTTTTGAACTCCATATCTGGTAAGTTACTTGCCTCCATTTCATTTAGCTCTTTCTGGAGATTTCTCCAGTTTTTTTATTTGGGACATGTTTCTTTGTTCCCCCATTTTGGACCTCTTTATGTGTGTTTCTACATATTAGATAGATACGAATCCCAGTATGGGTTGGGTGGCCTTACGTAGTAGGTGTCTTGTTGGACCTCATTCACCTGCTCGAGGCATGACCCTTGTGCGGGTTACATGGGCCCTCCTGTTGTAATTGGGTCGTGACTGCTACTGACCTGTTCACATGCAGAGTTGACCCTCAAGCTGGCTGACTGAGATTCAACCTCAGCCACAGTGTATGAGCTGCTGTGCAGGTGCTAACCACTCAGAGCAGAATTTGTCTCAGCTTCTGGTGCCTGCTGAGGTCTCCCTTTGAATATTCCACTAATGAGGCTAATTTAATCATGCTCTGATATTGTCTGACACCGGCCAGTGGATGTACTCATTCTGGGGCCTCTCTGGATGGACTCCGGTACAGACCAAGTTAGACACGACCCGTGACTGTCCCTGGGCAACCTATATGGAGCTACAAAATGATTCACAGTTTGTGGCTGCCTCTGCTGGGCCTGGGCGTGCACAATAAGGACAAAGCTGCACATCAAGGATGGCTTTTACCAGCACTGGGCCCAGGGGAAGGTCAGCAAAAGTCCAAAGGAACACCAAGATCTTCCTCCACCAGCCTCTACCTTTGAGCTGCCTGTTAGGTCCACTCGCTCAAAGAGCCTCTAGTGGTACTTGAGTTGCATGTGAAGGGTTCTCAGTGAGTCACCAGGTATGGGCAAAGGGATCATCAGATTGATACAGGTTTAAACTTGGTGCCAGTGCTTGGTCTAATATTACTCAGCAAATATCCCAGGCAGGGGATACCAAGTCTAGCGGCCACCCTCTGGGTGTCTGTGGACCTTTGTGGTGAGACAAGTATCTCAGAGAGTAGTCAGGGTAAGGTCAGCAGAGTTTATCAGTCCAAACAGACCAAGATTTGGCCACATGACAGGAAGGCTGTGCATGGGTTGGGCATGCAATGGGAAAATTTCTCCTGTCCTAGAGACACACAACTCTGTCCCAAATTCTGCCAAGGCCTGATCTCAGCAGCACAGGGCCACTTGGAGTCAAGAGAAGGAGGAGGTGCCTGTCAGGTGTAAAGGAAGTTGGGGGTGTGGCTCCCACTCTTAGGGAACACAACTCAGCCTGTCCCAGATTCTGCCCAGACCTGGACAGGACAGAGCTACCAGGAGTCCAGAGGGTGGGGCGCATAGATCGCCCAAGAATATAAGATGTCAGTCAGGCTGCATGAAAGTAGGGGGAATGGCTCCCACCCCAAAGCCACAGAATTCAATTACTGACGCTCCGAGTCTGCCCAGACCTCTACACCAGGCAGGTGACTCCTCAGCAGAATGTGAACTCCGCAGGATGGGGTGACAGGGAGTTCACAGGGTGAAGCTATTGCATTCCCCCTGCCTGATGCTGTAAGGGAGGGGAGTGTGCCATCAAAGAAAGGTGGTATTTGCTATGTGGGAGAAGGACTTAGCACAGGGATCCTGGCAGCTGTCCTTTCAGCTTCCTGCCCAGAGCCACAAACCCTAGATTCTCCTCACGTGATTAATCTGTTCCACCCTCCCTCCACCGTAGCCTTGAGTGAGCAGTTGCAAACAAGATTTTGTGCACTGGCCCTTTAAGAGGTCACCTGTTTCTCTAGCAGACCACCGCCTGTCCCTGGTAGACAGAATTCCCACTGATTTTCATAGCCAGATGTTATGTGCGTGTCTCTTCCCGGCTACAGTTGTCTGGGATGGAGAGCTCCTGAGGGGAAACCACTGCAGCTGACATATCCCTCCAGAATCTCAGCCACCACCCATGGATGTGGGAGGACAGGCCGTTTTTGTGTCTCCACCCTTCCTGCAAGTCTCAATGTGGCTTCTTATATAAATCCTTAGTTGTAGGACTTCTCTTTAGCTAGTCTTCAGTTGGTTATTCAGGTTGCTTGCTCTATACTTTTGTTGTAATTCCAGTTTGTTCCTTGGAGGAGGTGAATGTACCTTCCACCTACTCTGCTGCCATCTTGGATCCTCAAGGCTCATTTTTTTTATGTGGGAAAAACTGCCACTAGTTCTGCACTCTGGCATTTGCCCTTTTAAACTATGGATTTCAAAAAGATTACATCAGTTTTGTAGCCTAGATAAAGGCACTTTTTATATAATATCCTGGCAAATTTAAGAGAGTGAATTCTGATGTCAGTCTACTGGTTTTATGGGGGTCAGGAATAAATGTCCTAGAGTTTGCCTACCTGGCATGGAGATTATTTCAAGCTGAAAACAATTCAAGTCCAACGAACTCAAGAAGTGGGGTTTTATTTTTTTCTTCCCTTTAGCTACCTAAAAATATTCTGATAGAGAAACCTGCTTCAGGAAGGGAATCTTAGCACATGAATTAAGTGTGGCATATAGGGAGGACTGAAGCAAAAATTAGTTTGCTAGATTCTGTGTACTGCTGTTTCTGGTGGCCCTTTTAAGACCTTGTTTACCAAATGTTTGCTCTTTTCCATCTACCTGTGAATTGCCTACCTCCTTGAGCCAAAATAACATATATACCTCATTTTGCCTGTCTTTGGAATTTCCATGCTTACATGAATTCCCTGAGTATGTATTAAAATTTGATTTTCTCCTATTAATTGCTTGTATGTCTTTTGAATTATTTGACCAGGAGAAGAAATGAATGGGTAAGGAGACAGTTTCCTCAGTCCCAAAAGTTTTATATATCAGCTCTAGTATTTATTTACTATGTAATTTTGGAAAAATTACTCAAGTTAAATAGGTTTCACTTTCCTTAGCCACTAAATGGGGATATTACTAACCCAAATGAGTTAATACCTTGCACCTACCTCAGTATTAAATATTCGATAAATAACAGATGTCAGTTGTTATTGTTGTGACTGTTGTTACTAACAGTATCAATGCTGATGATGTTCCCTTTGTCCTACCATAGTAACTTTTCTATAATTATGATATAATTATATGAATCAAATAGTGCAAATAGGCATCTAAGTAAAATTCCTTTGCTATGTACATAGACAGGTACAGGTTCTTCTTCAGGAAAATAACAGCAAAAATAAAATTTAAAATGTTAAAACTCTGCAAACAGTAAGAAGGCTGAACCTTCTTCAGGAAAAATAACAAAACGAAACAGGAAAAGGCTGAGGTCAGCTGGAAAAAACAGGCTAAGGTCATTCTTTTCTCTTCCAGTTAATCCCGCACCCTTAATTTTTACTTTCTAGTAGTGAGGTTTGGGTATTTTCAACAAGCTGGACTGTTGCCAAATCCATCAGGCAGTGAGTAAAAGACCTAGCTTGCAGAGGTCCCTCCCCTTAGGCAGCTCCAGGCGCCGGGTCTGACAAGCTTTCTGAGAAGGCCTGGACTCGCTGCAGACTTTTTGGCTCCACAGCCATTGTTTGCATGGCTCCTTTGCTCCTTATCCAGACCTTGGATTAGCATAAGAATATTGTCCTTTTCCTTAACAAGCAACTCATCCATTTCCACCCACCCCCATTTCTAACCTCCAGCCCCATCAATCCCCAAACTAATATATACACACATGACTGGAGCAAATCTACTCACGGTTATTTTTGTATCAGTATAAAAAAACAATCTGACCCAAATCTAAACATAAACCCTTAAGAAAATAAGATGCTTAAATAAATAGTTATATGAGTGTATCTGTGGTAATACACAGGAATCTCATCAAAAAGCCTGCCTTGGAGTCCATGCAGTGGGAACTTGTGATGGCTGGGACATTCATAATAAGGTCTTTGAAAAGTGTGAAAAAGTAGCAAAGAGGACCAACCACCTAGCTAAATTCTGACCTACAGCAGGGATGGCTGAGTTTCACTTTATAAAGGCATTTCTAACTGCAATTTCTTCATCACCTAGAAGTCACTAATTCCATCATCACCCCTAAAATCACTTTCCAACTAGACTTTGCCTTTTCCCAATGCTCAATTATCTACTCAAAACAAATTTAACACATTTAACCTTTGTATTCTGCTCAATCATTCCCTCTTCACTTAAAACCTTTCGTTTTCCTTCTCTGCCAAGACTACTGTTCCCAATACAAGTAGATATTCTGCAGATGAAAAGTGAGATTCTATGAAAAGTAACCTCATAGGGTGATCTGAAAATAAATTCCTAACTGGACAGGTGTCTTGGTGGTTAGTCATGCCCCAGGCATATAAATTATTTTAAAAATTTATTGATTTGAGAGGAGGAGGAGGACAGTGAAAAGGAGGAAGGAAGAGGGGGAGGGATATATAGGGGTGTGTGTGTGTGTGTGCACGTGTATGTACAGAAACACTGATTTGTTGTTCCACTTATTTATGCGTACTATTAGTTGCTTCTTGTATGTGCCCTGACCAGGGATCAAACCTGCAACCTTGGCCTATAACTTCTTTAGTGAAGGGTTTTAAGGAAACCCTGTCCACTGTTTCTGTGCATCTAGGTTAACATATACGTCTGAAATACGCCTTAACCACCCTCAAGAGAGCATATAATCTTGTTACCTATCCTGTAATCCAATCCCTACACCTTGCTTTCCCCATCCTCCATATAACCTTCTTTATGCTCCCTCCTTAATGTCAAATGCATAAAAGAAACTGAAAAACTGTTTTTCTCTTGAGGATTTGAGATCTTGCTCCCCAGGCATATGTCATCAGTTTGGCTTAAAAAAAAGAAAAGAAAAAAAAAAAGAAAACCTCATAAAAATTCTCTACAAGTTTGGACATTTCTTACGTTGTCAACACTTCAAAACACAGAGAGGAAAGGCAAACTAGTATGGCATTATATAGAGTTGATGCATTTATATGCTTTATATCTGTCACTAGGGGCCTCAATATTAAGTGCACACGAGAGGGTCACAAGATGGTAGCAGAGTGGAAGGATCTTTCTTGCACTTCTTCTGAGAACCAAATGTGAAATAAAACTAAACTGGGGAATAGGCACCCTGAATTACCAACTGAAGAGTATCTGAAAAGGAGACTTTTAACAAGAATGGGCAGAAACCACCTCAACACTACACCTGTGCAACAGCTTTCATCACATGGTCGGGGTTGAGCCTCTCAGTCACCAGCCTGAAGGGGAGAACCCACTCATGAAAGGGTCAACAGTAACCAAGATTGTTACAACAGAAGAGCTCACATAATTCACACAAGAAACATTCCTAACCATCCAGATCAGGAGATCAAGGAGACTGCACCACTGAGTCTCACAGGCATCCTGCTACACAGACCATCCCAGGAAGACTGGGACCCAAAGCAATTTTATCTCATACATAAAAACAAACACAAAGAGAGAACTAAGAGAGAAAAAGAAAGAACTCCCAAAGGAAAGAAGAGAAATCTCAAGAAAAAGAGCTAAATAAAATGGAGGCAAGCAATTTATCAGACACAGAGTTCAAAGTAATGGTTATAAGGATGTTCAAGGAACTTAGTGAAAGCTACAAGGCGCTTAGTGGGAACTACAAGGAGCTTAGTGGAAACCAAATCAGAATGAAAAAGGGCATAGAAACCATAAGAAACAGTGGGAAGTGAAAAATATCTGAAATAAAAAATACAAAAGAGAGAATTAAAAGTAGGCTGGATGAAGCAGAGGGTCGAATCAGAGATTTGGAAGACAGAGGAAAAACACCTAATCAGAGCAACGAAAAGAAAAAAATACACAAAAAGAGAGAGGATAATGTAAGAGAACTTAGGACAACATGAAACACAACAAAATCCTCATTATAGGGGTACGAGAAAGAGAATAAAGTGAGCAAGAGATAAAAAACCTGCCCAAAGAAATAATGACAGAAAATTTCCCTTACCTGGTGAAGAAAAAAGTCACAGAAATTCAGGAAGCACAGAAAATCCAATCAAGTCAAACCCAAAGAAACCCACACCAAGACACATTATAATTAAAATGGCAAAGTTTAAAGACAAAGTGAGACTGTTAAAGGCAGCAAGCGAGAAACAGTTAGTTACCTACAAGGGAGCTCCCGTAAGGCTGTCAGTCAATTTCTTAACAGAAATACTTCAGGTCAGAAGAGAATGGCATGAAGTATTTAAAGTAATGAAAAGCACGGACCTGCAACCAAGACTACTTATTAAGCAAGGCTATTATTTAAAACTGAAGGTGAGATAAAGAGCTTCACAGAAAAAAAGAAAGGGTAAAGGAGTTTATTACCACCAAACCAGCATTGCAAGAAATGTTAAAGGGACTCCTTTAAGAAGAAGAAGAAACAGAGAGGAACATAGGCATGCAGGAAAAAAATGTCAATGAATAAGTACTTATCAATAAGAATTTTAAATGTAAATGAATTAAATACTTCATTTAAAGACAGGAAAGCTGAATGGATAAGAAAACATAACATACATACATACATACACACATACACACATACACACATATATACATATACATACACACACACACACACACACACACACACATATGTGCTCTCTACAAGATATTCATCTCAGACCAAAAGATTTACACAGGCTGAGGATGAAGGGATAGAAAAAAAAAAATTCCAGGCAAATAGAGATGAAAAACAAACTTCAAAACAGGGACCGTAACAAGAGATACAGAAGGTCCCTACATAATACTAAAGGGATCCATCCAACTAGAAGATATAACCCTTGCAAGCATATATGCACCCTATATAGGAGCACCTAAATATAAAAAGAAAATCTTGGTGGACTTTAAGGAAGAAATAGACAGCAATACAGTCATACTAGGGGAGTTTAACACCACCCTTGTAATCAATGCATAGACCTTCCAGACAAAAAACAGGGACACAGTGGATGAACTGAATTGATATTTACAGAACATTTCACCCAAAAGCAAGAATACACATTCTTCTTAAGTGCACATGGAACAGTCCCCAAAGACAGACCACACGACACGTTAGGATGTAAAACAAGTCTTAACAAATTCAAGAAGACTGAAATCATATCAAATATTTTCTTAGATCACAATGGAATGAAACTAGAAATAGACCTCAATGACAAAAACCAAAAAAAATTTCAAATACATAGAGGCTAAATACAGGTTATTAAATAATGAGTGGGTTATCAATGAGACTAAGAAAGAAATCACAAATTACTTGGAAACAAATAAAAATGAACACACAACAAACCAAAATCCATGGGAAACAATGAGAGCAGATCTGAGGGGGAAGTTCATAGCATTACAAGAAACTAGAAAAACCTCAAACAATCTAACCCTACACCTAAAAGAACTAAAAAACGAACAGGAAAAGCCCAGAGTAAGAAGGAAATAAGATCAGAGTGAAAATAAATGGCACAGAGGCTAAGAAAACAATTCAAAAGATCAGTGAAACCAGGAGGCAGTTCTTTGAAAAGAAATGAAATTGACAAACCTTTAACCAGACTCATCAAGAAAACGAGAGGACCCAAAGAAATAAAATCAGAAATGAAACAACAACTTGATATCACAGAAATACAAAGGATTTTAAGAAAATACTATAAACAACTATATTCCAACAAATTAGACAACCTGTGCAAAATAAAATATTTTCTAATAACATAACAATCTTCCAAAACTGAATCAGGAAAATCAGAAAACATGAATAGACTGAAGCAATAAAGAAGAAACTCCCAGCAAACAGAAGTCCTGACTCAATGACTTCACAGGCAAATTTTACCAATCATTCCAAGAAGAACGCCTACCCTCAAACTATTCCAAAAAATACAAAACAAGGGAAGACTCCCAAGTCTTTTGTACGAGGTCAGTATTATCCTAATCTTAAAACCAGATAATGACACAACAAAGAAAACTATAGGCAAATATCTCTGATGGATATAGATGCTAAAATCCTCAACAAAATATTAGCAAACCAGATCCAGCAATATATTTAAAAGATCATACATTACAATCAAGTGGCATTTATCCCAGGGACGGAAGGTTGGTACAATATTCACAAATCAATAAATGTGATACATCACATAAAGAAAATGAAAGATAAAAATCACATGATCATATCAATGGATGTAGGAAAAGCATTTGATAAAATCCAGCACCCATTTATAATATAATCTCTCAGCAAAGTGGGAACAGAGGGCTCACATCTCAAACATAATAAAGGCCGTATGTGACAAACCACAGCCAACATGGTACTCAAATGGGCAAAAAAAAAGTGTTTCCCTTAAGATCAGGAACAAGAGAGCTGGGTGCATGCAGGCAGACCACAGCACAAATGAGGGAACCGAGGCCCTGTCAAGTAAACTGACTTGACCGTGGCTATGCAGCTTGATCACTCTGGCTACAGTGTTGACAGGAGACCTTAGGGGAGCAACAATGGCAGCTGGAAGACCAGGAAGTAGCCACCGCTCTAGTCTAGATCTCCTGGGCATACCCCCTCCATCCAGTCCTCTTGTTGCTGGGGCGGGTGCAGCAGAAAAAGATGCCACCTCTGGTGGAAAATGAAGAGCTGAGATAGGACACAGTAGGCTGGGCACAGGGAAGCCAGGGTCCATGGGTGGAGGTGAGGCAGGGGTGGAGATACAAATGGGCTTGCCTCTCCCACCCCAGCCCTCCAGTCCTGCCTTGTGTTTCACACCCGGCTAGCCCACGGCAGTCCCACCAGTAGCATGATGGGCTTTACCAATGTCAAGGAGCTATATGGCAAGATCACTGAGGCCTTCCGGCTGCCAGCTGCTGAGGTGATGATGTTCTGTACCCTCAACACCCACAAAGTGGACATGAACAAGCTCCTAGCAAGCCAGATGGGGCTGGAAGACATCTTTGCCCTCATCAAGGGACAGTGTTAAGGAGATGAAGATGTTCAAGTTGGAGGAGGTCCTGGGGCTCATTATCTCAGACAACAGCTGGCTATGCCTTCATCAAGTGCATCAAGGAGGGGAACGTCGATGGCCATATCTAGCTCGTTAATGTGTGTGATATGATCAAGGCCATCAACAGGCTCAGCCTGCTGGGCCGTTGGACCTATGAGATGGCCCACCTGCTCAAGGAGCTGCCCGGAGGCGTACCTTCACACTGAAGCTCACGGAGCCCTGCAGACTTTGACATGATGAGCATACGTTCAGGGGCTGGCCGCCCTGGCTCTGGCCGGGCCCTCAGCTGGGCACTGGCAAAGGGACTCCCTGGCTCCAATCCCAGGGCCTGCCACAGTAGAGAATCTGCCCTTAGCCTTTGAGGAGAGGGCAACTGAGAAAGAAGATGATCTGCTGGAGAGTTACATAGACATCAGTGACACGGAGTTAGCAACTACCATGTTGGAGCTTGGGAAGTAAAAGAGGAACCCAGACAAGCTGGCTGAGGTCCTGGATGAGTGGCCTGTGACTCTGCCTTCCATGATAAGTTTGTCTTTGACATCTGGAGTACCCCTGGAGATGTCAAGGTTAGCCATTATTAGGGCTTCCCAATGGATCTTGCATTGACCTGAGCCCAGCCTAATGGGAGCTACTGGGGTGGAGACACCATGGACCAAGTCTCCAGCATCCGGCTTGGCCTGACCATGGTCTAGCAGTCCCAGCACGATGTGGTGTGAAGGTGCGGTCACGCCCGTGCTCCACTCCAATTGGCACCATCCTTCCCTGGTTCCCAGGCTGGTAGAGGTCCCCGACTACCTGCTCATCTCTGCCCTGTTCCTTACCTACCTCAGCTTGGGAAGGTCCAGCCTAATTGAGCAGCCAGCCCCTGCCCCTAACATTTGCCACATCAGCTGCCAAACTGGTCCCTCTGTCTCCCTGGAGCCTCAGATTCTGTTTGGGGGTCCTGACTTCCCTGGTTTCCTGACACAGGGATTACAAAAGGGGGTGTCCTCCCTCAGCAAATGCAATAATTCCCCTCTCCTACCACCACTGTCATCCAGAGGAACTCCTACCCCCACATTTGAAACATGAGTCTGCTGTGACCCTCCAGCCTCTCCACCCCACAACTATGTCTCCCTCGGCCCAGCCTCAGATGGACAGGGCATGAGGGACGATGGCGGTGGGCTTTCATATGTGAATTGCTGTCTGGAACATAAAGACTTCTACTGTTGGAAAAAAAATATCAGAAACAAGACAGAGATGTCCACTTTCACCACTCTTATTCAACATAGTAATGAAAGTTGTAGCCATAGCAATCAGCCAAGATGAAATAAAAGGCAAACAAATTGGAAAGGAGAGAGAAACAATGTCATCATTCACAGATAACATGGTATTGTATATAGGAAACCCTACTGACTCCACCAAAAAATTACCCGACCTAATAAGTAAATTCAGAAAAGTAGCAGTGTACAAAATCAATACTCCAAAATTAATGGCACTTTTATACACCAATAATGAACTCTCAGAAAGAGAAACTGAGAAAACAATACCATTTACTATTGCAACAACAAAAAAATAAGGTACCTAGGAATAAGTTTAACCAAAGGGATAAAAGAACTGTACTTGGAAAACTATAGGACACTGAAAAAGATACTGAGGAAGATATATATAAGTGGAAGCATACACCATGTTCATGGGTCGGAAAAATTAATATCATTAAAACGACCATACTACCCAAAGCAATCTACAGATGCAACGTAATTTTTATTAAAATACGAATGGCACATTTCACAGAAATATTTGAAACAAATATTTCAAAAATGTATATGAAACCAAAAAGGACACCTAATAGCTTCAGCAATCTTGAGAAAAAAAGAACAAAGTTGGAAGTATCATAAGGTCACTGTAATCAAAACAGCCTAGTACTGACACAAGAACAGGCATATATATCAATGGAACAGAACAGAAAGCCCAGAAATAAACCCATGCATTTATGGGCAATTAATATTTGACAAAAAAGGCAAGAGTATACAACAAAGACAGTTTCCTGAATAAATGGTGTTGGAAAACTGGACTGGTACATGCAAAAAAATGAAACTGGGCCACCATAAAAATCCTAAAGAAAACATACACAGTAACATCTCAGATGTCTCACATAGCAATATTTTTGCCAATGTATCTCCGAGGGCAAGGAAAACAAAGGAAAAAAGAAATAGAACTTTATCAAATTAAAAAGTTTCTGCACAGCAACAAAATGATCATCAAAATGAAAAGGGAACTTACTGTACAGGAGAACATATTTGCCAATGATACATCTGATAAGTAAGGGGTTAATTTCCAAAATTTATAAAGAACTTATACAACAACCAGGAAGACAGATAATTCAATTAAAAAATGGGCAAAGGACCTGAATACAGTTCTCCAAAGCAGATATATAATGGCCAATAGATACACGAAAAGATGCTCAACATCCCTAATCAGAGAGATCCAAATTAAAACCACATGAAGTATCACTTCCCACCTGACAGAATGGCTACTGTCAATAAATCAACAAACAAGTGCTGGTGAGGATGTGGGGAAAAGGGAACCCTGGTGTACTGTTGGTGTGAATGCAGACTGCAGCCACTGTCAAAAACAGAATGACGTTTCCCAAAAAAATTAAAAAGGGAACTTCCTTTTGGCCCAGGGATTCCACTTCCGGTAATATATGCTAAGAATTCCGAAACACCAATTCAGAAGAACTGTTCTTAGCAGCACTATTTACAATAGCCAAGGTCTGGCAACAGCCTAAGTGTTCATCAGTAGATGGGTGGGTAAAAAAAGCTGTGGTACATTTATACAACGGAATACTATGCAGCAGTAAAAAAGGGCCTCTTCCCTTTGCGACAGCATGGACTGACCTCGAAACTATTATGCTTGGTGAAATAAGCCAGTCAGTGATAGACCAATACCATATGGTCTCACTTACATGTGGAATCTAATGAACAAAGTAAACCAATGAACAACATAGAAACAGAAGCATGGATCCATGTAACAGACTGACTGCTGTCGGAGGGGAGGAGGTGGGGAGAGACTGGAAGAAAGAAGGTGAAGGGATTAGCCAAGGAACACATATGCATGACCCATGCACAAGGACAAAAGGTAGAGTCTGCCTGAGGGAGCTGGAGAGGGGCTGGGTGGAGGTGGGCAAAGGGGGAAAATTGGGATAACTCTAATAGCATAAACAATAAAAATATAATTAAAAAATACTAAGTGCGCAACAAATGCATCTTGGTTTATGAAGTATTTTTTTAAAAAACAGGACATAATCTATTTTCAAAATATCATTAAACTTTGTACTGCAAATTCCCTAACATAGTTTCTCCAAAGCTTTTTTGGTTAATTAAACAACAACAACAACAACAAAAATTTCACAAATAATTAGAACTAGACGATGCTATACACCAATTTTTGACACATCTGTGCTCAGAAGAAATTCTTAATGCTAGCTGTTAACTGAGGGGTTCTGGGTGATTTTTTCTGTCTATCCTCTGGAATAAGCAAAAATGACCAAAATAGGTGAAATCAATCAGTGTTGTAGCAATGATGGAAGTAATAGTTTGGTCATCCGCCTAAGTGTATTATGGGCAATGGTAAACAATACTGTATTTCTGCATGGTATTTTATAGAGATAAATGTGGTAGAAAAGAGTTGGGAATCTAGGTCTTCTATGCAAACTGAATGAAAGAAACTGATATATAGTACCTATTGGTAACTGTACATTATTGGTACATCACCATCTTCACAACCATCTGTATGACCCTCACAGTAAGTAAAATTATTCCTACTTTTACAGAGAAGACAGGTTCAAGGAGCTAAAGTGATTTACTGAAATTTCACATAGCTGGTAACTTGAAGGACAAACTAAAACCCAGGCCTTCTTATGCCGAGTGTAGTGTTTTAAGTGCAGTAAGTACATGAGTAAATATATCAAAATGGAAACAGGAAGTTCACTTTTATTGAGCCACGTAAGACTATTTCACTTGCACAATTCTGAAGGAAAAAGCAAAGCTCAGCAAATTTAACCACCCTGCCAAAGTTCACAACCAGTAAGTAGCAAGTCTGCTGCAGACAAAGCCCAAATTCCACTTAGTACTTCAGTCAGGAGCTGGTAGGTGATAAGAAAAAAATACAAAAGACCTTGCCCCTTAATATTATTACTACCATTTTTCAACAATAAAATAAAACAGAGCTGGGATACTGTTCATCTGTCTTTCACTAGATGGCTCCCTGATAGGTCCTGCCTACTGGGAAGCCAGAGAAAGCTGGAGAAGGGGAGAAGGGGTTTCCTCTTCCTAATTTTGTTTGCTATATACCAGTCAGGGCCACCTGAATGATACCCGCACCGTGGCAGCGACAGTGGCAGTAGGTTCTAGTTTTGAAGTTTCTTTCACACTCCCAGAACCAGCCTCCGGGTCACCATTCACATTCAGTAGGATCAACACCTCAGGGTCTGAGTGACAGCACCTTAAGACTCCTACCTACACTGAGCTCCTTAGGTGCCAGCAGTAGCTGGGATCTGAGCTCCCAGAGAGGGTCCATCAGAGCACCCTTTCCCTAAGCTTTCCGGTTCTACAAATTCAGCCTCTGTGGGTGGGTTGTAGGTGCTTCCTGAAATCACTACACTTCTGCTTAATCACATGCTCCTTTAGTTTTTTCAATCCTCTAATACCTCTATAGTCTATTCCCTATACCAAACTCTCTCTGTTAAAAAAAAAACAACCCAAAATCCAGTGTGCTTTGGCTTTCCTAACTGAACCCTGATTGATACCAATACTTTCAGACAATAAATAACAGAGTAACAGATTGACTACAGACACCCAACATACACACATTTTTATATATATTCACTTCACCAAAGAGGAACCAATAATATGTCTAATATTTCTTCAGTACTTCATAAAGCATATTAAGTGTTTTAATATATAATCAAAGAGTATTCTAAGATATTCTGAATTTAGGAATGAATTCTAGACTCAGTACATTTCACCTTTTCTCACCACAAATAATGTTAACCTAGCACAGTTAGAAATTTGTTCAACATTGACTGGCCTTTCTATTCTAACCTATGTGACCCAAGTCAAAATGCTTGAAAGAGTACCAAAATTTGAAATTAGTGATTCTGAATAAACATGAATATCTTCAAAAGATTCTTGATAACACATATACAAAAAAAAAAAAATAGATTGTTATAAGAAAGATTTACTTGAAAGGTAGCTCAAATGTGACTTAATGTGACCAGCAGCTATATAACTAATTACTTTTGGTCTTCTCTCAACTCCCAAATCCTCTAGGACCTCAGTCTCTCCCACCTAAGTCAACAGCTTCTCTATTCTTTCAGTTTTCCAGGCCTAAAATTTTGTAGTCATTCTTGACTACTCCCTCCTTCCTTTTCATATTCCATATCGTTTCTTTCAGCAAATCCTTTTGGTTCTATCTTCAAAATATATCCAGAACCCATGCACTTCTCACTACCTTCACATGCTCTCTCTCTGGTCCAAGCCACTAAAAACTTTTGCCTGGATTATTGAAATAGCCTCCTAACTAGTCTCCCCGCTTCTACCCTTGTTCACCCATAGCATATTCTCACCACAGCAGCCAAAGTGATAATAAAAAGCATATTAGAGCACACCACTCCTCTGTTCAAAACCCTCCAAAGACTCCCCAACTCACTCAGAGTAAAAGCTGAGGTCTGCAATGGCCCACAAGCCTCCAACTCCTCCATTCTACCACTCTGGCCTCCTTGCTCTTTAAACATGCCAGGATGGCCCTGATGCAGGACCTTTGCATTTGCAGGTCCCTCTGTCTGTACTGTTTCTCCCCAAGATGTCTGTTTGGCTTAATACCGTATCTCTTCCAAGTGGTTACTCAAATATCCCTTTTTCTTATTTCCAGTGTTGCCATTCACCCTATTTAAAATTGTAATACCATCCCTAGTATTCCTGTCCTCCTTCCCTGATATTTTTTTCCTCTTTAGCACTTGTCAGGCTGTAATTTGATATACAGTTTAGTATTTATTTCTGTTTATTGCCTGCCACCTGCTCTTTAAGGGCAAAGTATTAGTCTTTTCCACTCTGTATTTCTACCACCTGTAATGGTGCTTGGCACATAATTGGTATTAAACAAATATTTGCTGAGGGAATGAGTGAACACAGCAGAAGGAATTAAAATGGTATACCAACTCCTTTTCCTTTCATATACAAAAGAATCTTTTCCAAAAGGGCTGCTATGGATAAACTACTCAAATTCATTATCTCAACAAAGCTGAAATGATACAAAAGCCACACCACTTCCTTTTGCCAGCTTTGAGCACTGACTTGTGTCAAGACCCAGTGAGGAAAATTTTCCACTGTTTTCACTGCACTTACTCAAGTCTGAGATATATATTCAGAAGGCCTGTATAGTAAATATCACTTCCCAAGGCCTAAAATATTGCTTAAGGCAAACAATGGTTTATACTTTTATAGTACCACATAGTATAGGAAGATAAATAATTATGGAAATAATCAAAGACAAAAAGAAAATACAGTTAGTCCTTTCTTTGGTACAAGCAACGTGGTCTGAAAAAGGGAATTTCAAAGTAGCATCTAAACTCAACTGCAATCTTTCAGCATGTAGACACAGGTTCAATGGCAACCCTTAATGCTGTATGTATGAATAATTTACATATAAATAATATATATTATATATTATAAATAAGCATAATATAAAGAATATACATTATTTTTATATTTTTAAGTCACCAAAAGCCCTGAATAAGACCAGAGGGTATAAAAATCAGATCATTAACAAGTCTTCCCTGACAAGCATAAACAACAAACTATAGCAAACTAAACCTTGCAAACCTGTAGGTCAAAGAAAGAACACCCTCAAGATCACAAACTCCTGCTCATTAATGTGAAACACTTGAAAACCCAGTAAGAGTTTTTTCTGTCTTGTGATGAAACATCTAGATTTTCTTCATTCTGTGTCAGAACACCTCTTCAAGTTAAAACTTGCTGTTTAGAGTGTTTTCTTGAAGAAGTTCTGTGACATGGATGCACTTGACATTCACCTGTTGACAATATACAGCATTGCTTTGCATAGTGTTATATTTTCTATAGATGCATAAAGTATCTTTATTTGTATAATTTTATTTCCCACTCAACATTATGAGTTCCATGACGGACACATACAGTTCCCTATAATTCATTTTCATTGTTATATACTGTTCCATCCTAACAATAGCTTAAACTGTATTCTTCCATTCTCTTGTTGATGGACATTTCAGGTTGCGTCCATGTCTTGGTATTATAAACGATGCTGCAATAAGTAAACTCGAACAGATACTTTTGTTGTTGTTGTTGTTTAGGCAAATAAATCTATAGGACAGATTCCCAGAAGTGAGATTCTAGGTACAGAAGTCATTCTGGTAGATATTTTGGTCATCCCCATAGGGATTATACCATTTGCACTTCCAAATATACGACACTGACATAAGAACAATTTTTAAATATTCCTGAAGGACACAAGAAATTAATTTAACATATGTAAAGACGCATTATGTACACGAAGCCTTAATATCAGATATGTCAATTCTTCATAAGACAATTACAAATTTAATGATACTCTTTATCACATTAAAGTTCCCCTTTCTATTCTCAGTTTTTCTAAGTTTTAATCACAAATGGGCCTGAATTTCATTGTGTTTTTCTCCACCTATTGATACAAAGATGTGATCCTCGTTCAATATGTTAATGGATACATTAATAATAATCCATAATAACAGCTTTCTTAAAGTATAAACCACGTGTGGTGGTTTTTAAATATGTCCACAAATATTTACATATTCTCCTCTTCAAGAGGTAGAACCTAATTACCTAGAGCGTGGGCCAGACTGACTCACTTCTAACAAACAGGATAAAGTGAAAATGATGAAGTATGAATTCTCAGACTAGGTCTTAAAAGGTAATGCGGCTTCCTCTTTGCTATCTTTCTTGGATCAATCATTCCAGGGAAATCCAGTTTTCACGGTGACAACATTCAGGAGTCTGTGTGGAGGCCTACGGATGAGGAACTAAGACCTCCTGCCAATACCAATACAAGTTTGCCATTTTGGAGTGGCTCCTACCCCAGTCAAGCTTTCAGATGACTGCAGCACCTGCTGACTTCCTAACCGCAATTTCATGAGATACCCCAAGCCAAAACCACCCAGTATACTGCTCCTGAATTCCTGAATGTTAAATTAAGTTTTTGTTGATTCAAGTCACTAAGTTTTAACTTAAATCATTATGCATAAGTACAATTAACAACTGTCTTGGATTCCTGAAATAAATCTGAAGTTGTCATTATTGAATAATAAAGAATTTGTCTGGTCTCTGTCCCTGTTCCCTAGGAAGGGATCTTTAAATCCCCAGAATTTCTTGGGTAACAGGAATACCTTTGTTTTTCACAAGTCTCATGCCTGAGTTTATGCTAATGGTGACTCAGAATGGGAGTTGGCCACAAGAAAGACCAACCTTATGTACGATTAGAGGGCTGGGCCTTTCAGCTAGCCCAACCTCCTGGATGGAGAGAGGGCTCAAGACCGAGTTCAATCACATGGTCAATTCAATCATGCCTATACAATGAAACTTCAACAAAAACTCTGTACACCAGGCTTGGATGAAATCCCTGGCTGGTGAATATAGTGATGTGCTAGCAGGATGACAAACCCTGATTCCAGTGGGCAGGGAATGGAAGTTCCACCTCTGAAACCCTATCTATCTCCTTCATTTGGATGATCCCAGTCTGTATCCTTTAAAATAAAACTATCATAAATATACTACTTTCTTAACTTTTGTGAGTCATTTAGTGAACTGTCAAACCTAAGTGGAGTTGCAGGAATCCTCCTGTTAAAAGTGTTGAGTAGCCTGGGGAAGCTTGTGACTGGTGATTCACATGAGGGTTGTCTTACTGGGGACTGTGCCTGTAAACCTGTAGAATCTGACACTTACTCTGGCTGGGTTATATCTCAATAGTATTTCAGTATTGTAGACATGATAATGTTTAAACACACTACTGGATTTGTTGTGTATTTTGTTAGTTTTACATCTATGTTCCACAGCAAGACTGACCTATTATTTTTTCAAATACTATCCACATCTGGTTTTGGCATCAAGGTTATACTAGCCACATATAATAAACTGAGGAACTTTTCCTATTCTCTGAACAGCTGGTATACTTGGATATATATGCCACTTGAATAGTCCGACAGAACTCATCTTTAAGATGATATGTGCCAAGAACCTAATCTGTGAGTGTATGGATCGGATCTTTCACTACAAATTAAATTAATAGTTATCTATTTAAAGTTAATTTTATTGCTATTTTTAAAAAAATTCTCATTTTATTTTTTAAAGAGATTTAAATCATTTTTTATTTTTCAACTACAGTTGACATACAATATTGTATTAGTTTCAGGTGTACACACCAGTGATTAGACATGATATAACTCACTAAGTGAGCATCCTGATAAATATTCTACCCATCTGACACCATACGTAATTATTAGAATATTACTGACTATATTCCCTATGCAGTATTTTACATTCCCATGATTATTCTCTTACTTAATCCCTTCACCCTTTTCACCCACGCCAACCGTCCTCCCATCTGTCAAGCATCAAAATGTTCTCTGTATCTAAGAGTCTATCTCTGTTCTGCTTGTTCATTTGTTTTTTTATATCCAATTGTTTAGAAGTATGTTTTTGCCTTTTCATTGTTCATATTTTTTATCTTTTTCCTTGCTTTTCTTCTTCTTAAAGAAGACCTTTTAATATTTTCATGTAATATTGGTTTGGTGGTGATGAACTCCTTAGCTTTTTCTTGTCTGGGAAACTCTTTATCTGTCCTTCAATTCTAAATGATAAGCTTTGCCAGGTACAGTAATCTTGGTTGTAGGTTCTTGTTTTTCATCATTTTGAATATTTATTTCTTGCCAACCCCTTCTAGCCTGAAAAGTTTCTGTTGACAAATCAGCTGAAAGTCTTAGGGGAGCGCCCTTGTAGGTAACTAACTGCTTTTCTCTTCCTGTTTTTAAGATTCTCTCTGTCTTTAAACTTTTGCATTTTAATTATAATATATCTTGGTGTGGGCCTCTTTGGGTTCATCTTGTTTGGGACTCTCTGTACTTCCTGACTTGTATGTCTATTTTCTTCACCAGTTTAGGAAAGTCTTTTGTCATTATTTTCTCACATAGGTTTTCAATCCTTTACTTTCTTCTTCCAGCACCCCCATGATGCAAATATTGGTATGCTTAAAGTTGTCCCAGAGGCACCTTACACTAGCCTCACTTTTTTGGATTCTTTTTCCTTTTTGCTGTCCTGATTCCCTGAAAATTGTTCTTCATTTCATTTAGTGTATCCTTCATTTCTGACTGGTTCTTTTTATGGTTTCCATGTCCTTTTTATATGCTGTTAAAGCTCTAAGTTCACCTACTCTTCCCCTAAGTTCACTGATTGAACATCCTTAAAACCAGTGTTTTGAACTCTGCATCTGATAGATTGCTTGTCTCTATTTTGTTTATCTCTTTTTTCAGGAGTTTTGCTCTGTTCTTTCATTTGGGAAATGTTTGTCTCTTCATTTTGCAGCCTTCCCATGTTTTGTTTTGTTTTTGTGCGTTAAATAGAACTGCTACAACTCCTTGGCTTGGCAGGGTGAGATATTGTAGCAGGTGTCCTGTAGGGTCCAGTAGCACAAACTCTCCATTCACCTGGCTGTGCTTTCCAGGTGCAAACACCCCCGTGTGGGCTGTGTATGCTCTCCTGTTGTAATTGGGTTTTGACTGCTGCTGGCATGTCAGTGGGAGGTGTTTACCCCTGGTTGACTAGCTGGGAGGACTGGCTGTGACCACTGTGGAGGATTAGCGTGCTGGGGCCCACCCGACAGAGTAGGACTTATTTCAGCTGGGCTCTGGTGCCTTCTTAGTCTGTCCCGTGAGTGTGTCACTTGTGGAGGTGGATGGGTGGTGCTTTGATGTGGTCTGAAGTTGTCTACCAGGTATGCTAGCTCTGTGGCCTCCCGGGAGGTGTGGGCCAAGGTTAGCTATCACCTGTGTTCTGCCCAAGGCCACCTGGCATGAGCTACAAAGCAGTCTGCAGATGGCTGCTCCTTGTGCTGTGCTTGAAGGTGCCCTGGAGAGGCTAAGCTGTGGGCCAAGTCTGGCTGCTGCTGGTACTGGACCTAGGGCCACTTAGCGAGGTAGAGGGCACACCAGAGCCAGATGCTGCTTGTTTGAGAGATTTTAGGAAAGTATGAAGCATGAGCCAAGACATACCAATTGTATGGAAAGGCCACTGCAAAGGTCTTGGCTGGGACTGGTAGTTGAGAGGGGTGGTGGTCTCACAGAATCACCAGGCTAGGGGCAACAGTGATAATGGAAACACACATATGGTGCCAGCTCTGTGGGGCAAGGACTCAGAAAAGAACAATGGTCTCTGCCAGCACTTCTGTTTGGGAGAAAGGAGCCCCTCCAGCTCTTCCCTGGATTCCAGACACTTCAGTTCCTCCTGTATGTTCCTGGTGCCTTTTGAGCTGCTGTCCCAGTGCTAGAACTCAGACAGAGTGAGTCCAACTAAGTCCATGTGCAGGCATTATAAGAGTAACTGCCTGGGGCTCCATCAGTCCCTTAGCCAAAATCCTCACTGGTTTTCACCAACAGAACTTAACAGGGGCTTCTCTTCCCCGCACTGAAACCATAGGCTGGGGGGCCTGGTGTGGGGCTGGGACTCTGCACTCCTCAGGGGACACCTCTGCAGCTGAGATATCCCTCCCGATTTTTATTCTCTGTACATGGGTGTGGGACCAACAGTGTCTCTGCCCCTCCTACCAGTCTCAATGTGGCTTTTTTCCTAGATCCTTAGTTGTAGGGCTTCCATTCAGCTAGATTTCAGGCATTTCTGAATGATGGTTGTTCAGTAGTTTAGTTGTATTTTTGATATGGTTGTGAGAGGATGCAAGTACCACATTTATCTATGCCGCCACCTTTAACAGAAGCCTTGGATTGAAAACTGTCATTTTATTTGAGTTGTAAAATTTATTTACATAACTATTCAAGGTATTTTCTTATTTTTAAAAATTTCTGTATCTGATGTTATGTCCTCCTTTACATTTCCAATACTATTTGGGCTTTCTGCATTTTTCTTGATCAATCAATTAGATGTTTTGTTTATCAGTCTTTTCAAGAAACCAACTTTCAGCTTTGCTAATCTTGTCCATTGAGTTTTTTTTTTAAAAAGGTTTTATTTATTTTATTTTTAGAGAGAGGGGAAGGGAGTGAGAAAGTGGGAGAGAAACATCAATGTGTGGTTGCCTCTTGCATGCCCCCTCCTGAGGATCGAACCAGCAACTCTTTGGTTCACAGGCCGGTGCTCTATATCCACTGAGCTACACCAGCCAGGGCTTGTCCGTTGTATCTTTAAAAAAATTTTTTTAACATCGAACCCCAATTCTATCACTTATTAGCTTGGATAAGTTTCTCCGTATGCAGTAGTTTTCTGATCTGTAAAATGGGAATAACAATAGACCTACCTTACCGGGTTGGTGTGAAGATGAAATGAGAAAAACCTTGTAAAGTACATGGAACAATGTTTAGTGAATAGCAAGTGCTCTACAGGTGTTAGCTTTTATCTTTATCATTTATTTCACTTCATATTTAAATATGAGTACACAAAGCTTCACTATGTCACACAAGTTTTAATATATCCTAATTTTCATTATGATTTAATTCTAAGTATTTTCTGACTTGCATTATTTTATTTTTGACTAGTGGGGTTTATAGAAGACATGCCTTTAAGGTTCCAAATGTGGGTTGTATATGCTGTTTGCTATTCATTTTTAACTTAAATGCATTTATTGACAGAAAATATGGCTGCTATAATTTGAAATGTATTAGAAGCTGATGTACAGACTAGTAAATTGTCACTTTTAATAAAATACTAACTTCTAGAACCAAATGCCCATATCATGTTCTCTACTTAAAAATCTATAAACATTCTCAGTTCATAGGATGGAATTTGTAAGACAGAAGAACTGTTATGATCTAGCCTTTGCTGGGCTAATACCATCCTTCCACTTCTCCATACCCTTACAATCATCCAACTATACTGAAATTATTGTAGCCTCTCTACCTTTATAGGCATTCCCTTTTGGACTTTAATTCCTTTGCACATCCTTTGCACTCCTCTCTGTTTTCCATCAGGTTAACTACAGTTCATTCTTCAAGACTTGGTCTGTAAGTAATCTTTGTAAGCAATCTCTGATCCCTAATCATCAGTCTGGGTGACGGTCCCATCTCTGTACTTCAAGTGTACCCAGAACATGTACCATAGCTGTTTCACAGTTCTTGACTAACATTACTCAAAAACTATTTATTAATTACTGGTATTTGCCACACAATGATCATACAATAGTAAATGAGACAGATATGATTCCTCCACTTAAAAGGCTTATTTAGTCAGGTGATTTTTTTTAAAAGTTATCTTACATCAGTTACTATAATCTCCATTTTCTAGTACATTACTAAGCAAATCAATAAATGTTTAATAATTGAAAGAAAGGAAAAGAATATTAATATCTTATTAATGGAAACATAATTAGGGACTTAAAGTAACTATAAAAATCACATAACATATTGTTAATAATTCTTTAAAGTGTACTAACAGCTGAAATGTCATCTCCCAAACATTTTAGGTACGGCCAGTTACTGTTACAGGGGGATCTAGAGAGATCGCTAGGGAATGTGGTAGGGAACCCCAAGGGAGCACAACAGGCTCAGCTCCCTGAAGTAGGGGGAGGGGCCCCATCTGCCCTCCGTCCACACAACACAGCCTGGCCAAGGAGGGGGCTGACGCTTTCCTGCTCACCTGCGCCTTCCCCAGGAAGCCAGATTTCCTTATCTACACAGCAGCCCGTCTCGGGGGTACTGATGTCAGACCAGGTGACCCACAGCGTGCTAGGCTAATGGTGCGTCAGAGAAGCCGCAGCCAGTGCATGGCATATTTCTATACCCCACCCCTGCCAAACGGTGAACAAACCAGCGTGTGATGCTCCACCCCAGGCAGAGACACTGTACAGGTCAAGAAACCCTCCTCCCCCCACTTCCAGATCATTGTGGCAGGAGGGACACAGATAATGCGTAGGCTAAGTGTGATGGACGCTAGCCTAGATCGGATGGGAATTTGGATGTTTCTGCTGCACACAGGGTTTTGGGCCCGGACTTTTAAATGAAGGACACATGGGAGACTTGGCTCTTTTTCCCTTCTGCAGCACCTTGCTCGCCCAGGCTGGTGGGTCCTGGAGACTGCATGGCCTGGTGGCAATCCCGGGCCCCTCCCAGAATAAGAAGCAGTGGCAGTGCAGGCAACTGGTGCTGTGCTGCACGGTTCTGCTCAGCTGGGTGCATGGAGACACTGGCAAGCTGATTGCCAGAAGAATGGGGTGCAAGCCCAGGGCCGGCAGGTGGGGTGTGGAAGGGCAGTGTGCAACAAGTAGGACTCTAGCGAGCACGCAGATTCCAAGAAGACCCTGGAACCTGGACTGCGGTCAGGAACCAGCTAAGGTGCCTGGATGATCTTGCTGCAGTTACCTGTTTTTCCCAAAGGACAGTTTTTTTAAGTGGGAGAAGGAACTCTGGGCGCAGCCTAGAACTGGTCTGGCCTGGTAAAGGGTGGCAGGGTTATTTTCTTTGGGGGTTTTAAAAGGAATGGGCTCTAAGTCAGAAGCCTGCCACTCTTCAAAAAATGCAGCTTTTGAATAAATGATCCTTTTCCTTTTTCACCAAACCTCTGCCTCCAGTTTGTCTATTGGGTGGCAGGCAGTAGAACCCCACTTGTTGTTCAGTAATATTACTACTGACCCAACAATCTCTAAGTACTAGCTCAAGAACTTTGCTCCCATAATCACCACCCTCTAGTTCATGGGTGCCCAACCTTTTGGCATCTCTGGGTCACACTGGAAGAAGAAGAGTTGTCTTGGGCCACACATTAAATACACTGTGACACATAATCACAAAAGTGTCTCATAATGTTTTAAGTAAATTTATGATTTTGTGTTGGGCCACATTCATAGCCATCCTGGGCTGCATGTGCCTACCAGCCACAGGTTGGACACCCCTGCTCTAGTTATTTTTGGATGCCAGAGAAAAGAAATTTATACCTGAGTCATAAAATGGGGAATCTTAGTATACTCAAAAGCCCTCTTCTCAAAATATATCTGGCTTACTTCATATTTTGAATGACCCTGGTTCTAAGTTTATTAGCTTTTTCTTAAAATAGCCTTTTTATATTATGAAATAAGAAATCTAATATATTCTACATACTGGGTAAATATTAACTCCTACACTTTAATGCCCACATTAACTTCAATGAGACAAGTTATATGTAACTTTATAAAGTTAAATCTGAAAATCATGAAGTATTACATAATTTTTAAAACATATTAAAAAACCCAAAATTAACTCGAGAGAGAGCAGAATACATAGGTACACCAATAACCTGACTACAAAGTGGAGGTCAAGGTGGAGGACATCTTGGAATACATAGGTACACCAATAACCTGACTACAAAGTGGAGGGAATGCCCACCATTTTCCAAGATGGAAATGGGATGATGGGGAAGGTGGTGAGGAGGGCAACTGGGTGGCAGGGCAGTGAAGGAGAACTCATGCTTTGGTATATACTGTTCAAAGTTTTATATAAGAATTTATTCATGTCTTGCTTATGTAATCTTTTGACAATTAAAAGTTGTTCTGAAAAGAGAGAATAAGATCTCCCCTAACTCCTAAAGGATAAAGAAAGGAGAGAAAGGAAGAAAGGAAGAAAAGGTGGGAAGTAGATGGAGCTCAGAGAAATTAGAAATTCTATCTGAGACACATAGGCTGGAAATTACAAACAGCTGAAAGAAGTATCAGAATGGAGGAAGAAAATATGAATTGAACTGTCACTATACAATATAAAAAGGTGCTACCATAAATCTTGTGGCATGCTCTCCTCATGGTACCATACACAATTGTAAAACGCAAAACAACCTTAAATCTGAAAGTATCCAAAGTAGAGAATGATCAAATAAAAAAGCCAAGAGCATATCTACCAAACTTAAATTAAGAAAAGAGTTACAGTATCTTCGTTATGAAGAGGTAGTCTGAATTGAAGAGACTGGGAATAAACTCTTTCCTTTTGGAAGGAGCATAATAACCAAAGAGCAAGACCTACAGAAGAGTGGGTGTGGGACTAAATGTTTAATGCAGTCCAAGGAGAGGCCTAAGTAAAGGTATAACTCAACTTTTCCTTAAGCCTAGAGCTGTAACTGCTCCGCTACAATGTGGGTCTCAATAGACAGCTAGATCTAACAGACTTTGGCAGACCTAGAGGGAACCCTCATCTGCTACAATGCTAAAGGATCTTGCAATTGGGAGCGCCTGGAAGCACTGAGGACTCCAGCCAGGGCATCAAAAATAGATAGTAATCTGTTGGCTCCTTTGTTATCAGTCCACAGGATAGAAATAATTCTGCCTTTTATGCCTACTGTTTGCCACTGAACAAGAGATGCCTCCAGTCAAAACTAAATGAGAGCTTAGGGAACTCAAAATCCCCAGGTGTGGGTATAAAAATATACAATTCATTTAAAGGGAATTCATCAACCAGAGTGAAGGCTAAGGTTAAAATCAAAACAGGTGTCTTCTATTTAAACAGAACAGATGACACTGGGTGACAGCAGGCACACAGGACACTTATATGGTGTCAGTTGTACCAGTGAAGGAGAAGAAATTCATGGATGTCAAAATATTGGATATTGAGCTACCAAGCTGGATACTGATGTTGAGATCTCACCCTCAAAGGCGCCTGTCAGAGCATTTCGAAGAGGTTACTACCAGTAGGACAATTATGTCAATGTGAAGAAAGGGAGTATTTCTGGGGTTTCTATGGTGCTAACAGCTGACATGTTTTTCAACCACTGCTTTGCTTACAAGGAACACAAACATGAATGACTGCACAAGAGCCACTGACAAGGGTCTAGCAGGAAGGGTATACCCTGAATTCCTCACCGGCACCTTTCTTTGAGGCTCTCGACTTTTGCTTAATGTTTTTATACATCAACTAAAAATTAATACCTAAAGATTATGACTGGTACATTTAAAATTTTTTTTTAATTTTTAAAAAGATGAGACTGGGTGATTCAGAAGGTTGCCAATACTGAATAGGACTTAGAGAAGAGGAGGCTCTTAGCAGATCAAGCTAAGACCCAATGCTCAGACCCAACAGGCTCAACAATACTAGAGATATTTGTGGTAGATAGAGATGCTGTAGGTAGAGATACACACGTCTCAACAGGGGAGTTACAACACAGGCCTCTAGATTTTCTAAGGCAAGTACATGCCTTCTATAACACTGTATTAAAAGTGTAGCTGCTAGCATGCTACTGGGCCCTAGTACAGAATACCACCATGGAACATCAAAGGTTTTGTGACTACAGCTACCCATCGTGATTCACCAAATCACAAGGTCAGGTGGAGCAGTAATCCAGTGTATGATGTCAACAGTATATTTGTAATAGGACCTAGGCAGGTCCAGAGGGCACTAGTAAACTACGATGGGGCCCAGAACCTCATGTCACTTACCCCTGTCACCCTGATGTCTTTACTTCTGCTCACACCAATGCCTCTATGGTAGGTTCCTGGTAACCAGTGACAAAAAAGAAAAAGGTGGGGTCTGGTTAACAGACACAAGTCAAAAATGGACTGCTACTGCTCTATAGCCCTACATGGTTAGTTCTGAAAGACAATGATGAGGTGAAAATTCTCCTGGTGGGTATGGCCAAGGGAGAAGTGATCAGACGAGAAAAAACATGGACTCCATAGGACTGGAGAATAATAAGGCTGACTGGTTAGGGAAATGCAAGGAGCAAATTATAAAATAAGAGATAAAGAATCTGGAGAACAGCCATGTTGATGGCACAAAGTGTCAATCTTTATGTTTTATGTTAATGCCCACCACAAAGCACCAACAACAGAGGGAGCATGTAACTACACCTCAACTACATATGGAATAACTTATCACTGGCCGTCAGCCCTTTCTGCTCTTGGCCACCTCAATGTCTGACCAACAGGGTCATGCATGGAGGAGCCACAGTGACAGAGAGGAAGGCTTTACACAGGTCAACAGCATGGGCTGCTTCTTATGAAGGTGACCTAATTACTGCCTGTGTAGGATGCCGACTGACACATGTGGGTGCAGAACTGACACTCCAAATGTGGATTTGCTTCCCCTTCCACAGCATACCCTATTGCCAGCACCATTACTGCAAGGTTTATAGAGTATTTCATGGCGAACATCACCTATGGCCTCAGGACTAGCTATAGTAGTGGGTACTATAGCTTGATCCACTAACCTCCTGATTTAGATTTCTTTTAGCAATTAAAACCAGCCACCACTCTGAGGGTCACTGACAGAGTATACGTAATGGGACCTGCAGTAATATAAGTAATAAAAGGCGTGGACTATAGCAGACACGTGTAGTGCTCTGCAATAAGTCCCCTCATTACAGCTATGGTGCATAATTCTATGCACTATCTGACTGCATCTGACGTGCACTGTTAGCCTAAACACTGCTCTGTTTCTCAGAGTGTTTCTCTAAACCTCAAGAAGACTACTCAGCAGTATGCAGGCACAACCACACAAATCTGAGAGTTAAAGCTCTAGGAGCAACCCTCAATCAAAACATGAAAGTCAGGGGAAAATGTCCCAAGCATCTTGTCCTTTGTTGGGACAATACTGAGGTGCATTTAAAAAATATGCAGGGTGACTGAACCGCAGTTGTCCAGTGATAAATATAAATAGTTCATTAACACACTTTATGTAAATTTACTCTCTTTTCTGTCTCATTTTTCCCATTCTCTCATTTCCGCTTCTTTGGATGACCTCCCAAATTACTAAGCCATGAGTCCTCTTCTCAGGCTCTACTTCAAATGAATTCCAACTAAGAAGAGATATAGTCCAGAGTTCAAACCAAAGCAACTTGGCTCCACTGTCCATGCTTTTAACAAGAGTATGTTGCCTCTTTAAAGTTGTAGTATGTGGTGCTGTACGTACAGGTTATTAAACATAAGTCAGAAGAAATAAACAAGTGTAAACAAAGCAACATGGTAGATATTAACTTTCCAGTGTTGAAGAAAACAGTAGAAAAAAGGGGCAGGATATTTGTAGCAAAAATCTAATTAAGTCAACTACATACACAGATACACACCAACACTATATGTTCTATAAGGATACATTCATTCAAATTAGAGTGGTTTCCTATGGCAGGAAGAGAGGAAAGTGGAAATGGAGATCAAGATTAAAGGAGATAAAAATAAATTAATTGGGGGACCTTATAATGAACATAGTCATTTTACTGCCATAAACTGAAAGTCTGATTAAGTCAAGTTTCTGAACCACAGTTCAAAACAGAGAGAAAACAAAGGGAACATACTGTCATGGCCTTAAATTGAAAACTAATGTTACTTGTAATAAATAAAAAGTTATCAAAGTAAATATATAACTACGAACATTTTAAAAATCCATCAGTGTACTACCTAAACTTGTTCTGAATACTACCATTAGTGTACACTCCACACCTTTGCAAACACTGTTGTTGAAACATTCTTATTCTGAAATAAGAATGCTAGAGGGGATCTTTAAATACAAATGTCAATAATATAATACAAATATTAATCAATTTGAGAGTTTAACTGGATTTATGTTAGAAGGGAAATAACTTGATAATAGTACAATCAAAAAGCCTATCTTTTTCTTACCATGAATGCTTTTCTCCCTCAATAATGTGATGTTTTCTGGTTTTACACAATTTATAATTAGGAAACAAACAGTCACTACTTTACTTTCAATATACACCGTTGGATATTTCCTAAATATTGCAAAGTCATAAATCATGAATTGAGCTGAAAATAATAAAGGCATCAAAACCAGCTAGTTTTGTATAATAAGGTAACTTATTACCTCGCTATAAGGTAGCTCTCTAAGGATGTTACCATACTAATGCTTACTTATTAATGTAGAGCAATTATATTACTGTTTAATGAATTTCTCCACACGACCCTATTCTTTTAATAGTAATTCTACTAAAACAAGATACCATCTTTCATTAAGTGACAGAATCATACCTGTAGGAATATTTTAAACCTTAAATTCTACTAATTTACATAGCATTTAAAACTACAGCAAAAGAGATAAATATGAACAGAAGAGTATTTCTTTATAAAGCGCTCTTCTAGGAGAGGTAATACTTTTTTTTCATACTATCTCTCTTTCAATATGCTACAGCTCAAAAAATAACGTATAAAAATATCTGTTGTATGTAAACAAATGAAGAGACCAATAATACAGTAGAACATTAACTTTAATATTTCTTTAAATTTACAAAACTCAGACTCCAACAGGATTTGAAGAATTACTTGTGTTTGCTATTAATGATGCTCAACATTATCCCTCGTATCCAGATAAAAAATGTGGGTATCATTACCCCTTTCCAATATCTAGTGACAAATCAGTGCCCCTTCTGCCTTCACAATACCAATTCCATTTACTCTTTCTTTTCTATTTCCAATATTACCACGTTGATTAATTCTGATTACCTCATGTCTAAGTACTGCTACAACTACCTGAACTCTGAATCCTCATTCCATTTCTCTAATGATGTATGTGCATATCACACTGCTAGAGTAATTTACCTCAAATACAATTTTCTTTATGTCACACTTCCTACCCTTACCAAGACCTCCACCATACTCCTACAGAAGTACTCATTTTCTATTATCAGCTTTTCTAAATACATCTTTTAATTCTGTCTTTAGCTAACCAAATTCTATTCATCTTTCAAGGTCCAGCTCAAGTAACCCCCACCCCCCACTTCTATTTGTACTTCTCAGAGCTATAGAACCCTAACTAGAAGTAATCACTTTTACCTGGCACTGTGGTTATCATTATGTGTTATAAACACACACACACACACTCTCTCTCTCTATTGATATGACTATAAACAGAGGATGGGGATCATGTTCTTTATTTTATGATTCTGCCTTTCTGACTTGCTGTCACACAGTTTAACAGGGGCCAAAAAAAGTAATATCCACTCTGGCTGGTGTGGCTCAGTGGACTGAATGTTGGTCTGTGAACCAAAAGGTCAGGGTTTTGATTCCCAGTCAGGGTGCATGCCTGGGTTGCAGGCCAGGTCTCCAGTAGGGGGTGCCAGAGAGGCAAAATCACACATTGATGTTTCCCTCCCATTCTCTAAAAAAAATAAATAAATAAAATCTTTTTTAAAAAAATATATCCTATAGAACAAAAATAACTGCTTTGGGGGCTTAACTAGGAGGAACATATTCTTAAAGTCAAAGTAACAGAAATCTGAAATAAACCTTAGGGATAAACTAGCACTTGAGATGGATTTTGAAAAGTTGATAGGTCTTCCACAGGACAGAAAAAGAGGAAAAAGCATGCCAGGAGAAAAGAATAACATGAATAGAGAGGAGAGAAAATATAAGACAACAAATCATTGGTTGAAGGGTAGCATACATGCAGGGGTAGAAAAGAATAAAATTAAACATTTGTTCAATAACCAATGTTTAAAGGTTTTCATAATTTTAGGTATGTTGATCCCTATCTTAATTAAGAGCTTCATTATTTTTTGCTTAAAACAATTAAGAGTATCCTAATTGGCTCTCTGCTTTTGGTATCTCCCCCTTCCAAACTATCATTCATATCGCTGCCAGCTTAATATTAACAAAACACAATTATAATCCAAAATACCTGTTAGAAATTTTCAAAGATGGTTAACTACTAAAAAAATAAGGCCTAAACCTCTAACCACATTCAAAGTTCTTTACAATCAAGATCTTTCCAGCCTTGTCCCGTAAGCCCTCTCTTACATCATGAATTCAAATGATACAAAATGTTTTCTTTTATCTTTTGTTCATTCTATTTCTAACTTCCCCTGCTTATGTTGGATTCTGTGCATGAAATTCTCTTGCCTCAGAAATCTTCTGTTCACCGTTTGAGATTTTACTCAGATGTTATTTCCTATGTTAAGCTTCTCTGGTAATTTTCTCCTCTAACAATGTTGGTGGAGCCTTTCTAGGTGATGCCACTACACCTTTCAATTTCATATAGCCCTTTCCAAATCACACTTGAATTAACTGTTTGCATACTCATTTCTAAACACAGTCTTTGGGAGCAAAGCAAGGAATATTTTGTATTCTCAGTGCCCAACAGTGCCTGGCACAGATCAGGTGTTTAGTAAGTATTTAAAGAGAGAAAGAAATAGATGACTGCAAAGATGTCACATACTTAACACTACACGGTTAAGAACTTTTAGTATTAGACAAGTTTGTCCTTACTTTGGAAAACTAACAGAGTCACTGACAATACACGCAGAATTACATACAGAAAATTTAAGAGGGCAGCAACATGTAGAGGAAAATAAGAGTGAGGAGCAGTACAAAATTAGGAGAGTCCTGCAATATCTCAGATGAAATGTAATATAAAGACCTGAACTTGGAAGGTAATAGAGGGATTAGAAAAAAGATGATGAAAAAAATCACTATATATTATAGGAGTAAAACTGATAGGACTTGATCTCTAAGGGTAGGAAGGAAGGAAAATATGAGAAATCACAGTGAGCACTGAGACTATGAGATGAGATGACAAAGAGGTTCAGTAACAGAAATGCGAACATTGGGGTTATAAGCATGCAACTGAAAATATGAGTCTAAAACTTAGAAAAAGTGTCACAAATGAGATAGAAGGATGAGAAAGACAATATAAAGATAACTACTAAAATCATGAGATTAGAAAAACCAAAGGGGGAAAAAAGAAGAATTTCAAAGATGAAACCTCATAGAAAATCATTATTTAAGAGTAGGAGAGAAAGAAATTTTGAAAGAATAAAGAAATAGAGAAGTGCACAAGGTCATTGAAGACCAAGAGAATTTCAAGAAAGGAAAAACAGCAACCACTACAGTGTTCAAAAAGTATGAAACCTAATAAAAGACAATTAATTAGAAAGTCGTGAGTATTTTTCAAAAGAGCAAATACAGCAGTTTTGTAGGGGGGAAAAAGGAGTTGCTATAAGGAAGTAGAAGCAATAAGCAAAGCTTACCATTTCATGAGGAAAAAGTATAGGCAGCTTCATAAAAGTGTATGTCCTATCTACTTTTAAAAAATGTAGATCCCTGAAACATTCAAACCTTTTACTTAACAATGAGTCTCTAAATGAATGTGAAAATAATGAACATGATTTCAATATACATATTGTTTTAGAATGGGTTCTTTCCCCCGTCCCTGGTCTTACAACAGTTCCTACTTCTTTAAGTAAATTCTAAAGACCTATTATACTAAGATAATTTTATCCTCAATTTTAAATGGGTAAATGTTTCAGAATACTGCAAATATTTTAATATAATCTTTCATTTTGAACTCTGCTTAGTCATCTTTAGAGGGAAAACATAAATTTATATACATTACTTAATGCTTATTTTCTATAATTAAAGATAATGTTATTAAGTAATAAATGAATACTTTTTACTCAACATTATTAGGCAAGAACAGTATGTCAGAACTACTTATGATTCATAAGGAAGGTGATTAAAGAAACTAAGTAAGTTAAAGTTGTAGCAGTTATTTAAAAGAACTATTTTCAATTGTTAAAAAATGAGAAGTTTCGCCCTGATTGGTGTGGCTCAGTGAGCTGTGTGGTGTCCTGCAAACCAATTCAATTCCCAGTCAGGGTAAATGTCTGTGTTGCAGGCCAGGTTCCCAGTTGGGGAAATGCAAGAGGCAACCATTCAATGTTTCGCTCCCTTTCTCCTCCCTTCCCCCTTCCAAAATAAATAATTTTCTTAAAAAAAATTTTAAATGAGAAGTTCCCAATTATTCTAATTATTATCTCAAGAGTCTTTTTTTCTTACCTCAGAGATGTGGCTAGATAAAACTGTACTTCCAAGTTTCTCCAAAGAGCTTTGACCTATGCTTCCATCTCATGAATTCCAAGACAGTATTAAACTGATGCATATTTTCATAAATCTGGAAAAAAAGAACTTATTTCAGACTGAAAGAGTTTGTATTTACTGTGATAACACATGTAAAAGCAATACTAAAAATTCGTCATGTATAAAACTATACATTTTCAATGTAAATTCAATAAAAAGTTCTACATTATTTTAGAAACCTATCAGTTTGCCATTTTTCCTGACCTCTACCCAAAGGAGTTGCCCTTTTTGAGTATTTTCAGCTTTACAAAGGTAACAGTAGTTCTATGGAAAAAGTTATTCACTTGTAAAATTTCTGAATCAGCTCAAGCTTTTGTAAAAAGAAAAAAAATCACATCTTAAACAAACAATTAGCTAGAAGCGGCACTAAAATTTATAATTCTACAACATTCAGATTCCTACTTAGGCAAAAATATATTTGAACATCCAGTTAGTCTCCCTATTTTTACTTTTTATCATGAAGTCTCGGTGCTAAGCAGTATTAATTTCAGTCAAACTACTACTACCTAGAATATTAGGAATTGTGAGGGCAAGAATTACCTAGGTTACTACTGCCATTAGTACCCTCTGGTATTAAGAGACAATGTTTATAAGTCTAAAAGCTGGAAACAACTGAAAATGTTAAAGATGTGTGTGGCTGTTTAATTAGAAATCTTAAAAATAATTTCTTCAAATGTATCTTTTAACTAAAACTTCAAACAGTAAATTATACTGTTTCATATTTTAAAAGGAAAAATTCAAGCGGTATGAACATTACCTATGTCCCATTGCAAGGTCAAAGTGCCTTTGTCTTCAAGTCTATTTAAAAAGTATCATGTAGGTCACACTGAGGTTTAGTAGTCTTGGCAAGGATGACTAAATTCATGTAAACTGGGGCAATCTGAAACGTTCCCCCATATCAGATAGCAGCCTTTCTTGAAGTCAAGAGCTGCCACACAGCAGACAGGCTTGCTAAATCTTTCATGTGGAGAGACTGACCTGAAAGCCTTAGTAACGCTTTGTCTGCATTTAGCAGCCCTTAACAGTCAGCCTTCTCAATGACTAGTTACCTACAACTTAACCAGATCCCTAACATTTTTCAGAGTACTCATATAACTGTAAGACGCAGACCATCACTCAGAGAAAAGAGGGGAGGACAGAGATGGAGAATTGGTGTTTAGGATTTTAAAATTATTTTTACTGAGATAGTCTTTCAATTTCCCTTATACTAATTAAAAAAATAAATACATTGCATTTCCATTTTAGAAAGAGCATAAAGATTTTCCTCCAAATCCCGTTTGCCAACAACTCCATTCTTTCCTAAGGGTGTGTGTGGAAGAGAGAGGAGGCAATCAAATTAACCTACTCGCAGAAAGTTTAAAACAGTCCATTAAAATGACTACGTTTAAAAATGTATGGTATGATTCTATTTCTACCAGATATTATCAATGGATGAAATAATAAATAAAATTAACAGCAAAACACTTACCAACCACTGTTTATTACAGCACTATTTATTAAAATATAGTATCCTTGGTGTGAAAAAAATTTTTTTCAAGCTTTAAGCTAAATCTATAATTAATAATAAAGGAAAATACATGAACAAAAGAATCTTCAAATATATCATCTTCAAAGTCCTGAATCATCTTATCCTCCCTCCATTCTCTTACATGTACAAATACATAACAAAACATATACTTTAGAAAACCTTTTCTAAAGGCTGAATTTAAGACCAGCTAGGTAAGATTTGACTTCATTACTAAGAAGTAAATAAAAGACAATAAAAAGGACAGGATGTGCTTCACATGAAATACAGGTCTGCAAATCATTTTTTGTGTATCAGAAATTCTACGAAAAAAGTAAAGCTTTCCCTAACTTTGCAACATAGTGCTTCAGTCCTATAAGCAGAGATCTATAAATATATACATGTATAGAAATAGGAGTTACATGGGTAAAATGTACCCAACCATTTTAATCACTTAACTTACAGACTAATTTGTCACAAGCTTTTAGCACATGAACTTGTGGTTAACAACCACAAGGGATCCAGTTAAAACCGAATACTAGCCCTGGCTGGTGTGGCTAAGTGGACTGAGGGCAGGCCTGCTAGTCAAAGGGTCGCTAGGTTCAATTCCCAGTCAGGGCACATGTCTGGGTTGCAGGCCAGGTCCCAGGTAAGGGGCGCGCGAGAGGCAACCACCCACTGATGTTTCTTTCCCTCTCTTTCTCCCTCCCTTCCCCTCTCTAAAAATAAATAAATAAAATGGATGGATGGAAGGATGAGAGGGAGGGAGGGAGGGAACCTGAATACTAAAGAAGTGTAAGTAAGTTTTCTCTAAATTAAAAAAATTTTTTTTTAGTATTTTGGAGAGATGGGGGCTGGGGAGAAAAACATCAATTTGTTGTTCCACTTATCTATGCATTCCTTGGTTGATTCTTAAATGTGCCGTGCCCAGGGATTAAACCCACAACCTTGGTATTTCAGGAAGACACTCTAGCCAACTAAGCTATCCAGCCAAGGCAAGTAATAAAATTTTCACCAAAGATTTTGTCTGAAATTTTCAAACCTGTAAGTTCTAGAAAACACATTAAGGAAGGCACCATATTTTGCTGTGTATAATGCACACATTTTTGCCCAAATTTCTGAGGGAAAAATATGGATGCACATTATACATGGGTAGTACCTGAAATATCTTGTATCTGTTCTTCTGTTTTGTGATAATTTGTTACATAAAATTTCTTGTACTATAATATATTAAAAAATAAATGCTAAAATTCCTTTATAATACAAAGTATATAATATAAATAAATAAATAAACAAACAAATTACAAAATTAAAACAAAAGATATTTTTTCCTGAAAGTTTGGGCCAAAAATATGGTTGTGCATTATTCACAGGAGCACATTAGACATGGCAAAATATGGTACTTCTTCTAAAAACACATTTGAGCTTCTTAATGACTTAGAATTCATGGAAATCAAATCTTTCTAGATATAGTCTAATATTTTGTAATACTCAGTAAGTATCTACAAACAAATGGGAAAAGTCCATTAGAACCCCATGTTGCCTTTACAATACATCTTCTTTTGCCATCAAAATGTATACATCCTTCTGGGTTCTCAAAATCATTAAAGTGGTTAAACCACTGAGGTGCTTTAAAAATTACTAAACAGGGTGCCTTAAAAAGCCCATCAGTGACAAACATCAATTGTGGATAGTATAGCTACCTTTGGCTCTAAAGCTATTAGAATGTCACCCATTAACTCCTATGTATAAGATTTAATTTACAGAAAAGAACAGCATAAATAGGCTTTAGATGAATATATTAAGACTAAGACAAAATTTATGATGACTTATGAGTTTGTATCTGATGTCAAAAAATAGATTTCTTAATATTCACATAATGAGCAATACTGACTATACATTTTTTTCTTCCACTATTCCAAATCCTTTCTTCCTTGTCTTCATTTTCCTTCTCTTAGCACCCATTAAAATCACCCCACACATACTGTACAAGTACTGCTGTAAACACTACAGCTGCATTCATGTAACTTTAAAAAAGAAAATAAGGACCAAACTACAAAATAGTATTTTACAAAACATTTCAGTTCACACTTAAACTAAAGGTATTACTGTTAAAACCTTTGGTACATTAACTAGAAAATTCAAACATTATATGCTTCAGAAAAACATAATACACTTTTAGATGTAAGTAACTCAAATAAAGAGTATAATTTAGGTTAGTTTATCATGTACTTCTATAATAAAGCATATAACCACATAGCACGAAAAAGAAGTTCAATTTTTGAAGACTGTGTTCTAAATATTCTGAAAGATTCAAATGAATATAAGCTTGACTTTGAAACTCAAGATGCCTTTTCTCATAAAGCCAAAGATATATAAACAAGGCTTTTGAACCTACAACACAAATCAATTTTAATGCACAATTCTATCATAACAGTCTCTGTTTAAGTATATGTCCACACCAAACTCTAAGTTTCTTACTCACTGCTGTATCCTAGAATCTAACACAGTATGTGACAAAGTAGAATTTCAACAAATATTAGCTGAAGTACTGAGTAACAACTCAATGATATGAAACTGAGTTGTCTAGAAAACTTTACTTATCTGAACTACAGCAGAGTACCAAAATGCAAAGCAAGCAGGAAAAGCACCTTTCAAAAGAGATAGGAGAAGAAAATGCTTAACACTGAGGTTAGAACACTCTGGTCTGAGTCAACTGAGGCAATTTCCATTCCCCTTGCTAATCAGTGGTTTAGTAATAAGCATCTGATACAATTCTGGCCAATAAGACAAGAGACTAAGTTTGCTGGGGTGCTTCTGGGAAAGGTTTTCTTGGCTGATTAAAAAAAAAAAGAGAGAGAGATAAAGGCATCCACTTCTTGTTTGAGCAACTCTGGGTTTGGATGTGTCAGGCAGAATTATGGTGGCCATCTTAGAATCATGAGGATGCAGCCTCAAAGGACAACCCAACAGATAAAACATGCACTAAAAGATGGAAAGAATCTGGGTCCTTAGGAATGTTCTTATGCTTGAACAAATTAACCCTTAAACCATTTTATAAATGTGGACCTTTTTATATTATATCAAATCCTTTCATTGTTTAAGCAATTTTCAATTACCAAAAGTAACCCAGCAGATACAGTCATTTAAAAACACAAACACGATTTATTTCCATGAATTCAACTGCTATGTACACAATGACAACTCCCCTGAATTTATCCAGATCCTTCTTTTGAACTAGATACATATTTCCAAACTACCAAACAGCTATATTAAATATTTTCTCCTGTGGCACATCAAGAGAACAGGGTTAATATAAAAGCCATCACAAAAATGATTTACGCACTGGTATTCTGTTTTCTGACTAATGGCAATACCATCTACCCAACTGTCAAAGTTTGAAATCATGGGATCATTAGCCCACCTCCCTCTGTCTCTCTACCTGTTATATTCAGGCAGCCAAGTATGAATATCACTAAAAATTACGAAATGCTGCCAATTCTAACTCTGAGATTAAAACCTGTCTCACTAATCTATGCACATCTAGTACAGGCTCTCATCTTCATGTAGCCCAACTCCGCTCTTACCACTTTCACTGTACCTGTGATTCTAAAATACACGAGGGTTGGTGCCTCATGAAAAGATTATAAACATAATTACATCATTAGGAAAATATAAACTCAAACTATAATGAACTATCAGTACATACCCACTAGAATGGCCATAATCAAAAGGACAAACAATTCCAAATGGGGGTAAGGGCATGGAGATACTGGAACTGTCATACTGTTGTAAAATGATGCAGTTGGGAGAACAGTTTAGCAATTTCCTTAAAAGTTAAATATAGGAGAGAAAATGGTGGCCCAGCAGGTGGAAGCTGAGCCCACTTGCTCATGACCTCAGCACAGATTTTCAGCTGATCTACCCACAAGTGACCTAAACAATCAATGGAATCTTAGCTGATATGAATTTCTGAAGCCAAGGGGTACAGAGGCACCTGCAGCAGAGGACAGAACAGACAGAAAACACAGCTTGGTAGCTCCTGCCCTTCCTGGAGCTAGGGACCCCACTCCCGCACAGGGAACCCCCAAACCCAATCATGAGAGACTTGGGAGGATATACAGAGTCGGGGAGACACAGGCCGCACACACACATAAGCAGCAGGCCCAAAGCTGCAGTGCCAATCAAAGAGCTCAAGAGAGAAACTCTATCTTCTGAAACTGTTTGCTGGAGGCACCAGCAGTCTGCCGCCAGCCCTGACCAAGAAAGACTTTTGCATTTTGGGAAGGTGGAGTGCAGAGAGTCAGGCAGTGGCTGTAAGATGTAAAGATGGTACAATATTTGCAATTCAATACACATGATACACCGCACAAACAAAATGAAGGACAAAAACTACACGATTGTATCAACAGATGCTGAAAAAGTATTTGATAAAATCCAGCACCCATTTCTGATAAAAACACTCAGCAAAGCTGGAATAGAGGGAGACTACCTCAACATAACAAAGGCCATACACAAGAACCCCATTGCCAATATCATATTCAATAGGCAGAAACTAATGCTTTTTCCTTAAGATCAGGGACAAGACAAGGGTGTCCACTTTCACCACTGTAATTCAACATAATACAAGAACTTCTAGCCACAGAATTCAGACAAGAAGAAATAATAAAATGCATCCAAACTGAAAAGGAGGAAGTAAAATTGTCATTATTTGCAAACAACATGATAGTGTATACAGGAAACCCTGTAGTCTCCACCAAAAAAATACTCGACCAAATAAGTGAATCTGGCAAAGTAGTAGGATACAAAGACAATATTCAGAAACTGATGGTATTTTTGAACAGCAACAATGAACTATCAAAAAGAGAAACTAGGGAGAAAAATCCCATTTACTATAGCAACATGAAAAATAAAGTACCTAGGAATAAGTTTATCCAAGGAGGTAAAAGACCTGTACTCAGAAAGCTATAGAACACTATACAAAGAAACTGAGAATGGTAAAAGTAAATGGAAGCAAAAACCATGCTCATGCATTGGAAGAATTAACATCATTAAAATGTCCATACTACCCAAAGCAATCTATAGATTCAATGCAATTCCTATTAAAATAACAATGGTATATCTCACTGATCTAGAACAAATACTCCATGAATTTACATGACACCAAAAAGAACCCAAATAAGCTGACCAATCTTGAGAAAGAAAAACAAAGTTGGAGGGATCACAATGCCTGATATAAAACTATACTACAAGGCCACTGTAATCAAAACAACCTGGCATAAGAATAGACACATATAATAGAACAGAACAGAGAGACCAGAAATAGACCCATGTCGCTATGGTCAATATTTCACAAAAGGTGGCAATAGCATACAATGGAGTAAAAACAGTCTCTTTAGTAAATGGTGTTGGGAGAACTGCACTGGTACATGCAAAAAAAAAAAAAAGAAGAAAAGAAAAAAAGAAACTAGATCACAAACTTACACCACGCACCACAATAAACTTAAAATGAATAAAAGACTTAATTATAACTCATACCATAAAAGTCCTAGAGGAGAACATAGGTAGTAAAATTTCAGATACCCCATGTAGCAATATTTTTGCCAACATATCTCCTAAGACAAAGGAAATAATGGAAAAAATATACAAATGGGACTCTAGTAAATTAAAAAGCTTCTGCATAGATAAAAAATCATTATCAAAATGAGAAGAGTACCAACTGTATGGGAGAACGTATTTGTCAATGACACAATGGACAAGGGTTTAATCTCCAAAATAAATAAAGAACTCATATGACCTAATACCAGAAAGACAAACAATCCAACTAAAAATGTGCAAAGGACCTGAATACACACTTCTCCAAGGAGAATGTAGGGATGGTCCAGAGACATATGAAAATATGCTCAATATCGCTCTCTGAGAGATGCAAATTAAAACCACAATGAGGTATCACCTCAAACCTGCAGAACGGCTATCGTTAATAAATCAACAAACAACAAGTGCTAGAGAGGATGTGGAGAGAAGGGAACCCGAGTACATTGTTGGTGGGAATGCAGACTGGTGCAGCCACTGTGGAAAACAGTATGGAATTTCCTCAAAAAATTAAAAATGGAACTGCCTTTTGACCAAGCAATTCCAGTGCTGGGAATATACCCTAACATTACTGAAACACCAATTCAAAAGAATCTATGCACCCATATGTTCACAGCAGTGTCATTTACAATAGCCAAGTGCTGGGAACAGCCTAAGTGCTCATCCGTAGATGAATGGATCTAAAAACTGTGGTACGTTTACACAATGGAATATACGCAGCACAAAGAAAGAAGGAACTCTTACCTTTTGCAACAGCATGGATGGTATTGGAGAATATTATGCTAAGTGAAATAAGTCAGTTGGTGAAAAACAAATACCGTATGATCTCACTTACAAGAGGAATCTAATTAACAAAATAACGAGCAAAATAGAACCAAAGACATGGAAACATGAAACAGAATGACAGTGGCCAGAGGGGAAGGCAGAGGGGAATAATGGTGGAAAGAAGGGTAAGAGACTAGTCAAAGAACATGTATGAATGACCCATGGACATGGACAACAGTGTGGGGATTGACTATGGGGGGTGAGGGGGTGGGATGGGCAGGAAAGGGCAAATAGGGAAAACTGGGATAACTGTAACTGAATAACAATAACAATTAAAAAAGTTAAATAAACTCACCATATGATCTAAAATTTCCTCTATAGGAACCCAAGAGAAATAAAAATGTGTCTATACAAAGACTTCCTTACAAATATTCTCAGCATTATGTGTAAAAACCCCAAACTAGATACAATCCAAAACAAAGTGGGGAATAAAGTTGGGCATAATGATACAATGGAATACTATCAGGTAATTAAAAAGAATACAAAATACTGATGCATATTATACATGAATGAGCCTTAAAAGCATACTAAGTAAAAAAAGACAGATGCAAAATACCACATATTACTGTATTTTGCTATGTATAATGTACTCTTGTACATAATGTGCACCATGCTTTTAGCCCAAACTTTCAGGAAAAAAATCTTTTGTTTTAATTTTTTAATTCAATTTTTATTTATTCATATTTACAAATAAAACCGATTATTGTATTCCAGGGTATTATTTTGCATATGGATATTGTTACTGCTTTCTAGAGTTACACTTTTAATGCATAAGCATCAATAAAAGAGTTAAAAACATTTATATAGATAGAGAATTACTACTACCCATGTATAATGGGTACCCTTGCTTTTCTCGCAGAAATTTGGGCAAAAAAGTGCACTGTATACATGGCAAAATTCGGTAATAAAGTCATTTCATTATACTATAGATGAGATGCCACAGGAACTTAATTCTTGTTTATATCAATTATCCTATGGTAAAACTGGTTTAATTATACACAGTTTCACTTAAAGTCAGAAACCTGTAACCACATTAAGTGAGGACTTAGTGTAAATGAAATGTTTAGAAAAGGCAAATGTACAGAGAGAGAAATCAAAACCGTGGCTGTCTAGAATAAGGTGCTGAAGTGGGAGATTTTGGGCAATGATTAAAATGTTCTAAAATATTCACAGCACAACTCTAAGATCTTACTAAAAATTAAGAAAAAATACAAGTTAAAATTTTTCAATAATTTTTAATTATGTACAAAATGAAGTCCAAATTTTTTATGAGGGCATTAACAGATAGTTATAATGTGCTTACAATCTATTTAACTTGCTTTATCTTCTGCTACATTCTCTGCCAAAAGGCCTCCTATTGGTCATATTAAATTATTTACTATTTCCTAAATGTGCCAGGTTACTTAATGTTTCTACCTTTCCTCAAACTTGCTATTCTAAATCAAAAGTCAAAATATTCTTGACAAAATATCTGTATCTCTTGCCAAGTGAACTTCATTTGTGTTTTAAGCACAGTTCAGTGTCCAGCAAACAGAAGATAACCCACATAGTAGTGCCTTGGTACTTGTCATTAATTATCAGGACAAGTGCTGAAACCAAGAGTACCGAACAATGAAGCACATTCTCTCTTATGGTGCAGCGTCGTGACTTACATAAGTTCTAACAAGTGTAACAAGTCCCGAGGTAAGACTGTATATTTTTGAATAAGTGACTGATTAAGAATGACAGTGAAGGCCCTGGCCAGGTAGCTCAGTTGGTTAGAGTAGCGGTCCCCAACCTTTCTGGCACCAGGGATCGGTTTTGTGGAAGACAATTTTACCACAGACGGGAAGTTGGGGGGTGGGGGTGGAGAAGGAGGCAGAGCTACAGTGGTAATATAAGCAGTGTCCACAGACCTGGAGGAGGGGGGCTGGGGACACTTGTGTTGGAGCATCACCCAATAAGCCAAGGTTACAGGTTCAATTCCTGGTCAGGGAGCATATAAGAATCAACCAATGAATGCATAAATAAGTGGAACAACAAACTGATATTTCTCTCCCCTCCGACTTCCTTCTATAAATCAATCAATCAATCAATCAATAACCCTAGCTGGTGTGTCCCACTGGGTTGAGTGACAGCCTGCGAACGAAATGGTCACCAGTTCAATTCCAGGTCAAGGCACATGCCTCGGTTGTGCATCTGGTCCTCAGTAGGGGGAACGCGAGAGGCAACCACAGATTGACATTTCTCTCCCTCTTTCTTTCTTCCTTTCTAAAAATAAAATCCAAGAAAGAAAGAAAAGAAGAAAAAGAAGAAAAAGAAGAAAAAGAAGAAAAAGAAGAAAAAGAAGAGGAAGAAAGGAAGGAAGGAAGGAAGGAAGGAAGGAAGGAAGGAAGGAAGGAAGGAA